>OZ025257.1:6631229-6777045 GCA_964019135.1 Arenicola marina | reverse complement strand
CAGCATGACTGCCACCGTCAGTGGTTTTCCGTTCAGACCAAGGCGTCGCTTAGGGTAGACATCCATCTCGGTCAGCGTCTCGTGTGTCATGTCACCTTGAGGTTCTGCGACCTTGAGCCACTTTACACCACGAGGCGACCAATCGCTGGCGTACAATAGGTGTTCAGAGTCTGGGATCTGCCAAAGATACGTCCACATGGTTTTATGTATGTATATAGTGTATATATAATATACATACATAGATATGTCTTAAATTGTTAATGTCATTGTAGAAGTGAGATGCTGTACCGTTAATACGCCTAGAATATGACTTACCGATTTCATGAATTCGCACGTACCACTTTACAGGGAAATGACATCATTCCACATTCCAGTGGATGTGGAATAACTGCACATTAACAGGACACAAGGAAAGAGCGGAAGCAGATGCTTATAGTTGCTTAACGATTGAGGCGAAAACACAAAGAGCCGGTCTCTAGATAGATAGCCAAGCAGCCGACCGCGTAAGCGCGTACGATAGGAGTATGTAGAGAAATTAATTGCTGTGGCTTCTTGCTAGCAAGCGACTGTGCGTGGGGCCGGGCCTCAATATAACACACACAAATATTAAAATGAGAAATCTAATGAGAGCAAACTAAGAAATTAACAAACAATACAGCACTTACAGAAATGCTTCTGTAGATCGCTGCATACACTATTGTTGCAACATTTGGCTGACATAGCGTAACGATACCCCTTGCTTCAAATCTGTAAGATTTATTTCAAAATGTGTCCTTGATGTGGTATATAGACAACAACATAAGACACGTAATACATGTTTGGTACTCCTCTCGATGCCTTGCTATGTTTCGTGTACACAGGGTGATGTATTCAGTTGTCAGGCAACACATCAGAAACGAGCAATTAACGAACTTGACCACCTTTTACGACGTTTATTTATTGCTGTACGAAATTGAAAATGATTCATCCGAGATTCATCGGTGAAAAATTAATGCACAGCATACAATGACAGGCTGCATGCCATCGAAGCACTACATGATTTTTTAATATTATGAACCAGCAAACTGACTATTGTCAATGTGGCGCTTATTGGTAACGATAGATTGGTAATGGTTCATCCGAGATTGATCGGTGAAAGAATAATACACAGCATCATTACCTGACAATGAGAGGCAGCATGCCATCTATGCACTATCTGAATGTTTAATGTTATGAACGAGCATAATGACTACCTTTTGGTCCGGCAGCTGTTGCAGTTCCTTTGATGAGGTGTGTGTTGCTATGACAGCCACGTTGATGATGTCTTGTATAGCGGCCGTCAGCCGGGACAGGTGGAAGTCCTCCGTCAGCAGAAGCCACGTGGTCGCCCAGGTAAAGTGGCCCTGCTGCTGCCACTGCCTGTCCGCCAGGTTGGCCTAGAGATAGAGAGCTAACTATGGCCACTGCGTTGTTCTGTATGAGCGATTGAGCGGCGTGTAGCGTCGAGATAGCGGACATTCTGGAGCGCATTTCTGGTCGTAGTTGTCAAAAACAACTTCAGTAAATCCAAGATGGCGCACATCGGTTTTACACCGCATAGTAACCAAAGCATGTATGATAGTAGAATTATAATAGCAGAAATGCGTCAATATGTTGAACGTATATTGGCGAGTCACGTTCGCTGCAGCAAGTCTATGATTGGTTGTTAATCCCTCGGGTTTGGCAAGGTTCCGACAATTGTGCCATGGTGAGTGACAACTTGACATGCTAGACATGCACGTTCAGCTCTGAGAATGACATCAGTCAATAAAATGCATTTACATATGTCCATCACTGTCTGAGATGACAATTATAGTGCAAATGAGAAGATAATCGCAATAACGTTAGCTACCAGGCATAGACTGCATGTTTACCGTTTTTTATAAGTAGTATTATGTTTCCTTTGTCATATTCGGTCGTTCTTTGAAGTAACATTTATAATGGACTATTAACTCAAGAGGCAACCTGTTTAAATAGCAAAGATAAATGAGGTCGAGCAGATTGTATGTGATGTTGGACGCACGTAAGTATAATGTATTCACTTTAAACTGCGAGCTTTATACCAAGAAACTGTGTAAAACAGAAAATTGTAAATGAGGCGACGTAATAGAGAATCGGCATTTACAAATCATCAACATTCTTGCCACTACCTATATTTTCCTCCCACAAACGCCAAATTGTATGACTCATACGGTAATACTATAATTTTTGACTTTTAATTTACCTTGCACATTTACTCATAATTGTTGTTCTTAGTTCCAACTAAGAAAAGCCATTAAAGTTAACTTTAAAGATCACAGCACCACCAAAATACAGGACTATATATAGGAATTTTATTTCTAAAAATATCTAAAAAGATGTCAATTTGTTGGGGTTAAATATAGGATCAAAATGTGAAGACATATATAGGTATAATCAAACGTCAAGTGACGGTATACAAAACGTAAATCTTCTCTTCCTCACCCGTCAAGGGAATTTCGGCCTTGAACTTTTTTCGACTTTAATCACATTGTAGAAAATATCCTAAGCATCTTTATTATTTCACGGTTTTATCGCTGTTGATAGGTAAATGGCAGACAACGTGTTGCATGCCAAGAGATAGGATTTGCTTTAATGTCAAGCCAGATTTGAATATTTTTGGGTAGTTATGGTGGCATTAACCCACTTATGTTGATGGGTGGTGTACTTCACCGCCCATCAAAACTCTTACAATATATAATAGTCATAAATTATACATGGAACTTTAGGATTATGTGGTATCTAGGTTGTAGGCCAGATGATTAATACTATATTCAGACGGCTTCAGCTACGCTTACGGTCCAACGGAATGCATTGCCATTGCCTGTCCGGTTTGGAATGGATGAGAATGTATGCGTGTACGTAGCTTTCACTATCATGGTATAATTTATTTTTACCGACACTAAGCACTACGTTTTATGGAAAATATAAGAGTAGCTAAGAATATTGAAAAATATAGAACGCATATGAAAGCTGGGAGGCCGGTCACCATAACATACCTGTCTGAGTACTGTCTCCATGCATTCTATGTTGCACCCAACGATGATGTGTCTGATTTTATGCTCGTAAATGTTCTTCAGGGCATCGGAGATGCTGCTCGTCATGTTCGGTTCCGAGATGTAATGTAGCTGATATTTCGCCGTCATCTTGTCGAGGATCAACTCAAGGTCTGATGCCAGGGCTAAAATGAATACGACAAATAGACGGTTAATAAGAGCACACAGTACGGGTGCCTTTGCCCATGGCACATTGTGATGGGAATGTGGATTAAGCTTGTCATGGTCATGTCTGACTTTTGTCTCTTACCCCCCCCCCCCTTCCTTCACCTTTCATTTGGTGACAGAGGTCGCTTCTAATCACCATTATACGCGTCTTTGCGGCGTGTGGGAATGGTTCCACCACAGAAAGCTGTTCGGCGGCATTTTGATCTCGACATCAACGGCTCTCGCTCTCAGACATATAGACATACACCCCTGACACGTGACACTGTCCCTGGAGCTTTGGACAGCTAGTCCATGAGGTTGACGTTACTCTCGTGTGATAGGAGCAAATATGCCTACCACCTGCCCTCCGGATTATGGCACGCCGGCTGGGACTTCTTCTGAAAAACGTTATTTTCCTTTTGCTCTCCTAAACCATTTCCTGTCTCGGCTAAAATTCATTCTGCTCGCTAATTCCGTGTTATTCATTGACATGATTCCGTTTGTTAGTCCGGTGTGGGATCTCGTGTTGTTTTATTGGTCCAAAATTTACTGCGTTCGGCCGATTGGCATTATTTGTCGTATGGTGTCGTTGCGCTAGGGCTGTGCGACTTCGGCTGTTTTACTCAACGTAAATATACTGTTTCCGCCACTTGAGCAAAGCTACTATAACTACAACGTCGGTCAGTTTGGCACGTTCCTTGTCTGTACTCTAGGAAACCACCGAGTCAAATGTGACCAATGTACTCGTGCCGTTGCAATTACATTAGATAGAAAATAAGATTTTGCATTTTTTTGCTTGAATATTGACATGATCAGCAGCCTCTTGCATAAATACGTTTTCGGACAGGCAAGCAGGACAGTCAAACAGGATATTTATCGATGCTTTAAAAGGATTCTGTAAAATGCGATTAATCGAAGGCGATGGCGAATAGCAGCAACTGTTCTGCATGGTTGTCTGCACGGAAAGAAACGCTTTGTTGGAAATTCTCCATTAAATACATGGATGATAAAACTCAAAACCCTTTTTGGAAAGAGGTTTTTTGTGCATGGCATATGCATAAACTGGTATTATCCAAGCTAAACCATACCTGAATGTCCCCTATCGAATTCTAGTTTCATAATATCATCGAATCAAACGTGTATTGATCGAATATGGTTTATTAGATGTCAACGACTTACTAGATGACAATGGCTCGCTCCTAAGTTGGTCACAGTGCCACAAGAATATATCTATGAATTTCTTAGATTAGGAATCTTTCATACGGAGCGTACCACTCCCAAAGGGGTCGAGAGCGAGCGGGGTACGAAACCCCTTTCGATGACAGAATTCTTTTGCTCTAAATAGGTATCGTTTATGTAATCGTAAGAAGTAATAAAAACATTTTACTTTGCTAAAACAAAGTTCTGGTAATTTTTATCAAATGGGCTTTAACATGGCGGTCAATGGAACATTTCTTTTAAAAAAAAAGATTTTGTAGCCCCGCAGAAAAACTAGAAAACTGACTTCAAGCCAAAAATGCCTGCTGAAGCCTAGAGGTATATTGAAAGCGTAAATAGCAAAAACAAGTATGTTACTAAATTAACCTTTGCTCTATAAGCATGCCCCCCTCCCCCCGCCGCCACCAGTACCGCTTAACCTACATGGATCGGTACACCCATGCTGAACCGCCATGGAGAGCTTCTATAGCAACAAACATTTATACCAGTAAACAAATCATATCCGTGCGATTAAAAGCCCGTGAACACCTGGGCGATGGCACCGGTGTCTCACGCCGTTTTGGGGAGGCTAGCCCTGACTCAACGTTTTGGCCAACTATGATTGGCTTACATTTAAACTGAGTTAAAACACTTTCATCTCGCCGGTAGGCGGCGAGCGGTTACCAACTGCCAAATCGGACGCCAAGCCCGCTCAATTATCAGGCTTGGAATCCGATTTCGATGACGGTGAGAGACACGGGAGCAGGCGAAGTTTCAATAACAACATGATGCACCCATATCATCTTCGAATAAACTGCTCAAAGATAAGAATTACGCAAAAGTCTTCTTCAACGCAAGGCATCGTCCGCTTTTCGACGTCGTGGTGTATTTATCGTCCACTTAGCGGGGACACTTATAGTTTCTTTGTTTAATCATCATCTGTTTTATCCCAAACTCTCCAGGCTGCCCAGGTCTACCGACCTTAGCCTGGACACATTTACGGAAGGTTCATGCCAGATATGCTAGTACGATGTTTATATTTCATTGACCGGTTAATTTTGTGTACTGGGACAAAGTTTTAAATGAAAACGGTTGTGCGAAAAAAATCGTTCTGCTTTCTAGGTTTATATTTCATTGACCGGTTCATTTTGTGTACTGTTTTTTTTTAAACTTCATAACTTAAAGATTACTATTTGTTAAATAGCTGCAGTTTAGTAATAAAAAAAAACAATTCACCAAATGCAGCCTATTAGATAGAGCCACGGGAAATATTAAAATACAAAGAACTTTGCAAAGAAAAGAAAACTTTCGAAGCCAAAAAATACCAAGAAAGACATTGAAGCAAATAAAGCCGAAAAAAGACCATTAATTGATCATTAATTGAGGAAAAGTCAAGAAAGAACTTTCAACTTTATATTTGAGAAAACAACAATAGAGCCTACGAGGATATTGAAGCAAACAATACATTATAGACCATTAATTCAGAAAACTAACAACAAATTGCATTTGAGTAACCTTCAAGGTCTTCATTTTGAAAGGTCTTTACCTTGAAAGTTAAATCTATTGAAAAACAAATCTGTGGAAAAAAAATCTATTGAAAAAAAACAACCCTGATCGACAAAAAACCCCTGAAAAAGTGGTTGAAAGAAATGATTAAATCTGTGAACTTCACAGTGCCATTAATATACTGTGTACCATGGAAACTTACACAATAGCCATTAGCATGCACTGACACGTTTATCGACTTACAGTTGAATAGGGGGTAGCATAGCCCTACCGCAGCGCCACCATACGACAAGTAATGCGAATCGGCCAAATAAAATACGTTTGGACGAAGACATAGTTGAATAGGCAGGACAGGATGGATTCGTGTCAGACCGAATGAAACCCAGCCCGGTGTACCCGCACTGACACACGGCATCACGCCAAACCCAGCCCGGTGTACCCGCACTGACAAACGGCATCACGCCAAACCCAGCCCGGTGTACCCGCACTGACAAACGGCATCACGCCAAACCCAGCCCGGTGTACCCGCACTGACAAACGGCATCACGCCAAACCCATCCCGGTGTACCCGCACTGACAAACGGCATCACGCCAAACCCAGCCCGGTGTACCCGCACTGACAAACGGCATCACGCCAAACCCAGCCCGGTGTACCCGCACTGACAAACGGCATCACGCCAAACCCAGCCCGGTGTACCCGCACTGACAAACGGCATCACGCCAAACCCAGCCCGGTGTACCCGCACTGACAAACGGCATCACGCCAAACCCAGCCCGGTGTACCCGCACTCTCAAACGGCATCACGCCAAACCCAGCCCGGTGTACCCGCACTGACCAACGGCATCACGCCAAACCCAGCCCGGTGTATCCGCACTGACAAACGGCATCACGCCAAACCCAGCCCGGTGTACCCGCACTGTCAAACGGCATCACGCCAAACCCAGCCCGGTGTACCCGCACTGACAAACGGCATCACGCCAAACCCAGCCCGGTGTACCCGCACTGACAAACGGCATCACGCCAAACCCAGCCCGGTGTACCCGCACTGACAAACGGCATCACGCCAAACCCAGCCCGGTGTACCCGCACTGTCAAACGGCATCACGCCAAACCCAGCCCGGTGTACCCGCACTGACAAACGGCATCACGCCAAACCCAGCCCGGTGTACCCGCACTGACAAACGGCATCACGCCAAACCCAGCCCGGTGTACCCGCACTGACAAACGGCATCACGCCAAACCCAGCCCGGTGTACCCGCACTGACAAACGGCATCACGCCAAACCCAGCCCGGTGTACCCGCACTGACAAACGGCATCACGTCAAACCCAGCCCGGTGTACCCGCACTCTCAAACGGCATCACGCCAAACCCAGCCCGGTGTACCCGCACTGACCAACGGCATCACGCCAAACCCAGCCCGGTGTATCCGCACTGACAAACGGCATCACGCCAAACCCAGCCCGGTGTACCCGCACTGTCAAACGGCATCACGCCAAACCCAGCCCGGTGTACCCGCACTGACAAACGGCATCACGCCAAACCCAGCCCGGTGTACCCGCACTGACAAACGGCATCACGCCAAACCCAGCCCGGTGTATCCGCACTGACAAACGGCATCACGTCAAACCCAGCCCGGTGTACCCGCACTGACAAACGGCATCACGTCAAACCCAGCCCGGTGTACCCGCACTGACCAACGGCATCACGCCAAACCCAGCCCGGTGTACCCGCACTGACAAACGGCATCACGCCAAACCCAGCCCGGTGTACCCGCACTGACAAACGGCATCACGTCAAACCCAGCCCGGTGTACCCGCACTCTCAAACGGCATCACGCCAAACCCAGCCCGGTGTACCCGCACTGACAAACGGCATCACGCCAAACCCAGCCCGGTGTATCCGCACTGACAAACGGCATCACGCCAAACCCAGCCCGGTGTACCCGCACTGACAAACGGCATCACGCCAAACCCAGCCCGGTGTAACCGCACTGACAAACGGCATCACGCCAAACCCAGCCCGGTGTACCCGCACTGACCAACGGCATCACGCCAAACCCAGCCCGGTGTATCCGCACTGACAAACGGCATCACGCCAAACCCAGCCCGGTGTACCCGCACTGACCAACGGCATCACGCCAAACCCAGCCCGGTGTACCCGCACTGACCAACGGCATCACGCCAAACCCAGCCCGGTGTACCCGCACTGACAAACGGCATCACGTCAAACCCAGCCCGATGTACCCGCACTGACAAACGGCATCACGCCAAACCCAGCCCGGTGTACCCGCACTGACAAACGGCATCACGCCAAACCCAGCCCGATGTACCCGCACTGACAAACGGCATCACGCCAAACCCAGCCCGGTGTATCCGCACTGACAAACGGCATCACGCCAAACCCAGCCCGGTGTACCCGCACTGACAAACGGCATCACGCCAAACCCAGCCCGGTGTACCCGCACTGACAAACGGCATCACGCCAAACCCAGGCCGGTGTACCCGCACTGACAAACGGCATCACGTCAAACCCAGCCCGGTGTACCCGCACTCTCAAACGGCATCACGCCAAACCCAGCCCGGTGTACCCGCACTCTCAAACGGCATCACGCCAAACCCAGCCCGGTGTACCCGCACTGACAAACGGCATCACGCCAAACACGGAACTGGCGTACATAATGACTTTAGCCGAGACGGACGATGGCTTGGCGAACCAAATGAAGAGTGTCCAAAGAAAAGAAAAACATTTGAAGAAGTCTCAAACGGCGTGCCATACCGGCTAGGGCACCACTAAATGCTAGATGGTCGCGGAGATTTGTTACTTTGCCGGCAAGAAGAGAGTAACAAGTAAACTAGCCGCGGATCGGGTGCTATGAAAGGGTACCACACACAGTGACTTATACTAACGCACCATGGACTTTCACTTTACCTGGACCACTCTCCGCCATGACGTATGTTCTGTTCCACTGGAGGACCGAGAACAAAGCCGGGATTACCCCGTCCTGCCCATGGGCCCCGCCAGCCGTAAGGGGCTGGCGTCCACGCAGTGAATCCCTGGCGCCGACATGTTTTGTCATATTTCCCAATGGCTGGTGCTCACAACTCTCAGTGATCTGCGCCGTGTTGGCGAAGCCATATGTTACCAGCAGCACTGCAACAGTACGACCAAGATAGTGCCAAGCATTAAGTTACATGCATTTAAAAATTGTGTGACGTCACGCCTTTGTCTTAATTGTTTATTAATTATCTGGAAGAATGCATGTGAAAACAGACCTAGCCGTGTGTTATTAACGTAAGTGTGCGTTATTTAAATAAAGAACGACAAAACAGTGCAATATTGTAATAACAAGTACTCAGTGGGACAATAATGATGACGACAAGCGACTTAGGGTTAAAGAGCGTGTCTTTTGCAACCATTCCCGACTCTCTAGCGTCGCTATGAAGCGAACGGCGGCCATCACAACCCGAAGGAATGCCGGTCGATATCGCCGTTGGCTTATAATAGGAGCCTCGGCAAAGGGGGGTGCACCTCTTGCGAGCGCTCTAGCGGCCAAACTAAGCGTTAGAGAGCAAATTTACCTTACATTTCTCTCTCACTTCATGCCAAATCTGGGTTCCCTAGCTCAAATATTAACCGAGTTATGGCCCTTTAAAATTCGAAACGCCACGGAAGTCCCATAGAGAAATGCTGTCGGCCCTGGAACCGGAATTAAGATAGGAACGTATCGTTTTTAATTTGCAGCTATACGAGGAACCACTTTCCCTACAAAAATGACGCTACTCGCTGCGTATTTTTATGATTTTTTGCCGATTTTTACCGTTTTTTGGTAAGTACCAAAAGTGACGTCATCTTGACGTCCCGTAACGCATCAGAACACTCTAAAATTCGACACAAGACATTTCAATTCATGTTTCTATGACATATTATAGCGTCAAAGCGATAGCTTGATGGTAAATGGGTCAAAAGGCGTAAAAACTGACAGAGGTCATTTAGTGCGTTTTACTCGAAAATGAGTATTACGCATTAAAAAGTAAAGAATACGCGAAAACTGCGCCTTACTGAGTAGCACATTCTGAAACAGAGCATTGATCTCTAGCTTTTTTTACGGAGTTATAAGCGTTTTTATTTTTTTGTTAAAAAAATCGCTGTGACCTTGACCTTTCGACCTGCGTGACGAATATGTTGTAGCCCTATTGCGTTGCTATTAGGCAATAACAATTGCAAACCGATGTATGCAACCATTAGGACTCAATAAGACTTGTAATTTTCGAGTGAAACAGACATACATATAGAAACAATCAAAGACGACCGGCCAACATATGACGAAAATTGAAAATTTTCGTCATAATAAACAGAAACTGTGCATTATCTTGATAATGAACAGTTTTTGGTAATATTGACTCCGCTTAATTAGTGTCACAGTGTAATCAATCTAGCTGAGCTGAGCCGAGCTAGCTGGTCTGACCTTGTCAGAACTAGCAAATTTCAAGACAATGAAATGTCACCGTTAAGCTAGCTCCAGCCGGAGGGGGGGGGGGGGTGCATTAGATCAGATAGCCCAAAATATACGGAGATTGGACAGTTTTCGATGGCGTCCAGTGCCGCATATGAACGATGGACAGTATGACATTGATCATGCCATTCCTACTGAAGGTGACACATGTGTGTTTAATGGTGACATAAATGGATGATCCATTTTAAAGTAAAAGTGTTTATTCCCTAATAATACTTTTCACGGGGAGTTGTTTTCATGGACGTTAGACGGGACGACTTGACCCTTTTTGGAAATTTTGAAAAAGAGTGTCAAAATATCTACTACCCCCATGCTCGCTGTCGTGCAGTCCCGAATAAAGCGCTCGAAGCTCTCGCGTCTCGTGCTTTATTTTGGCGAATGCACTCCAGCTCGTTCTATAACCAGTACATAGCGCATTCCACCATGCAATGGATATTTCCACTAGGTCGGCTGTTAAAGTCGTATTTGTCAATACAATATGGCATCAGTGCGTTATAGGCTGGCCTTCTCAGTGTCATGTATATTAATTGGACGAATACAACATCCATATTCAGTCACACTGATGACATGCAAGAGGCTCACCGAGAACGGTAGCGGTTCGCACCTAGGAACGTGACGCACAACAAACTTAACTGTTAAAATTAAATTTCAGTACAATTTGCCTTAAAAAAGGACCATCACGCTGAAAGGGGTCTTCCAGAGGCGGGGGCATGCTAAATACTAAATAACAATAGGGGGAAAGTACATATTGGGTCACGGTGTTCTCTTTCTTTTTTTTGACTAAAATTATCGCGGTCGGAATTTTGAGAAACAAGTGTTAAACAATCAGTGTTGAATTTGTTATGTTCCGTTTCGGAATTTAGATGCGAAAAAATGGTGGCTGTCGATTTCCAAAAATCGTAATACGTAATCGTAACACCACTTCCAGACCCCTAACAAGAGATGTTTTAACCGTTAAGATTTTCAGTGACATACAATCCATAGCATTCAATCTAGATGAACCCTACATTGAGTCTTCATTCGCGATTAGGTACTGTAAATAAACTCAAATATAAATTTAATACCTTTCTACACAATTCTTATTCGAACGTGGTCCCAAATCCACTTTCATGCGGGCCAATGTTACGACAAATACGACTTTTCTGGATATTTCAGTGACTCCATGTTGGCCATCTGCGCCATAGGATTCACGATAGCATATGAATTGCACAATTGAACTGTTCAAACATATGGAACTTACCGGTAAATATCCACATGGTGAATGTCGGTTGTCCAATCCTGACGGTGGGTACCGGAACTCTGATCCCGACAGCGGCATCGGTTGACATTCTACGGCGTCAAAGCCTGGCTCTCCAATAATCCAAGTTCTGCTGAAAGCTGGTTGGGAGCCGGTTGCTGGCGCGCGGACTGCTACTGTACGCGGTGTCGTCGTTGGGACTATCAAAATTGCTGCAGGGTGACGGTAGCGGTCGCGGACTGAGTAGGAGTGGGTGGGGTTGGAAGGCAAGGGGGGGGGGGGCAGTTGTTACGTGACTGGCAGGTGCCCTTGTCGAGCTCCCGACGCTCCCGCTGGCGTGTCTCCTGTAGCTCGGCATGCCCGGACGTGTTTCGGGAACCCAAGGGACACAGGGCAGATTATTTAGCCTATAGATAATACCTTTGCCATAGGAACCTAGGCCCTGAGAACCTAAGCCAATCGTATGTGTGTGTTCCCGGGGGGTGGGGTACTTAATACATTGCTGGGTTTGGGGGAGATCCACGGTAAAGGTTTTACTTACAAAATCTGCTCGGTCGGAGCCTTTTCCCGCCAAAATCCGCTCGGATGGGGTATTTTTTCGCGGCAACCGCTCTGTGAACGCACATTTTCAGAGCCCCCACCCCCCTCTCAGGTCGCAATTTAAAAAATATCCGCTCCATAGGGGTATCGATTTCGTCATAAGTATCCGCTTTCGCAGGCATCAAGGCACCCGCGGACAGCCCCCCCCCCACCAGATTTGTATAACAGTACACCCCACCCCCGCCGGGGTGTGTTCTCTCTGACCCCAGAAAGGCACGGCACTCGGGTGCTAGAGTATAGCTATAGGCTCAAAGCCCATGTCCTCTGGTGTGATAGCATTGAAGCATGTCAACATTGATTTACGATCTACATAAAATGTTATTATTAATTAATTACAATTAATGATCGAATGTTCTCCTGTCCAAGACCACCTGCAGCGCTGGCGTTGATGGGCTTCGTATATCATATCAGCCAAACAACTATAATAAGTAATTTATCCCACCTCGAGCCTTCTTGCCAACTGCGTGTATCTGCGCCGGCTGCGAAAACTAGACGGCACAATAAGCTAACCGTTGTTCATATCATCACCTATTAGCGATATATGAGGGTTGGTGGTGTGGGTCACGTGTCTTTCCCGGTCTCCCCAGAACTGTACCTCCCATTGCCTGACCATTACGGGTGGCATGAGGATGGGTCGGACACGTAATGCCGCTAAACAGCGCTGCAAGCTGGCTTCAGCGATAACACCGATATCCGTGGCAACTGAAAGTGGACTTTAATGGAGTATTTGCACACATGTCTAAATATTTGCACATATCTTCAAATATTTGAACATATCTCCAAAGATTTAAAGATATGTGCAAATGATTTAAAGATATCTTTAATTCATTTTAAAATATTTCAAATTTATGTAAGGATATTTCTAAATCGCCATGCGTATGCTCAGTATTTGCACATATCTATAAGTGAATCAAAGATAACCGTAATTCAATTTTACATAACAGTAATTCAATTACTGATATGTGCAAATCATGCCAATTTGGACATATGTAAAATGGAACTAAATTGAATATCCAATTCAGTTAGAGATATCTTCAAATGAATTACAGTTATCTTTAATTCATTTAGAGATACTAGATATATATGGCATATATATCTATATGGCTATCTATATTCATTTAGAGATATATCTAAATAATGTTTGGATATGTTCAAATCAATTACATAGATAGATATTCTTTTATTATAGTCACTTGCGAGAATACAGACATACAAACATAATACACAAATGCAAATATTACCTCGCCCAGTCCTACACGTCTCGCCCAGTCCTACTAAGGGACTAAATTAACTACATAATTAGAACAGCCATTAGACGGCACTAGTATGTTAACACATAACGTAGTAAATGCACTTAAAATAAACAAAAAAATTAAATTTCCAGTTTAACTATAGGGAATTAACTAAACATTACACAGAATAGATATTTGTTTAAACATACATACATACAGTCGGACGAAGAAGCTGAAGTAAACACCAACTGATGATTTAATTTGGGACCAGTTTAAACCTGTAGGGGTTGCCGATGGTGGATTAGGCATTGCTTATATAGGTCGTTGCGACACATCGCATGGTCAGTGAAGCCGTGTTGCATTAGAAGGGAGGGGGGAGGGGGCGATTGGGAACAGGGTGGGAGCGGAGTCATGGGCCCATCGTCATCGTTGGCAGGGTACCCAATTTTGACTCGTAGAGTGGCGGGCCATGGTTCGGGAGGGGGGGGGTGGGGAGGGGGTGCATTACATTACTACAGGGGTGGGGGTGTGCCGCCCATGCCGTAGAGAGGATTTGGAGAGCGAGAGTAAAGTGCCCGATTTTGTGGTCACAGAGAAAATCTGTTGGTTAAAAATTACATCTAAAATAGATTGTAACTTTTGGTTAGAAAGTTAAACTATATAGTGAAGAACTGCAAGTTAAAAAAGTCTTGCTACCAGTGGTTGCGCCCCGTAATGACGCTACCCAGGGGAGGGGGACGAAGGCGGTTTGGAAAATCAATCATTTTTCCCATGGCATCTCTATGCAATTTATCTTTAAAATATGCTAAACTTACTACAATTACAGAGAAAACGAATTTCGTCTTCTACTTCCCCAGTACTGCAAAACGCCATTTTCGTTCATCGATGCTCAATTTTCTAGTTTTGCCAGTATTTAAGTTAGTTATATTCGTAAAACGTCCTGTTTCTATTTCAATTGGTAAAATTCCGCACCGTAGTTGCGTTAATAGAGACCGTTGTGACCTTTTTCTACCTCTGAGCACCGCGTATCACATGTTAGGTTGTAGTCCCAGTTAAACACCCTTTTCGGCAATCGATGATTATCCAGCTTAATTAGATCGTTCCACAACTTTAACATGGCTAATAACCTTCTGTATTTAGCTAACATCCAGCCCATATCTCCTGTTATTGTTGGAAGTGGAGATAATAATCGATAATCGATGATTATCCAGCTTAATTAGATCGTTCCACAACTTTAACATGGCTAATAACCTTCTGTATTTATCTAACATCCAACCCATATCTCCTGTTATTGCTGGGAGTGGAGCAAATTTATGCACCCCTAAAAAATACCGAATAGCTCTGTTTCGAATATGATTACACTTAGGATGACGACCGTATCCCCAGACCCCCTCACAGTAATCCATAACAGAACGGCCTCATACAATTTTGTAAATGTGTCATAACTGACATTTCTGAGAGTTGTTAAAACGTGCTATGATGGAACCTAGGGCTCCTCCACTAGTTTCTGCCAGTACTTCAGAATATTCTACAAAGTCCAAATGTACATCCAATATAAGCCCCAGGTAATTGCATTTGGAAGCAATCTGGATTTCCTGATCTCCGAAGCTAAATTTGTACAATGATCTAATTCGTCGACATGGGCGAAAGTGCACAAGCTGCGACTTGCTAACGTTTAATCTCAGTATGCTGTTCCAAATTCTACCGTGCTCTGGCTGAAGAAGGAACTTCTGGTCTTTTGTCGGCTGTGGTCTTTCTATAGCTTGTAGAAGTTGCCCCTGGTTCCCTTGTATTCTGCCATTTTGAACAAGGTATTGGGTGCCGTGAAGAATTTGTGGACGTACTTGTACACATTGATCATGTCTCCTCGATGGCGTCGGTAGGCTAATGTTGGAAGTCTTACTTTCTGTAGGCGCTCTTCAAAGGGTAGGAGCTTTAGTTCGGGTACCATAAGGATGGCTCGCTTCTGGATAGATTCGATCGCGTCAATATTTTTTTTGCTACAGGAATCACCTAAGAGGTTGACACTGGCCAGCACGTGCGATATGTCTATTTAATGGCACATTCTTGCTCAAATAATTTGTCCTCGATAATAATTGCGGCGGCCACAGTGGTCAAATGACACGCTGTTCCCGAAGGATGAAGCGCTACGTCCAAGATGACTGTAAGAAACTACCCAAGGGCGAATGTTACGACAAAGTGATTATACCTTCTGATCTTCGAAAAACTGCCTAGGATACGATTTGCGCAACAGGTTTTTTCACCGCAAGGTACCGTTCGCTTTTTGATTGGGTTGGCATCGTGGTGTATTATCGCCCACTTGTCGTTTGTTTGAACAGTCTCCTGTCTCAGAGATCAGTTTCCCAAACCTTCTACCGTCTACCGACCTTGTCCTTGACAAATTTATTGCTGGTTCACCCTGCTAGATATTCTAGTAAATTTACATTCTTTGGTGGCGGTATGAGTAACTCTTTTCGGATCACAGTCAGACACTGTCACTGACAGTGACACTGACACTAGGCTAGTGAGAGTGTCAGTGACAGTGTCCCGACTGTCGGACTGGCGCTGTCCCTGAGTCACGCCGATCCGACAATAGGCCCTCCTAGCTTCAGCTCAGAAGGCGAAGGAGAAGGTGAACACAGAATGCCAAATTAGTTATTTTTTCACTGGTACCACACCCCAGCACAGTACATGCATCCCCGACACACCACCCCCAGATGAAAGATCTACTAAACAACTTAGTCTCGAGCACCAAATATGGAAAGCCGTTGTGGCGACACACTGATTATAGTCCTACACTCATGACAATTTCTTCCACTTATACGTTGTAAAAACAGATTTGTTGGAAGAAAACACTGATGGGTCAAGAAGAAATATATTCGAGAACAAGTAAGATCCAGGTCCAGGTCCAGGGAAAAAAGCAAAAACATTGAGAGGATATTGTTCTTAAATAAAAATGGTTGTGCGAAAAAATCTTTGTTGATTTCTTGGACTGAGATGTTCCCATTTAAACAGGGAATTCTGTGTTTTGTTTGTGAAACTTGGTAACATAACAGAAAAAATTATCAAATAGCTGAAGCTAAGAAAAAAAGCAATTCACAAAAAATCAAGTAAATAGGAGAAGCCATTTTTATAAGCAAGATCTTTGCAAAGGAAACAAATCATTGAAGCCAAAAAAGGGCATTGAACCCCCCAAAAAGTTGAGAAAAGGGTCATTTATTCAAAAAAAAATGCATTCAAATCACTTTCGTGGTCTTCACAAGGAAAATTTAATATATTGAAAGAAGCATCTATTGAAATGACAATCTATTGAAAAAGGAAACCTGAAAACGGGAAGCTGTTTTTTTCAAAAAGTAGATGGGAGAAATTATTAACTCTGTGGACTTCACATTGACATTCACATACAGTTGACCATGGAAACTTACGCAATAGCCATAATCACTGACACAGTTATTTACTTATTGAGTAAGGATATACATTTTTAGCCCATCCTTTCTTGGTAACATGGCAATCAACTTTTCAAGGCAAAGGTTACTGTATTAAATTATTTACCTTGTTCAAAATGTTACACAATGAAACACAACTCAGTTTAACAAAGCCAATTCATGTGAAAACGCCAGTTGAATTTCAAGCAATGTAGATATGAACAAGTCAGTATTCTCCGCATCTAATTATTAGTCACTATTGTTTGATGACCATGACAAAGCTCCCCAATTTTAGGAACCACCATAGTGACTAGTGAGTAAGTTTCACTCACTTGATGTGAGAGATTTACCATTGTGTGCCATTGCATTGACTACAATGAGTCTACTTTGTTAAGGTTTATCGGGTTGATAATTTGATGCATTGTTCAGGGAGCTAGTCTGTATGTTTATCTATGACAGTTTGCTAACTGATGTAAATAACTTAATTGCTTGATGAAAGGTGCCAATTAAAGGATTATTACATGATGTGCAAGCTATGTATACAGATTGGGAAAATTGGATAAACTTCTAAATCTCAATTGTAATATTTCTCATTTTGCATGTGTAACAGAGTGAATGTGCGAGGGCGCTGACATAAGAGAATCAACAGAATGGACCGTTCCGGAGTTTATTTATAACATAAACCAAACACCCTGTAAAGACAGGATGCAAAATCAATAAAATATACACATAGAAGCTTAATTTCAATGAATATTAACAACTTTTGGCAGTGAGCTTCGAAGACGAGATGATTACATAAAAAGGATGAATGAACAAATGAAATTACGAAATAATCAAAACTCTTTAAAACACAACAGATCCGGTTCGAATTAGCTGCTGTATTATACAATTTAATTTGTATTGTAGCAGGACAACGTTATATGACATCGCTCTACAACGCATATATTAAGTATGAAATAATTAATTTTCAAATTAAACTGATGCAAATTATTCATTACAACAAAGTCCAGATATAATCTATATCATCAGACATACTAGTTTAAAAGCTAGTAACAATATCCCTAAAGTAATCAATGAAGCAATATAAATACTTAATTTTACAAAGAGCATTCTCCATTTAAGAATGAAATTAAACAGAACCATATTCTCATATTACGACACATAAAATTAACCAACGCTGATAGAGACCACTCAATTCTGGAGATTTCTCATACACAATATAATATAAATGTAGTAATCCCATACCCTGATAACCGCATTATTATGGAAATTACTCCTCCATAAAATAACATAAAAATGAAATACTCGACATAGTTAAACTAAAGTGATATTATGTCACTTACCGCATCTCCAGCGGGTGTTTAATTTAAAGTTGACACTGCTGCACGTTGCTGCACCACAGCTCTGTAAATGTGTGTAATATATCATGTGAAATACCATAGACATCTATCATTCCGGGACAGGATTATCATTGGCGCCTTGGTCCCAAGGATAAAACGGCATTCACAAACTTGACCAAAATACTACTACATAAACCCAAAATACCATTTGCCACGAACCACGAGCCACATGAATTACCATGTTCACACTTTAAGTAAAGTGCAGTCTGTATATATATAAATGAACACAAGACTGACAAGTCATGGCCATAGGCATTAAATTAAAGGTCTAAACCATAAAGTTACAACAAGTGTCAAATTGTTGAAATGCTAATGTCATATCGCTTTTTAAAAATACCCTCCTTTTTTACCATAAGTCACTACCTTAGATAAGTGACACATATCACCAAAATAACACTGATATATTCGTAGCAGAACTGAACAAAAATCTAAATGTAACACCTAAAAGTTAAATCAACCGGCTTTGTCAAATGCTCGAGACCTAAAGCGGCATACCCACGTGGTATATTTCCACGCTTAAAACTGACTAAGAATTGTCTTTAATATTAGAAATACAGTTCAAAATAGCTATAACGAGTGATATAACGTCGTCTGGAATGTACCACAAACTAACCTGAGTGACGGCAAAATGGACAAATGGCTAAAACTGTTGATGCGAGTCTGTAAGCAAAACACGTCTTGCTCGTCGAGCAACTTGAGACCAAGGGCATCTCTCTAGGCGGAAACGGATGTTCACGGGCGGTGCCTCGCCAGATGGCAGCACATAACAAAAAAGAGGATACCAATAGATGGCGACACTTTTAAGCAACATATTATCACAGAGCACCACTAGGTGTCACCTCTGCAAATCCGAAATACCATAAAAACTGACCCTGTCACACCCACCCCTTCTTTTTTGTTTACTTAAGGCGTTAAGTAAGCAAACCTTACGTATTACTCGCAGCTTAAATAACAGGTAACATTTAACGCATAACAGCAATAACCTTAGCTGTAATACCGAACATTCTAGACAAAAATTTCATTCAATGCTAATACTGATCGAGGTTCGCCGTGAGGGTTACCATGTTTCCCAGCCGTAGTTCTCGTACTTCGCCGAAGTACGGGAGTCGACTCTACGTCTACCTCGCGTTCTACAGTTTCAACAGGTTGGGCAATCAGAGAATCTCGTCCCTGGTTAACGACGGGTACAACACCACGGTCTTCCGGGTGTGCAACTTGGGGAGTCTGAACCCCAGTTTCGTCAGGTTGGACAGTCGGAGAGTCTCGTCCCTGGTAAGCAACGGGTACAACACCACGGTCTTCCGGGCGTGCAACCTGGGGAGTCTTAACCTCCACCGTCCGTCTCTCAGGCATCCGTCTCTCAGGCATCCGTCTCTCAGGCATAGTAGGCTGGTACTGTATGACATAATCCTCGGCTTCTGACGAATCTGAAGACGATTCGGAACAGTGAGTGAAGGAGGTTCCTCTCCGACGTTCTCCTTCAATGGACGCCGGTGGCGGTACTGGAGTCCGGACGTTATGACAAGACTTCAGCTCAGTGCGGTTGACCCACTTCGCCACTCCGAACCCGTCCGCTGGCTCCACGAGGTACACTGCCTTGTCTTCCATTCGCGCTACCACACGATAGGGTTCGGGTCGGTAGGAGTCCTGCATCTTGTTGCGTCCTCGTACGCCGCGGTTCCGGAGGTAGACTCTCAGTCCAATGGACAAGGGCATGTCGCGCGCACTGGCATCGTACGCCTGTTTTCGAGTGGCCGCTGCACGCTCCAACTTGTCGTTAGCGTGGACAAAAGCTTCTTTCAGTCTGTCCTGGTGGATGGCAACCCAGGAATCAGGCTGGACTGGTTCCTCCCGTATCTCACCGAGCAGAGCGTCTGTTGGCAGACGGGCGTCCCTTCCGTACATCAAATAAAAAGGAGAGAATCCCGTGCTCGCGTGAGGCGTAGTGTTGTAACAGAAGGTCAGTGAGTCTATGAGGTCGGGCCACTTCGGTTTCTTTGACGGAGGGAGAGTTCGCAGCAGGTCATGCAGAGTCCGATTGAACCTCTCACACTGGGCATTTCCGATCGGATGGTAAGGGGTGGACCGAGACTTCTTCACTCCGTACAAGTTGCATAGGTCCTTGATCAGACGAGACTCAAAGTCTCTACCTTGATCTGAGTGTAACCGGAGAGGGGGTCCGAATCTGTGAAACCAGTGTTTCACCAACACTTTGGCAACGGTGGTAGACTTTTGATCTTTAGTCGGGATCGCCACACTATACTTCGTGAAGACATCAGTTATCACCAGTACATTTTCGTGTCCGCTTGTTGACTTTTCGAGGATTGTGAAATCCATGGCGACGACTTCCAGAGGCCTGGTTGCCAGGAGTGATCCCAACGGTGTCTTAACTCTTTCTACCTTGGCGAGGAGACATCGGTTGCAGCGGCCAATCCAGTTCTCGACGTCCTTGTACATCCCAGGCCAATAGCATCGTGACCGGACCAGAGCTGCAGTTCGGTCGACGCCCTGGTGCCCCTGGTTGTCGTGAAGTCCTTCCAACACTTTATCTTTCATCGAGACTGGTAGCACCACTTGTCGTATCATTCCTTGGACGGGATCTTGCACCAGGCGCACCAAAACCCCCTGGTCAATGCTTAGCTTGTCCCATTGGCGCAGAAGGAGTTGTACGTGGCTGGACTCATCCTTCCGGCGCTGGCGGCTAGGTTTCCCCTCCCTCATGAATTGCATCACTCTTCCCACGATGTGATCGTTCGCCTGCACTTTGCTGAGCTCCTCGTTCGAGACACGCGGCAGCTGACAAGCCTCCGGTTCTCCTTGGATGCTGTCGTCGCGAAGTAACTCTGAGCAGACAACAAGTTGCAGCTCTGCTGGAAGATCACTATGTCGCAGCACGACGGCGAAGGTATCGGCGACCTCATCTTCACTGACATCCCAGGGACGCTGTTCCTGCCTGGAGAGCGCGTCACAATTTTGATTGTTGCGACCTGGCTTGTACTTGATCTCAAAGTCAAACCCTGCTAAGGCCGAGGCCCAGCGTTGCTCCAGCGCCGGCAGCTGTCTTTTCGTCATAAGGTAGGTTAAGGGGTTATTGTCGGTCTCGATGGTAAACTTCTGATGCCTCAGGTATTCCGTGAACTTTTCAGTAACAGCCCACTTCAGGGTAAGCAGTTCCAGCTTCTTGGAGCTGTAACGGTCGAGATTCCTTTCACCACGGCGCAGACCGCGGCTGGCGTACGCAATTACCCTTCTCTTCCCATCCTGGATCTGACTCAGCACGGCTCCGATACCATCGTGTGAGGCGTCGATCTCCACAACGAATGGCAGGCGGAAGTCCGGGTAGGCCAGTGTTGGGGCTGCTGTCAGTGCGTCCTTCAGCTGGGTAAAGGCCACGTCGTGTTTATCAGTCCACTCGTCCTTGAGGGGGGCTGACTTGTTCCGGCGTCCCTTCTGCTCCCTGATGATACGCCCTACTAGCTCATGCAGAGGCGCCGCGATGGAGCTGAAGTGCTGGACAAATCTCCTGTAATAGGCGGCAAATCCTACGAAGGTTCGCAGCTGTTTCAGGGTCATAGGTACAGGCCACTCCGCTACGGCAGCGACCTTCTCTGGGCTGGTCTTAACTCCTTGGGCAGACACTCGGTGACCCACAAAGGACACTTCAGGTTTGAAGAAATGGCACTTGTCAGGACGAATCTTGAGTCCATGCTGGGACAGTCTGGACAGTACTATTTCCAGTCTGTTGAGATGTTCCTCCATATTCCGACTGAATATAATGATGTCGTCTAAGTACACCAACAGTATCTCGAACACCTCATCCCGAAACACGTGTCCCATGAGTCGCGAAAACGTGGCTGGCGAGTTGGACAGTCCAAACGGCATCCGGATATACTCGAACAGACCCATAGGTGTCACAAAGGCGGTCTTGTGCTGGTCGGTGGCCTCAACTTCCACTTGATTGTATGCAGAGGTGAGGTCCAGGGTTGAAAACAAGGTTGATCCACCCATGGATTCCAGGGCTTCCTCGATCCTTGGCAGGGGATATGAGTCCTTCTTCACCTTCAAGTTTAATCTGCGGTAGTCAACGCAGAGGCGCAGTTCACCAGTCTTCTTGCGTATGATAACGGTCGGGGACGCATAGTTGGAAGTACTCTCCCTGATTATTCCCTTGTTCAAGAGGTCTTGAAGGTGAGTCTTGACCTCCTTCCAATCCTGCGGTGGAATCCTCCTGTATGGCTGCTGGACAGGCACGTCATCCATAGTCTTAATACTGTGTCTGATAGAACCAGTGCAGCTCAGGTCGTCACCATCTTGAGAAACCACGTGACGGTACTTGCAGAAGATGTCTTTCGCTCTCTGCAGTTCTTCTTCTGTTCCAGGGAAGTTGTCGAGGTTTATCCCACTCACGCATCCTTCGGCTGAATATATCTTCGCTCCTGCGGCAGGAACGGCGGAAACCCGGTCACCGGTATCACACGTGACAGTTATCCGGTTGGAATGGACCTTCAGTTGGATCTCATTGCAGCACACATCAGAGGCGGGTTTGAAAGTGGCAAGGGGGGTGCCAGATCTCAGTTGGATGTCTGAGTCCGTTCCGTTCATTACTTGGACATACACTGCTCCACTTGAGGCGTCCACGACAGTCCGTCCTATCCGTATACTCGGATGGGGTGGTCTTGGTAGTGGTTCCATCAAAGTCAATCCTTGTCGGGGACCAACGACTTTCACGGGGGTGAGACTCTGTGCAGGGATCATCAGTGGCCAAGGGCCGGGAACACGAGCGATGCCTGTCATCTTCTTTCTGGTCGGCTCCTCTCGACGCAGCAAAGATGCAAATGAGGGTAGGTGTTCCAGCACGTTAGTGCCGATTAACATGGGGACCTCCTGCCGGATACCCTCTGTGGCCTTCGTGTCCTTCACCACGAAGATGGTCACGTTCTTGAGGAAGGTGTCGCCAATCTGTAAGTCGCTCTGTATGGCACCGATGTAGGGTATGTCCAGACCGTTAGCTCCGGTAAGAGAAAACCATGCCGCTTGCTTCAATAGGACTCCCGTGGGTACCACCGATTCTCTGAAAGCGCTCTCGGACAGGGTTGTCACCATCGATCCGGTATCCACAAGACCTATCAATCCCACGCCACCTAATTGGATCTCGACTGTCGGGCGGCTTCCCACTAGGCGCACTACGGGTACGGTTGAGCCTCTGTCAGTTGTGGCACCCACTTCATGGCTCACTGCAATGGGTGAATCTCGTTTGGGGGTCGATTGGCACTGAACCGGCGTGCATCAGAACTGGGATTCTCTGGGGGCGGTCTTGACTGTCCAGCTTCGCGTGACCCAATACCCGGCGGTCCAGTGGTTTCCTTGTTCCGCTGCGCCTTCCACTGGTAGCAATCTCTGCGAAAATGGCCAGGCTTGTCACAAAAGAAGCAGCGTCGCTCCCTTCCGTCCGGTCGCTTTCTCTCTGTGAGCTCTAGGATCAGCTTGTGCTGCTCATTCAGCTGCAACTGTTGTCGCTGCAGGCACTCCATCATAGAGGTCAGTTTACTGGTCTGTGATTCGAGCTCGCTCGGCTGTACCACGTTCACCGTAGCTTGACCAATCTTCCCTTGACCCTTCGATCCGGAAGCTCCGAGGTCATCCTCCGCCCATCTCTCTGCCTCCCTCCTGAGGCTCCTGAATGTGGTACTTGGATGGTCACGGATCCGTCGCTTCAGCTCACGACGGAGAGAGCCATCCCGCACCTTCTCAGCGAAGGTGTCCCGTAAAGCCCTGTCGCGGTTGGGGAGGCAAGTGTCGTCTTGCTGAAGGGCTTTATCCAGAAGCTCCATGAGCGCGTGTGAGAACTGTTGGAGTGTCTCCCGACTCTCTTGCCGTCTGGCGTAAAACGCATCCAGCAGCTGCGCAGCGGTCCGTTTCTCCCCAAAGGCCTCTTCCAGCAGCTTGAAAATGGCCTCCGGGTGAGACCTTTCTTCTGGATCCGCATACCGAACCTCTCGCTTCGCAGCTCCTTCCAGGTGGCACATCATGAAGTCAGCTGCGATCAAATCCTCCAAACCCTGGGCTTCGAGGCTTGCGTGGATCTCGATCTCCCAATCTTCCAGGCGTGCAGGGTCCCCGCTGAACTTAGAAACCTTCTTGGGCGCGTACACCACCCTGGTAAACTGTTCCGGGAAGGGTCGTGGAACATGCATCGCTCCCATCTGCCTCCGTAGGTCGGCCAGCTGTCGTAGCAAATCCTCCCTGCCTTGGTCATCAGCCTCTGGCACAGCCGCACCTTCGCCTGCAACTCCATCCTCTCCTGCCCCAGGAGCAACAACCTCTTCCTCCTCCACACCCACGTCATCCCCATGTCTAGACATGCCTAGACACTTACAATAAGTAGGTACCTTGTCTAAACCGACGACAACAACAAAGGTGACAGGAAAAAGGCTAACATCAAGTAAAGGTCACGTCAACAACAATGCGACAACATAAAACAGGCGATGTCATCAACAACGTGACATAACAGTAACATTAAACCAGGGGCAGTATGAATATGTAAGCGACGCTCACGGGATTCAGCCTTATCTTCATCTGTCGGTTGATCTGATGTTGGGTCGGGCGATCCATCCTACAGCTGAACGGCTTCGTTTCTGTTGATGTCAATGATGACGTCTGGCTGGCACTTGATTGTTGATCCCATCATCATCCTGTCAACGTCTGGTCGTTGCTTGTCATTGGTCATATGGTCTGATGTTCCGCCATCCTCCAAATTAACTGTGATTGTCACCTGCCAACGCCCTGACCCCACTTCTGACACCAAATTGTAACAGAGTGAATGTGCGAGGGCGCTGACATAAGAGAATCAACAGAATGGACCGTTCCGGAGTTTATTTATAACATAAACCAAACACCCTGTAAAGACAGGATGCAAAATCAATAAAATATACACATAGAAGCTTAATTTCAATGAATATTAACAACTTTTGGCAGTGAGCTTCGAAGACGAGATGATTACATAAAAAGGATGAATGAACAAATGAAATTACGAAATAATCAAAACTCTTTAAAACACAACAGATCCGGTTCGAATTAGCTGCTGTATTATACAATTTAATTTGTATTGTAGCAGGACAACGTTATATGACATCGCTCTACAACGCATATATTAAGTATGAAATAATTAATTTTCAAATTAAACTGATGCAAATTATTCATTACAACAAAGTCCAGATATAATCTATATCATCAGACATACTAGTTTAAAAGCTAGTAACAATATCCCTAAAGTAATCAATGAAGCAATATAAATACTTAATTTTACAAAGAGCATTCTCCATTTAAGAATGAAATTAAACAGAACCATATTCTCATATTACGACACATAAAATTAACCAACGCTGATAGAGACCACTCAATTCTGGAGATTTCTCATACACAATATAATATAAATGTAGTAATCCCATACCCTGATAACCGCATTATTATGGAAATTACTCCTCCATAAAATAACATAAAAATGAAATACTCGACATAGTTAAACTAAAGTGATATTATGTCACTTACCGCATCTCCAGCGGGTGTTTAATTTAAAGTTGACACTGCTGCACGTTGCTGCACCACAGCTCTGTAAATGTGTGTAATATATCATGTGAAATACCATAGACATCTATCATTCCGGGACAGGATTATCATTGGCGCCTTGGTCCCAAGGATAAAACGGCATTCACAAACTTGACCAAAATACTACTACATAAACCCAAAATACCATTTGCCACGAACCACGAGCCACATGAATTACCATGTTCACACTTTAAGTAAAGTGCAGTCTGTATATATATAAATGAACACAAGACTGACAAGTCATGGCCATAGGCATTAAATTAAAGGTCTAAACCATAAAGTTACAACAAGTGTCAAATTGTTGAAATGCTAATGTCATATCGCTTTTTAAAAATACCCTCCTTTTTTACCATAAGTCACTACCTTAGATAAGTGACACATATCACCAAAATAACACTGATATATTCGTAGCAGAACTGAACAAAAATCTAAATGTAACACCTAAAAGTTAAATCAACCGGCTTTGTCAAATGCTCGAGACCTAAAGCGGCATACCCACGTGGTATATTTCCACGCTTAAAACTGACTAAGAATTGTCTTTAATATTAGAAATACAGTTCAAAATAGCTATAACGAGTGATATAACGTCGTCTGGAATGTACCACAAACTAACCTGAGTGACGGCAAAATGGACAAATGGCTAAAACTGTTGATGCGAGTCTGTAAGCAAAACACGTCTTGCTCGTCGAGCAACTTGAGACCAAGGGCATCTCTCTAGGCGGAAACGGATGTTCACGGGCGGTGCCTCGCCAGATGGCAGCACATAACAAAAAAGAGGATACCAATAGATGGCGACACTTTTAAGCAACATATTATCACAGAGCACCACTAGGTGTCACCTCTGCAAATCCGAAATACCATAAAAACTGACCCTGTCACACATGTATGTTTATATGTTTATTCTCTACAAAAACATGTGTTTGTCTTTCATTTATTATAATTTTTTTAACTTTTCAAATAACTCATAATAACCCAATTGCCATAATATTATGCAGATTAAATACTTTTGTAAACCTAATTGTAACTATGTTGCGTAAATTAAACAAGTAGAAGCTTTTTTAGAAGCTAGAGTTTCTAAATTAATGAATGTTGATAGCAAACTTACGTTATTTCATGCTTTTATTCTTTCACATTTTAATTATTGTCCCGTTGTATGGCATTTTTGTGATATGAAAAATAGGCGTAAGATTGAAAAGATACAGGAGCGGGCATTGAGGTATGTGTTTAATGACTTTAGATCAGAATACGCAGAGTTGAGGAAGAGAGCGGGTAGACCATTGCTATATGTTGAACGATTGCGCTGCATATCATTAGAAGTTTACAAGAGTATCAACAAGATTGGGCCTAGTTATCTTCAGGACATGTATAACGTGAAGGAAAACAATTACATTTTAAAAAATGGGCCAAATTTATGTATGCCACGCGTTAAGACAACAGCTTATGGCCATAATTCATTGAAGTATCAAGGTAGCAAGCTATGGAACATGCTCAACAAGGAAACGAAGTTAGCCAAATCTGCCAAGCAATTTAAAACAACGCTGTCAACCTCGGATGTGTTCTTGTGTCACTGTAATTCGTGCACATTATGTAACATAGCTAATGGGTAAGGTTTTATGAGATGCAAAGATTGTTATATTTTCACTGTCATATGTATATATATCTCATCCGCTCATGTCATTTTATCATTGTCGGTCAATAGCACGTGTGCTAATGTTTATTGTTGACTTTTACATACCGACGTTAAATAAAACTTTATCTTATCTTATCTTATCTTAAGTAGGATCAGGCAGAAAGCACTCTATGCATCTATGTATGAGAGACGAAATGACAGTTGCATGGTAAACCAAGTACTATTTTCGATTTAAAAAGTTCTATGAAGTGAGCTAACCTTATATAAGATACTAATATCATCAATGTTGCCGTAGTTAGCTTGTGGCAAGTCATGTTCATCGTATTTTAGTGGTAGTGTCTCAGGCAAAGTGACAAAGTCTGACCCAATGAAATGTTTTAGTTTGCAGATGCTTGACGCGGACTCTCTGTTGTCTTATTCCATAAAGCGATGAAGTGCTATTCCGTCGGTAGGTGGCGCCACTTGACAATAGTGCATTCAGCCAACAGGACGAGACCGGAAGTGGCGAGTGTAGTTGCCAGGACGTAGAACACTCCGTGAATTTGTTGCATGGTGACAACCGGCTTTCCCCGGCGTGACAGGGCCTCAGCGCCCAGACCGCGCGGCGTATATTTCCTCTGCCACTCCGCGAGTAGACCGTGCTGCCAGGCGTCCGCCAGGCTGTGTGAAGCAACGGAAAAACAACAGTAGTGAAATAAGGAAAGACTCGAATTGTTAAAAAGATGGATACATTGCGCGTGAAATGTTCTCTTCTTCCATACTTACAACTCT
Organism: Arenicola marina; assembly: GCA_964019135.1. Classification (NCBI taxonomy): domain Eukaryota; kingdom Metazoa; phylum Annelida; class Polychaeta; family Arenicolidae; genus Arenicola; species Arenicola marina. The sequence continues at coordinate 6,748,688 of OZ025257.1, read as the reverse complement.
GAGCAATGGACATAAAAGTTGTAAGTCCCCGGCATCCAGGTGAGTAAGGAGGGTGTTAAGGGGATTCATTGGGAACGAGAGGGTAGCATCGTTTGGCTTAAACTTAACAGGAAATGTTGGCTTCTGACTTGTGTCCCGCCCATGAACTTCGTAACAATATATATTGCAGTGATTGGGCAATGACAGATCATAATTGCCTGAGTAACACCTCCTCTGTCGGCATATGCAGTAATCTGGCCATGTATCTTAGTGATACAACTCGAGTATCAAATGTACAGAGCTGACATTGCTGACTCTTTTTTAATAAGATTTTAATAAATCTTTTTAATATGCATGCAGTCAAAATCTGACAAGAGCAACACCTGAAAAATAGCAGAGATCAAATTTACACTTGACATAATACCTACTAGATTGAAAGGATCTCCCTGTACACTGAGTTTTTCTGCAGCCCAAACGACTGCTGCTCTGACACCTCAGAATTGATGAAGAAGAAGTTAACATTTGGATCTGTTGCTTTCTCTCTTTTGGCCACATCATCTCCTGTGATGAAGGCGTAAGGTTCCACTTTAAACTTCTCTAGGTGAGTATCATAATCCAGGCTTAGAATGCCGGGGTCCGTCCTGTTGGCCTTTACCAGTCGACGCCAGAGTGTCGTCCAAGGCTCGTTCGTAGCTGCCTGTAGATGGTGTATATTGATAAATAAATATATTGCTAGAATATTGTAAGAGAAGTTTGAGAGATTGATATATGGGAATATATGTGATTTATTGATAAAATAATTTTTGTTTATATAAGCTGCACGTATGTGCTATAGAGATGCTAGTAATAAGTTAGCTAATAAGTAAAATGGCCAATGAATGCAAACAATTATATACCCAATGCTAATGGATGTAAAGGAAACAAGGCCCTATCAGCACGTTTGTAGTTTTCGAGTTTCAAATTAAAGGTTAACCTGTATGATGTTGACGAGTGAGGTTTCACTCATAGTTCCGAACTTGTATTCGTTCTGATTGACGAGTTCTTCCAGTGAGTTGAAGGGCAGCGTGATTTTGGGAATAGACACGAAGGCCACCATGTTGCTGAGGTAGGTGACGCTCAATATTATGCAATATATCGACCAAAAGAACGAGGCCACACGCGCAGAGAAGATCCTGGGTAGGTTGACCTGAGCTGTAACCGTATCAAAAATGTTATGATACATTAAGAGTTAAGTGCACAGAAGGCACATTTGAATGAATCGGCATTAAGAACGCGTTTGAAAAAGACGCGAGGTTACCTGCATGATTAAGTCTAAGAACAGACGTTACCAATAAAAGTAGCGACATAATCAAAATGTGAGCGTGCACGATAGTGTTGCTTGTGGGTACCGAACGATTTTCGGCCTGATTCTTGCTATTATTTCTTGTTAGGTCATAACGTACACTGTCCGAACAGCACTCCGAGGGCAAACCAGGCTGAACCGAGCCAGTGTGCCAGGGCTTGACACATATCGCGGTCCTGCGATTGGCCAGCGGTAATCCAATCATCAGCCTTGCTAAAGGACCAGAAGGACAGTGTGCCCACCGACAAAGACGCCAAAATACAGATCCATAGGGTAGTGCTAAAGGGCATCAACAGGAAGTTCAGACCGGCGCCCTCTGCCGATTGAAGCCGATACAACACAACTCGTCCATTAGCCAATATAGGAATGTCGGGAAAGTCAATGACTTGATGGCGCAACGAATTGTGTGACAGCGTTGTCGCCACCACGTCTGCCTCCTGAAAGCCGAAACATGAGAACATGTGTAAGATGGACCATCTAACTAAGTGAGTGTTTAATCAAATCAAACGCTTGTTCAAGGTATTATCCACATGATTAATATCATAATAAAAAGATCAACTTCAAAAATTAATACTTAAAATGGACCTATCTTTGAATTTCGTTTTCGCCCTCCCTTCCGGTTTTGAGATTCTATTTAAAAGTTTTTTCCCAGTAGCCAATTTTAAGACTTAATTTTGTTCCTTTAATTTACTGGTTGCCATTAATACATTACCCAAGCATGCCGGTTGGTGGTGTTTCAGTCATACGGCGAGAGCTTCCTCACACTAATTCAGTTTTCGAACAGTAGTTCGCATTTTGATCAATTACTTACCTTATGCGGTCCTGTTTCAAGGCAGGAAGCCATTCGACACGTCTCCTGGATCTACTATTGATGTTATAACACTATTATCAGAGTCTAACCTTCCTCTGGAGCAGCCCGACGAATCCCGTCCACTGCCCGTCCGCCCCTTTACCTCCCCATGCCAAGTCAGGAGGCTCCATTATTGTGTAACTACAAAGATAATACGTATCTCCGTAACAAAACCACATAAGATGAGGTAATTATGTTCCTTCCGCAAGTCAGTAGTCCTCCTTATGGAGATGGAAATCGTTTATTGAACTTTAGGCACAACGCCTCTAGTACATGATGGATTGCATTGATTTGTGACGAGATACCAACAATTTAACACTTAATATAACGCTCGCGTCGACGAAATGAAGAGTACACGTATTGGGACAACTTGTACATTGCACTGTTTTTTTAATTATTTAAACAAAGTAATAAAATTCTGTCATGACGGGTTGCGAATTACCAATAATGGGAGATATTCTTAACGTTTCATAGATTGGGCATTTTCGGATAGCGAATAGAATGGCATTCGTCTTCAATTACAATTTTTGTGGGTTTTCACAGAAAATACACCCTCCCCCCTATGACGCTCAATGCTCTTATGGCGACCAAAATCTATTTCCATACTATGCGCTGAACATCCTAGCGATTCAAGGTTTATCACCCAGCGTTTAATTGTTCGTGCCACCTCAAAACAACTAGCTCATTCTAATCTTCTGTGTTTCCACGCTTATATTATCGAGTTGTAACGCCCCAAATAGTAGAAGGGCATACTTTTTCCACTTGCTTTCGCACCTACCAAGGTAACTTTTGTGAGCGAGGAAAGTGACGTCAAAGGGGAATACAAACGCATGTGCTTTTATATTGAGACTCGGATTATCCCTGCGCATTGGCTTGAACTGCACGAAACGCACTTAACCATAAAAACAATACACGCCCTCGACCACAGTTATGTACGCACTGCATCAAAGCTCACCTTTCAATCTTGTGACATCATTGGGGAACTTTCAAATAACGCTCAGATGCAATGCTCCCATAAATAAACCAGCCGTATCTCATTTTTGCTACTTTGACGCACGCGTTGTATCTTCCCTAAACCAAGTTAACTCTGAGCAAGACAAGATCGTGGCACGAACACTTTAATTTGCTGGAACGAACTATTGCACAACAAGACAGACGCTACACGTAAACATTTAAACTATTCAGCTATCCTACAACGAATGCCTAACCCTAACCACGTAGAGTATTCAAATTATTCAAATTAGAAAAAATATTAAAATCTGATACATATTTCTTAAATAACGTAAAAGGTCTCTTAATTTGCATGTGTCGCCGCATGAGCAAGGCAAAAGAGAGTCACACACTATATATTCCAATGATACCTCTGCATCTATGAAATGCTTTGAGGATATAATCTTTGTCAAGCTTATGTTCTACATATAACTGTAACAAAATTTGATCGGTTAAATTAGAGTATTGTGGTACGGGGGAGAAAAATTACAGCATTGGAGTGCGGGGGAGAAACCACTACAGCCTAGACATTTTCTTTCCTGTATGCCACTAGAACACTGCGCCCCGCTACATACAATTTTGCTATATGATATGCTTTTTCTATACAATAATGATTATACATTACGAAGGAACCTGCATTACACTATACTTCTATGTATAGTGTATGGGGAGAGGTGGGGGGGGGGTGCTATATGGATTAATATCATACATACCCTGTAACCATTATTTAACTCAGTTATTAGTTTTAAATACATTGTATTCATGCTTAAGAGACAATTAAGTGTTAGATAACTTGTGTGATAAGATAATTCACATAATTCCATGAACTTCCAAGCACATGTTATTGACGGACATAACAAAAGAAACTATATAGGCCTAAGTAATTACTCTGCCTGCCATAGCACATCGGTCTTGAAAAACAATATTGCAATAAGAACTTTATACTACCTAATATTAGAACACCATAGTTCAATTCCTTACAGTTTACAGATATTTTCTATCACATGACTTCATTACCATCCTCATAACATCTACATGCACATATGAATGATGTCACTACCAGCAAACTTCAGTCAAATGATGTATTGCATACACAGTTTACCTCTCAGCGCTCTTATATTTTCTATATCATGTTTATGATCCTATAAAACTCTTATGTTTCAACCAAATTCCTATATTATTTATACATAAGCTACAATCCTAATTTCCCTATACTTTGTGTATCACTAATCATATTATTCGATGGATAACTAAAGGTTGTTGGTTGTGCTGTAGACCCAAATAGATGGCGGCTCCAAGGACTGTATGTTCAGTGCTGGATGGCTATGGGTTAAGTTTTGGTTTCTTTATATCGTTGATATTGTTCTGATGTCATTAAGGTACAGCGACTTTATGTCGTTAAAGTTCAGTGACCTTATGAAGTTATGTGTTTAGCTTCACTGAGTAGGTCGTTACGCTTCAGTAAAATTGACATAACGCTTCAATTACCTTATTAAAAAAATTGAGTTACGTCACGCCTTTGTCTTTATTGTTCATTATGTGGAAGAATAAGTCAGAAAACAGACCTAGCCGTGTTTCATTAACGTAAGTGTTCTTTATTTAAATAAAGAACGGAAAAACTGTGCATTATCTTGATAATGAACGTTTTTTGTTAAATATTGGTTGCGCTAAGTGGCAAGGTGTAATATTTTGGCGAATGAACTCCAGTTCGTTCTTTAACTAGTACATAGTGCATATGTCATCGTAAATTACACGATGTTGTTAAACTTCAATCAGTCCTGTTTAATCATCAAAAGCTGGCTTGTGGCGAAACCTTATATACGTTACGCAACCAAACTGGTCAAAAGAGCGTCTATCTACAGAATGGATGGTTGGATGAGGCCTTGTGTTGTTGCATGACGACAATTTCTCCATAAATGTCTTATTCAAGATCCATTAGCTAAGGTGGACCTAGAATAAAACCTGCATTCTGGATGACGTTGGTTTCATGACGTCGGGGGTGATCTAACATCCATCCATTTATCGCTTAGACATAATCAGGATATATAGTTCAGATATATATAATTGGAGGAATTCATCAATACGGTGTGTCAAGTGCAAGAGTAAACATGTGTGTTATACTGCAAAATTACACAACAAATCCTGACACTTTCTATATATCCATAAAAGGATGCTTCTATATTTAACAAAATCCTCCTATAATTCATTTATTTGCAGGTCCAAACATGGCGAGCTAAAGTAATCACCTGTCTGTATATGGCCCAGTGCAGCAGCTGACTCCATAACGCTTTTTGTTTATAGATGTTCTTACATAACTTTCATTAGTTTGATATTCGACATGCGTGGAATAGTAAATCGATAATGATAAATCTATTCAGGAGTTTAATGTGTATGCTTTGACTTCTATTCCCTGATCTCTTTTAAGGCATTGTGGCATAGGTTTGAACGAAAATTTCATATTGGGTTAATAATTATATTCAGTGTTGACTCTTTAGATACCATAGTATTCGGCCGTTCAAATCTCCAATAACAATATTCTTGTGCTAACGGATTGCTCTTGATATTTTGTATCAATAGAATCTCCTAACATATCATTGTTAATGGTTATATTTACATTACTTATACATGTTCACTGAGCAACATAATTTTAATCAATGTGGGGCCCTTTCATGCGCCCTCTCATAAGTCAATTTGATACAGTTTAATATTGGCCGGCTGATGGCCTGGCCCACTACCTTCACTCATGTTGTAATTATTCACCAGATGGAGAATCATTTTGGACCCTTTTGACAAACCTCTGCAGTATTCAATTAAGTGCATTCGTTCACAACTGTGAAGAAAAGGAACAGCGTTAATTCTAGGCAAACGTCCAAAGATGCCGTTATCAGCCAATGAGCGCGCTGTTTTTGGAGCGTTTGTGCGAGTGCGTGGCAAGTCCTCGCATATGAGCGTACCCTAAGGTACTACTGACCTGACCCGCTATACCTAGTAGATAGGTACCTAGTGTATATGTACGTGTATATGTATGTAAGGTTAAGGCTTTTTTTTGTTATTTAGTCCTTGTTTACATTTGGTGTTATGGGAGTTGTGTTACTTGTATTTAAATTGCATGTAACATTTCAGCAAATGGAGGAAATAAATAAAATCAATCAATTAATCAATCAATCTATGGCGGGAATGGGTATTCGGCCCACTGAATTGATACGGCTACGACTGGTTAGTCATAAATCCAGGCTGTGATATGATGATTATTTAATGGCGCTGAATTGTTCAAGTTTATTATTAGCAAGTCATTAATAAATGACCATACCAACATATCGTGGTGTTATCCATGTATCGTATGGATGGTCTGTATCGTATGATATAACCTCATTTAGTGGTAGAAAGGAGTTAACATTAAACATTAAAGTCTAGCTGTTATCATCCCTAAAACTATGCAATACATCCTTGACTGTAAAATCGGGAAGTTAATCTTTAATCTTTAAAGCATCTTGAATTTCTGAAATCACCGGGAGGCATAAGCATTGTCATGACATAGCACATACAAAAGCGTAACATAGAGATGAATGCATAATCTCATAACCAAGTAAATCCTGCAATCTATGGCTTATGATAAATCAGATACATTAGCACGTACGTGGTGTAAAAACTGAACAATGGGACGTAGCCTCGGGGACCCAATCTGTTCCGATGCCATGCCTAATCCCATGTGGAAGCAATTCACACCTCGCCCACATTGGCGACGCACCGCTAGCCTCAGCCCCAGCCCCAGCCATTATTATGAGCTATTATAATAAGAAATTACGATAATAATCCTAATACAATAATAGTATAATATATGACTTATTGTTTATCAATAGATTATGTAGCAATATATTTAATAACTTTCTGAAGTCAACACGCGCGCTTGATACATAATATAGTCTTAGAAGACCGCGTTGGTGACGGTGTCAGCCAATCTCGCCCAGTCATCCTAAGTATTCCCGCCGTCTATCAAAAGCCATCTCACGTTCATACCACACCAACCACTCTCGCCGTCTGCCAAGCCCTCTGACGGTCATGAGAAACAAAGCATTACCGTCGTCTGCCAATCCCTCTCATGCTCACACCAAACCAATCATTCACATCGTCTACCAAGCCTATCACGCTCATACCAAACCGAGCGTTCGCATCGCCTGCCATGCCCTCTCACGGTCATGACAAACAACGCAGTCACATCGTCTGCCAAGCCCTCTCACACTGATACCAAGCCAACTTTTCACAGTCACGTCGTCTGCCAGACCATCCTACGACCATACCAAACCAAGGAATCTCGCCGTCTGCCAAGCTCTTTGGCGGTCATGACAAAGCAAGAATTCATATCGTCTGCCAAAAACTTTTACAGGCATGACAAACCAAGCAATCACACCGCCTACCAAGTCGTCCCATGATAAAGCCAAGCATTCACATCGTCATGCCCTATCATTTCCCAAAACGTACATTTTCTAAGGCTGTTATTGATTATTGTGAGAATTTTTCCTTCGACTGCAGAATATTTTGCAGTTGATGTCTTAGATATCTCTTTTCTCGTTAAGAATAGTGTCGATAGTTCCTCATGTAGAGAATATTGTAGATATTTCTGCTTCTTGTCGACACTGTGATACATAGTTTTCTTGTTGAGAATCGTGTAGATAGCTCTGCTCTTGTTGAACATATTGTATATTTCTTCTCTTATAGAGAATATTATACACATTTCATCTCATGTAATAAATATCTTAGATACTCTCTTGCAGATAATAGTGCAGATATTTCTTTTCTTCTCTTGTAGAAATTACTGCAGATCTTTCTTCTCGTTTAGAGACTATTGTAGACATTGCGTCACTGGTAAAGAAAGGTACCTACCTGAAGTTCAGTCTTGTAGCCGCGTAGTTCAGTAGTTCTATACAAATTCCAGTGTAAGTCACCGAACCATTTTCGTGCGTCTCTCTTTCCACATAACTCGGCCACTGGCAACAGATATAAATTAAAAGTACTTGATTGAACAGATAATTAACAATTCCTGTGATAGCTGCATTTTTTTATTTTATAGAGAGCAAAACTCATATTGAAATGAATAACTTTTTTATAATACCAAATTTCCAGATCGTGTGATTAAGATTCAAATTTCACTTTATCAGTTAATAACATGGACAAATATAGATACTGCATTTTATCTGCTTTAAATTAGGCAACTAATCAGTTTCTGAAGAGGCCAAAAATTCCAATATTGAGTTACATGTTCCTAGATTGAAGCCTTTGTCTTATTTGGGTATGAAGGGCGGGGGTAAGCAAATTAAAATTATTTATTCTGCGTGCACCCTTTAAAGTCCATCTCTTATGTCCTATGTTACTTTGCATATATTTGATCCATTTGCACTATATGACCGAAATTCCATACGCACTGAATTTATTCGCCATGAATATTAACAATATTAGCCATTTTATCACATACCTACGCAAAAAAAAGTACAAGATAGACAGGGGCATTTTTTTCATTGATTCGTGACGTCACAAGATGAACCGGTTTTGTTGCGCAATATGGTAAACGCGTCTTTGAGCATGGCGTCTATAGGATTGTCAGCGTCCTTCCGCATCTATCGGGATGCAGCGATACGCGTACGATTATTTGGAATTATAGTGAGGGTGAGAAAGAAGAAGTGGAGGATTCAGGCAACCGGAGCATGTATTCTGCCGCCGTACGTATCGCTTCGAGCCACCTCGAATGAAGACAGATTGCTAAGCCTAAGGGACTGTAAACGTTGAAAGCCTCGAAACGCCCTACGCAAAACAGTATTTTCGGAAGAAGTGCGAACGCTTCATTCATAAAAAGTGAGGCTTATTATATCATGAGATCTAGATCAAAAACCTGCAAATATGCCTTGTAATCATATAAAGTATTAATTCGGCGACCAGCAGACACATTAGTGAAAAGCTACTTAGTTGTTTGTCACAACCGGATACCATAACGTTCGGGTGTCCACAAGTATTACTATAGTCGGCGCGTTTAATATCTGCCGCCTCGCTTTCGTAAATATTTTTGTCCGTGTACCATTTGCAGCCACGATTTATGTATTTATTTGCTCCATTACACGAGAACCTTGTGACTTTAACTTACTTGAAAGTGTATCTTCTTTAATAACAGCACAACACGATAGTCTCTAGCATAAAGTATAGCAGACGAAGATGTGTTGACAGCCGCCTTTTTATGATGTCGTAAGGTGAAGGTCATATTACCGCGTTTTCATTGGTTAAAAGATGCAAGCCCACGGAAGAGTCTAATATCAGGCACTAGAAAAGGGGACAGAGCATTATGTGCCCATGCACAGTTTCTATACTAACAGTAATTTTAGCGTCTCAAAGCAAAAGCAATGCAAAAGGAATGAGTTTGTAACTTCAATGTTCATATATATGAGAGGAACTATAAACGCATGTAAGCTTAATTCAAGTTACGGCTTGACATTGACAAAACCTAACTCCCCTGCCCAAAATACCAGCAATACTATCGCCCACATACATGACAGATGACAAGGTAAACAGAGCGACGGCCATAGCTAAACTTGTCCGCTTCGTTTGCATAAAAGTCATAATGTTGGTATCATGAGAATTCTTTTGACAACAGAACTGTGAGTACGCCAAATTCTGTTGGGTCTTTGGTTCAAGTCAAATATAAACTGATTTTAGGCTTGTCAATGAAACATTTCATGTCAAATTAGAAAACGAGGCGGCAAATAGTTTCCGTGTCGACTATATAAAAAGGACGCGATGAAGAGTATTACAAGATGTGCGCTGGGTGTGTTTTTTATGCTAGGCCGGTAAATGTCGCCCTCTCTCCCTTCTGTCAAGTTCTGATGGGCATGAACAACTTCTTTTAGTACATACATTTCATTTAACCCTGGATCTAGATTCTATGTCTACGATTCGACGGACATCCCCGCGACGGCCCGTCCACTACTGTAGCCTAGCCCACCCTTTTCATTTTTGGGAAGAAACGTAGGCTGGCAACACACTGGCAGTGGCAGTGGCCACTGCAGCTGTTTGTTTTCTGTCAGTGTCAGTGTCACGAATGTTGCGCTAACCAACATTCACACACCTCGAATGTAATTGATCTAGGGTTATCTACATCTACATGTGGCAAATATTCATAATGAGTTAATGTTAACGAAAATAAACATCTGAGCTTCCCTGTCGCACGTAGGCTACATTCAAACACCGCGGGCAGTCGAAGCGAGCCAGGCGCACTCAAACCGGTTCATCTTGTGACGTCACAAATCTCTACTCTAGGCGGGGGTTTGGAAATGGATCGTTCGCTGCTTGATTTTATTTTGGTGACTTTAGATATTAATATTTATGGCATAAGAGACATTGTAAAATAATTGCATCTGATAAATGGCTTTAGTAACCACTGAGAAATGTATATTTGAAAGTGGTTTCGAAACAAATACCCCCCCAAGAGATGGACTTTAAGTACGCTGGACGATAGAAAGCAGTCTGTTACCAGCATGACCGCCACCGTCAGTGGTTTCCCGTTCAATCCAAGGCGTCGCTTGGGGAAGACATCCGCCTCGGTCAGTGTCTCGTGTGTCATGTCACCTTGAGGTCCGGCCACCTTGACCCACTTTACATCATGAGGTGACCAATCGCTGGCGTACAATAGTTTTTGACAGTCTGCATTCTGCCAAATATACGTCCATATGTTTGTATGTATGTCCGTATATAATATTTATATACATGCATAGATAGTTGTTAAATAAAAAAAATTAGATCCTGTTAATACGCCGAGTATATGACTGACCGAATCTTTATCTGCACGACGGCGAAAAGGTGATACGTCCGAGATAGATCGGTGGAGGATGAATGCAGAGCATAATTACCTGACCATGACAGGCTGCATGCCATCTATGCACCACTGGAATGTTTAACTGTGAACCGGCAATATTACAAACCTACATTGTCCATGTAGCGCTATACCAGAGGTTCATGACTACCTTTTGGTCCGGCAGCTGTTGCAGTTCCTTTGATGAGGTGCGCGTTGCTATGACAGCCACGTTGATGATGTCCTGTATAGCGGCCGTCAGCCGGAACAGGTGGACGTCCTCCGTCAACAGAAGCCACGTGGTCGCCCAGGTAAAGTGGCCCTGTTGCTGCCACTGCCTGTCCGCCAGGTTGGCCTGGATATCAAGAGCTAACTATGCCAATTGTGTTGTTCTAGATGAGCGATCGATCGTCATTTAGCGTGGCAACACATCTGGTCGTGTTTGTTGCCAAAACAAACTTCACGAAATCTAACATGTGTAACATGACACACATCCGTCCAAAGACTATAGTAACCAAAGCATGTATTCTAGTCGGATTATATTACTGTAAAGGTGTCAATAGATTCGACTTCATTGAGTTTTGGCGCATTATAATCGCTATAGTCAGTCTACGATGGATTACTGACTCGGGGTCGTCATGGCTCCAACAATTATACAATGGTGAATGGTTAATGACGTTCTAGACACTCTGAGCTCACGGGAATGACAATCAACAAAACAAATGGATCTCAATATGACCATCACTCTCTGATATATAAACTAATGTTAGTACTAATCAGAAGATTAGTTACCACACATAACCTTCATGTTCACCATTATAAATAGTTTTCTGCTTCGTTTGTCATATGATTTTAATCAGTATTATAATGGACTATTGAAAATGTGACAGAATATACGACTTTACTAGTTTTATTCAACCTAATAGTGTCAAACTTCTTCCCTTCCAGCTATTAATTGTACGTTTTACTTTGGCTAGCTTTTCTTTTATATTGAGATTTTATTAAGTTTGGGATCATAAGAAATATAAATTCCCAGGACTCTGATTGGTTTATCTGACTCAAGCGATTCGCAATGGTTTAGATAAACTATTCCGATCTTTACATAGCCAAATAGCTTCAGTCTTTTATTTGTATACCCGAAATAGAACATTGATTTAAATATAAAAAATGGCAAGTCCAGATCAATAAATCCCTGATATTCTATGGGTCTATCAAATCCCTATGGTCTATGAAGCTACAAATTATGTAAACGTCATTCTGGTGACTGCCAAAAGGTTAATTCAAAAGACGAGGGACAAAGGTCTCCGCTATGCACGATTTTGGCGCTTTACTACAGCTAACAATGCGCTAATTCGAAAACTTTTGGACCAAAAGGAAAATGAAATCATTCCCTGTGACGAGCATTCACCCTTGATGTGCGTGAAAGAGCCCTAGGCTCTGTATTTAACCCTTTTAGATAACTGGCTGTAAATACAAGAGTATGATATATTTATTTAGTGGCATATTCTTATTTATTTAACAGCATATTCTTCAAATAATGTAGCCTTAATAATTATGGCTGCAACAGTGGTCAAATGACATTCTGTTTCCGGTTGTAGATAAGAAAGTAGCTGTGAAGGAGAAAGTGGAAGAGTCACTGGGACTAGTGAATGATGCTCTGCAAGAAATCGAGGAGGTTAGTGGTCCTGGTATTTCTATTTTCACATATTCACCGCGATGTGAAGTAACAATCTGAATGGTGGATAGAATTACAAATTCACTCATTCGTATGGTGTCCGAAACTTTGTTTATTAAATCCACGATAATTGTCTTATGCGCTCTACAGTGTGCCATGCACCAAACAAACTCCTTTACGTCCAATGCCATCGTCACGCCTCAGGCTCAGAGTGGAAACATGGTAGACGACGACTTCGGTGACGACTAATTCACGTGGTCCGATGCAGAGCGCCCCCTGCTGGCCCCGGCTTTGGGCCTGGTGAAGATTGTGAAGGCATGCCTCAAGAAGACGTCACAGGTCATCTCCGTCAGAGGGCAGTGCGACGTGCCCCAGCGGGTCAGTGAACTGGATCTGTTGGCGCAGCGACGGCAGCCCGTCAGTCCGGCCGTGGACGAGGTGGTCACGTGTCTCTACCCGCCACTACAGGCCGGTCACGTCAGGTCACATGTGAGTTTTTCTTTTTAAGGTTACTCATACAGCAATATCTTCATTGAACAACTTTATTTTGCTGAAAAAGATGTATTTATATTCTTAGCATATCAATACACATATGTATTGTATGCAACAAGGAACGAGATATATTAAGCTACATAGCCATACAACATGTACCAATTTAGCTAAAATTGTGGCTTAACAATATATCTCGTTATTTGTTAAACACAACCTATGTGTATTGATATGCTCACTTATATACTACATCAAGATCATCGAAAGATTTGCACATAACAGCAATTTTTTACATTTTACCATATGATGACATATCTATTTCTCATATAGTTACCATTTACACAGTCAGACTATATGTACAGAACAGTTTCCCAAAATATTCGAAAATCATAATTTAAGGGAAAAATTGCTGTATGAGCGGCTTTAATTTTCTTATCTGTGATTTGATGGGTTATATTAACAAGTTTAATAGTTAACGTTAATTTATGATGTGACTATTATTTAATACATCATATTTGGATTGGTTGACCAAAGGAATAAGGCCGATTAAAGCTTGAATATATTCGATTATTTTATTGATATAGTTTCATTTAATCTGCAGAGATCTTCTCCAATAATTTACCGAAAGATGAGTGGCAAATATTGTCCATGATTTTTGTAGTACAATGAAATCCGATTTGATCGTAAATGGTGTTACGTTACTTGCTCGAGCCGTCTACTGACGTTGTTTTTCAGAGCCAAGCATTATACGAAGTAACCAAGAATCTGCTGTCTACAATAAGGTAATAATATACCAGGGCGTTGCAACATTAATTTGTCTTGTTAAAACTGGCTACATGGTACGATTTGTTGACAATGTAACAATGTAACTCATAGGGACCCAAATGGCATCAAACTTCCATTTTCAAAACAGCGGCGATAAAGTTAGGCTTCTCGTCGCTAGCCGAATAAAGATTTCTGTCGTTAATTTCTTGCCTGTATAGTGGCTTAACGGTGGTGTTTGACATCGTATGTGTTATTCTATGGTTGCAGACATACGCACCTTATTGGTGCAGACGATGGCGGGTGGGTGGACTTTCTCCTCAAGGCAGCTGACCACAACTGGGGCAAAGTTCAGGTGGTCATCCCAGCTGTATAGCACTGCCATGTTTTTATGCGCCGACGCGTTTCGGCTATGTAAGAGTTTGATGACGTCATTGTTAGTTTCTACGCGACTGAAAGTACAGATGTCAGTGTTTTTGTTATCTGCAAAAAAGTGTATATCTGCCAACCTCGTCTTTGTTTTGTATAAGATAAGATAAGATAAAGTTTTATTTAACGTCGGTATGTAAAAGTCAACAATAAACATTAGCACACGTGCTATTGACCGACAATGATAAAATGACATGAGCGGATGAGATATATATACATATGACAATGACAATATAACAACCTTTGCATCTCATAAAACCTTACCCATTAGCTATGTTACATAATGTGCACGAATTACAGTGACACAAGAACACATCCGAGGTTGACAGCGTTGTTTTAAATTCCTTGGCAGATTTGGCTAACTTCGTTTCCTTGTTGAGCATGTTCCATAGCTTGCTACCTTGATACTTCAATGAATTATGGCCATAAGCTGTTGTCCTAACGCGTGGCATACATATATTTGGCCCATTTTTTAAAATGTAATTGTTTTCCTTCACGATTACATTTTAAAAAATGGGCCAAATATATGTATGCCACGCGTTAAGACAACAGCTTATGGCCATAATTCATTGAATGTATGGCCATAATATGTATGGCTGCCGTCAACTGCGTCTTCACGTCAAGGCAAACACAGTGCATGTTGTGTTGGAGATCAAGACTTCGGCTTCTATCTACAGTTCGTTGAACGACAAGCAAAAGGTTCCTCGTATCAGCCGGCTTGGAATCCGGGATTTTTCGTTTGTGAATGGAATAAAATAAAAGAACTTCTAGTGAAGTAAAAACCGCTAATGTGCACCGCTAATATTAATAGACTCTGGACACTAACCAGTGTTCTAACGTTATACATTGTTCACACGTAATATGTCTCTAGGCGACAGTGATGAGATTATATAAGAATAACTATGATTAACTACCGATATAGCCTAACGACCGGTGGGCCAACGTTGGCCGCTACCAGCGGTAGACCATCATTGGCCCAGCGTCGGCAACACATCATTGGCCCACCGTCGGGCCAACGTACTGTTGTTGTTCAATTGACCGACGTTAGACCACTGACTGTAATAATAAATCAATACACATTTCAGACTTAACATAACATTTATTGAACACAATAAACGAAAACTCGTTCCATACTTTGTAGCGGGACGAATTATTTTTTTCCTCCAAAAAAGGTCGTTCCAAATCCGGAGTTGCATGCGGGTGTAGCCTGCTGCGAAATCGCTGGAAACGTGCAGTCATTGCTCCATTTGAAGTCAACCTGACCGCTGCACAGACAACGGGAGCGTGTCTAGACAGTGATCCGGTCACAGCTTGAAGAATTTTGGAATGACTACTTATTTCTTTGTGACAAAAAATAAGTCCTGCTCTAAGAGAATTTGGAACGACTTATCGCGATGTCCTAAACCGGGCACCGTATCAAGCGATGTAAGTATACGAAGTGAAATATAGACACACGTTACGTAGCCAACTGTGTGGGTGCAAAGTGCCAGCCAAAGAAACGTGAACTTCTCAACGTAATCTGTTGACAACATAATAATTAAATGGCCGCTGGCCTATGCCCACCAGTAATACTGGCCCACAGACATTACAATGGCCGGTGGCCAAACAGAACACTAACCACAGACTCGTCCAGGTAAAACAACCTAAGCAACTATAGACATAGATTAAACCAATGTTAGTACGAGTTCGCCAATAAAGAACTAAACCGGAATTTTGGCTCACTACACGGGGGAAGGCCTAAACCAATCCCGATGAGGAGTCTTAATGGTCGTCACAATCCCCTAATGAGGAGTGCTAATGAACAATATCAAACATGGCGGCCCAAAGCAGTCGAACGTAGCGTTGAAATGTAACTGAAATGTCAACCGCCCACCCAGAGCTTACATCGCCCTCAAAGCGAACCAGAATAAAACCGTTATAAATATGTCTATATTCAAAAGGAAATTCACCGGTATTAACTGTTTCTCCGCCGACAATAAATAATACGTATCAGGATAACAATATTAACATGTAAACACAAGCGCAATATAGGCATAAACGGCGAGAGATACAGGTTAAGCTAAAACCCTTACCGGTAATATAAGACGAGGTATTGTGACAGCGTGGTGTGATCTGCAGCGAGCAGTCGAGATGTTCCGTTATCGTCCCGCTCATCCAGAAACCGCAGCCAAACTGACGCCAAGGCTAGTTTTAAATACGCGGTTTTGTCTAGAACGCTTAGGACTGTGGGTAACGGGACGGTTTCTAGACAACCCGACCCAAAACAAAGTCGATGCACGACGCGCTCGACCCAACATTGACTCGACCCCTATAAGGAAACGAACTGTGGCAACCCGACCCCCAGTTACTCATTGGTACTTTCTAGCGATCGAAGCGAGCAACACACATACAAACATATAAAAAGTGTTTATTGTTTGTGTACAAATCACATTAATATTTGACTCACAACCGGGCGCCATTGTTGTGTGTCATTCCGTCAATTTGTGTCATACAGAGTCGTGAAAAAGGGCGGGTGGCTAGAGTCGGTCGGGGTCCAGTTGCCTTGGTTCAAGTTGCTTTGGGTCGAGTTGGGTGGGATCGGGCTTGGAATGCGTCGAGCTTGTAGTGGGTCGAGCTGGTTTTGGGTCGAGTTGAATAGATACCCACTGGACTACTTAACGGGAATCGCAAGCCTAGCCTCTAACGCTGCTTTACCGATTCATATAATACCCAATTATCTATCCTCCAAATTACAAAATTTTTTGTTCTATCTATAGCTCACAATAAAATTTAGAAGTGACCGCCGGGCACGATTTCGCCGCCTACCCAGGCGGCAGCCCTTTTTGAAGGTGTGTCCGCAATTGACCAATCAGGAGGCGATACTCTAATTTATTCAAACCGGAAATTGCGCCTATTGTGTGAGCAAAACCAGAGCGCGTGATCATCGCTAATATAAAGGGCTGCGATTCTAACTCAAATCGTGGCATTGTTGCGGAGTCAATCGTCGCAAGACGTATATCAATTTGTTTGGATGGTACATTTCCATAAAACACTAAGATCATGTTCTACTGCGCGGCTTGGAACTGCCGCTGTTCATCTGTAAATCGCGGCCCTGATCTCTCTCTCCGTGATAACATAAGGCAGAGCCACATGAATAGTCACAATACGCGTCACTGCTCCTGGCAAAATGACGCTCTGCTTGACATTGCTGGGGGCGGGTTGCCTTAATTTTTTTCTCCTTACCAGTCGGCCGAAACGAAGCGTTAACACTCGTCAATTTAACTTTAAGATGTAAATTTTCGGTGCCGATCGCGATTAAATTAGGTTGGACATCCGCTTTAAGCCTGCGGATCACCACAGAGGCAAATCACAGCGCGAACGCCTATCGCGACACGGCAAATGCCTGGATGTCCGGAATCTACCGACATACTTCGAACCTACCTACGTTCCTTAAGCTAATATCATCAGAGTTGCCGTAGTTAGCTTGTGGCAAGTCCTGTTTATCGTAGTCTAGTGGCTGTGCTTCATATCAGTGTACCATACACGGACTTAAAGTGGGGCTGGTTCTAGCTGGACGACAGACAAAGTCTGACCCAACGAAAAATATTTTAATTAGCAGATTTCTCGCTCGGACTCTTAATTTCTGGCCTGGTTCCGTCACGCGACGAAGTGCTATTCCGTCGGTAGGTGGCGCCACTTATCAATAGCGCATTCCACCAACAGGGCGAGACCGGAAGTGGCGAGAGCAGTTGCTAGGATGTAGAACACTCCGTAAATTTGTTGCATAGCGACGACCGGCTTTCCCAGGCGTGAGAGGGCCTCAGCGCCCAGACCGCGCGGTGTATATTTCCTCTCCCATTCCGCGAGTAGACCGTGTTGCCAGGCGTCCGCCAGGCTATAACAACGAAAAAGGCAACAGTAGTGAAATCCGGCAAGAAGAAACATTTAGGTATAGCAACACGCATGTGACAGTTTGTGTGGCATGTTCTCTTCTTCCATACGCATAACTGAGTAATGGATATGGATATGGAAGTTGTAAAGGGGAGTTCTCCGAAACCAGATGTATATGGAGTCAGTTTATAGCCCCGTTCGGCTTTAACTGAACAAAACTTTTTTCTCTCCTGACTTGTGCTAAGCCCTGAAGGACAACTTCGGAACCATATATATTGCAGTCATTGGGTAATTGACAGATAATATTAACATCCCCTCTGATGGTCTATGCAGTAACCTGGTCATGCGTAATGTGATACAACTAAAATATCAAATGTGAAGAGCTGGCACGTTAATCTTGCTAAAAGCAGGGGTGGACCTAGAGGAGGCTTAGGGGTGCAACCTCCCCCCCCCCTTGGGAACTTGAGCATACACTGTATTATAAGTCTGGTTTCCGACGAAATACGTAGCAAAGTGACAGACCAGTAGACGATCCAAAGAGGGGGGGGGGGGTTGCTAAGGAATGTCTTTTTAATGGCCCTTATTGAGGAATAATGCAAGCCTGGTCCCAAGTTTTCCGAGAGCAACCCACCCTTTGCAAATTCCTAGATCGGCCCCTGTGTAGGAGTTCAAAATGACAAAACCTGAAAATTGGCGGCGGGCAAATTTACACTTGGAATAATACCTACTAGATTGAAATGATTTCCCTGTAAGCTGAGTTTTTCTGCAGCGCAATCGACTGTTGGTCTGCCGTCTCAGAAGTAATAAAGAAGTATCTAACATTTGGATCTTTTGCTTTCTCTGATTTAGCCAGACCATCTGATGTGAAAAAGGCGTAAGGTTCCGCTTTGAACCTTTCTAGGTGGTTGTCAAGATCCAGGCCTAGAATGGCGGGGTCCGTCTTGTTGGCATCTACCAGTCGACGCCAGAGTGTCGTCCAAGGCTCCTTCGTAGCTGCCTGTAGAGGGTTTATATTGATCTATAAATATATTGCTAGCATTTAAAGACAGGCTTTTTAAAAATAGTTATACAATATTTAGGAATGCCTGTGCATCTGCTTAAATTAATAAATTGTGCTTATTAAAGCTGCACTTGGGTGCTATAGAGATGCTAGCATACACTTAACAAATAAATAATTAAAATAGCCAATACATTCAACCAAGTATTTACCCACAGCTACTGGATGTATAGGAAACAACAAAGGACTATCAGCACGTCTATACCTGTAACTTGCTGGTGAAAGCCGATTGACCCAACAGTCCGAACTTGTATTGATTCTGATGGACGAGTTGTTCTAGTGAGTTAAAGGGCAGCATGACCTTGGGGACGGACACAAAGGCCACCATGTTGCTGAGGTAGATGACACTCAGTACAATGCAATATATCCACCAGAAGAACGAGGCCACACGCGCAGAGAGCATTCTGGGAAGGTTAACCTGAGCTGTAACCATAGCAACACGTATGATACATTGAGTGTCGCGTGCACAGTAATTAAGCCCATTTAAATAAATCGGCATGAAGAACTCGTTTGAAGAAGAGGCTCGGTTACGTGGGTAAGTCCAAAACAGACGTTACTAATAAGAATAGCGACATAATCAAAATGTGAGCATGTTTGTCCGTACCGAATGATTTCGACCTGAATTGTCTTATTATTATAGGTCAAAACGTACCTTGCCCGAACAGCACTCCGAAGGCAAACCAGGCTGACACGAGCCAGTGGGCCAGGGCTTGACACATATCGCAGTCTTGTGATTGGCCAGTGGTCAGCCAACCAGCAGCCTTGCTGAAGGACCAGACGCACAGAGTGCCCACCGGCAAAGACGCCAAAATACATATCCATACGGTAGTGCTAAAGGGCCTCAAAATGAAGGTCAGACCGGCGCTCTCTGCTGATTGAAGCCGATACAACACAACTCGTCCATCAACCAAGAAAGGAATGTCGGAAAAGTCAATGACTGGGTGACGAAACCGGTTGTGTACCAGCGCTGCCGTCACTACATCTGCTTCCTGAAAGCCGAGACATAAGAATGTTTGCACGTACTGAGTGACTGTTCCAAAAAAATAAATTGTCTGTGCAAGTCATTCACCAGAGGATTAGCATCATAATAAAAAATTTAAATTTCAAAGAATACTTCAAAACATACCTGTCCCTGTAGTCCGTTTTCGCCCTCTCTCCCCTGTGAGTCTCTTCCCAGAAGCCAATTTTTGTTCCTGTCAATCCCTGGTTGCCATGACTACATCACTTTATTAGCATGCGGGAGGGTGGTCTGGCGATCATGCGGCGATGGTTTCCTCCGCGAGTTCCATTTCCAAAATATAGTTCGCATTTGAATCCATTACTGTACCTTATCCGATCCTGTTCCACGGCAGGAAGCCATTCGACACGTCCCCTGGATCTACTACTGACGTTATAAACTTATTATAAGAGTCTAACCTTCCTCTGGAGCAGCCCGACGAGTCCCGTCCACTGCCCGTCCGCCCCTTTATCTCCCCATGCCAAGTCAGGAGGCTCCATTATAGTGTAACTGCAACACGTATCTCCATAACAAAGCCATATCAAATGACAGTAATTGCGCATCTTTAAGTCGGTATTTCTTTTTATGCAATGGTATGAAATGAAATTGTTTTATTATTTTGTATTGTCTCATGAATTGAATTTTTTTTTCATGCGGGGTAGAAGAAACCATTGACAAAATATAGAGAGATATCATTATGCATTAACCTGTAACAAACCGTTGTTCCTGAATATGGCCTACATATATTATATCGTATTTCAATATTAACTGGGCTAATTGTCCAACCTTTAAGTTTTTTTTTAAACTTTAAGAGGTACATGAGCACTAGTACATTTATGCTAAAAAGCAAAACACGAAGCCTGGGACATATCCTTTATTCCTTTTCCATTTTTATTCTGAACATTATAAAAGCAGAATAGGGAATTAGGGGAAGGCATTACGAAACATAAAAAAAACAAAACAAACTAAATTCTGCTTCTATAATGTTCAACAGCAAAAGGAAATATCAATGAACGGTAATTCCGGGATTATCATGGCAGCGATGTCTGAATGTTGATGACGTAGTACACAAGAAGCCCCAATTTCCCACACAAAATACACCACTGTAGACTATACTCAAGAGGTTTCTTATACAACATGCTCGTATGTTTATTGCATGCAGCAAATTAAAGTAATGACCTCAGAGTTTTAGTATTAAATGGAAGGCTATGCTACAAGGGGAATTAGACGCATGTTTGTAGGAACGTAAGCGATATTAGTGGGGTGACGACTGTAAAGCTTTATTTCTACACAAAATAACATACTCTGTGGCACAAACATTGGTAGAACACTTGTATCATGCTATTGACAGAAGGAACATGGACACCGCCGTTCGCGACTTAAACCGACTAAGCGACTATGCATATGACGAGTCAGCCTGCCATTACACGAAGAGACGTTTGCCAACATCTTTTTTGGGGTCTTTTATTTTTTGCCAATATCTTTGGGTTCTGAATATACAATCAAGCAATCAGCCTCAATCCCACGATGCGATAAGCTCTAAAAGCTGGACGGAATATTTTAAGAATAACTTACTCAGTACGGGACAACAGCCGGAAGCAACTTTTCAGAAGAGTGTTGATTCTGAAGTGACTGACCATATCAACTCATGTCTGCAGTGCAAGGTGGGAAGACTTGTTTAAAGACACCATGCAAAGCCGCCGAGAAGCCCTTTTTCGCGAAGATTTATAGCCTGAATGTTTAGACGGTACGGTCTTGACATTTGCTCTTGTGACTCTAACGTCTGAAATTGCTGTTCAGCCGTCAATTTTCGCCTTCAACACAAATACTCACATGAATGCAAAAAAATTGATATCCCAAACTTGTTCTATGTTAACTTCTTTAGTTCCGTGAGATATGGATTCGTGCCAACTCGTCGCCAATTTTGTATAAACGACAAGTTTTTATTTTGTCACAAAACTGTTTTGCCGCTTGCCGCCATGTTGATTCCCTGAAGGTGGCGCCACGGCCCAAAGCGATGCTAGAGGTAACTACATACAGCTTTGTACGTTGAGCACTGACATGATTAAGCAACACGTTGCAAACCTGAATACACCACGTGTAAGATAAACCCCTTAAAAAGTTACTTATAGAGCTCTTACAAGTATTCAAGTTTATGATAAAGGTCAAAATGCCCAAAACGTGTTTTTTGCGTAAAACAGCTGCAATTGCTTATGATATCTGCAATAATTGGATATTATTGACTATTTAAACGTGTTTAGTACCCACTTTGAGTACATTGTGTCTTTAAGGACGATGTATCGGTTGACGAGGTGGGAGCCGCCATTACTCGCTTGCCCTGTAATAAAGCCCCTGGCCCGAATAGGCTTCCCTCGAGGTACTGAAGCACAGTATTGAATTTGTAAGTCCGATCTTAGCAGATATCGGTAACCACATTGTCGCAACGGTTTGGCGAATTCTAGTGCCGTCTCTTTCAGCGAATACGCAACACATCAGGCCGCGGTCTCTATATGTGTTATCCGCTTTGATATACCATATACAACTGCTTTCTAGGCTGGTCGCTCTTTCCGGCTCCCAGGCAATCCTATCCCGCTCGCCCACGTCGCAGAGCCGGACGCTACTCAGCCAATCCAGAGAGAGCGGAACTCAGCCGGCGAGCCGGAAAAACTGGCCAAGAGGCGGGAAACGAAGTAACCGCTCAGACAGTCATAGCTGTGACCGCCCGCTGAACCCGAGGGCAGGGACATTGCAAGTGATCCGCGTCACGATATTATGAGTAACGGTGACTATCCGCAGCTACGGTGCCCGGTTTAGTATATATTGTGTTTACAGCAAACATAAGTCGTTCCAAATTCTCTTGGAGCACGACTTATTTTTTTACCGAAAAATTCGTCGGGAAAACGAATTATTTTCCCCAAAAAGATAAGTAGTTCTAAATTATCTTGAACCATGAAGTGAATATAATTAAATTGTTCCAAACTTTGTCGTGGAACGAGTTGATTTATTTCTAAAAAAAAATGATATTCCAAAGTTCTTTACGCTATGACTGGATCCCTGTGTAGACACTCTCCCGTTCTCCCGTTGTTTTGGCGGCGGTCGGGTTGACTCCAAAGGTAGCCATGACTGCACGTGTCCAACGATTTCGTAGCTGGTAAACAACCGCATACAGCATTGTGACCTAATTACCAAGCCTTCCCCACGGGATGGGGGAGGAGCGGGGGGGGGGGGGGGGAGGGTGCGCTGGCTTACTGCAGTAGTGTGGGTGTGCTGCCCATGGCATATGAAAAGTGAAAGAAAAGTACGCAATTTGTGGTCAGCGAGAGACCATATTTTGGTGAACAAAAATTGCATACAAATTGGACAATGACAATTACGCAACTTACATTGGTGATCTCCAGGAAAGGAGATAACCGAAATATGTGAGAACCATATCCAGCATTTTATTTCCTTGCGAATGGAAAGTTTCAGTTTCAGATGGACACATTTAGAGAAAATTTACGTAACTGCACCAAGGAAAGAGAGAAACAGGCAAAACATTATAAGGGATCATTAGGGCGGCACATCAATGGCCCCCCTTTTTAGGGGGGGGGGGCTCAGTCCCTTTCCACGCTCGCCCCAGTTCAGCCCCCCCAAAAAGTCGGGACGCAACTCTTGGTCTGGAACGACTTTTCATCCGAAAGAAATGAACTCTTTCGGAAGAAAAAAGTCGTTCCGCAAGAAGGTTTAGGAACCAGTTAATTTTTGGAGAAAAACAATATCGCGATGTCCTAAACCGGGCACCATACGCAGCAGTGGGCTGATGCGATTGATATTTCCACACCTTTGTGACACCCTGGAAATTACAGAGGGACCTCTTTACTAGCGGTTACAAGCAAAGTCTTTTCTCAGAATATGAAAAATCAGAATCGTTTTATTTGGTCAATAATTCATAACAGAACAAAAAAAATAAATTGAATACGAGGAAACTAGAGAGGGTCAGGTTTTTATGAATATATTACCAGACTAACTGACTGGGCCGAAGCTAATGATATATGATAATCAGAGTGTCAATCTGGGTTCAGGCATTGGAGAT
This sequence comes from Arenicola marina, assembly GCA_964019135.1. Lineage (NCBI taxonomy): Eukaryota > Metazoa > Annelida > Polychaeta > Arenicolidae > Arenicola > Arenicola marina. The sequence continues at coordinate 6,724,345 of OZ025257.1, read as the reverse complement.
CAACCATCGATCAAATGTTTATCTTAGATATTAATTCATAACTATTAAAGCAAAGATGAGAAAAATATTTTACTGAGACATGTGTGAGGCACAGTGACACAGGGGGTAGTGAATCAGTGACATAAGAATGGTAGTAGCCAAAGTGACTCGAGGGGTAATAGAATCAGACATTGTGGTGGTAGTAGCCAGTGTGATACAGGGGGTAGTAGAATCAGTGACATATTGATGGTAGTAGCCACAGTACGAATTGTTGACATATTACTGGAGGTAATAGCCACAGTGTCTAAGGGTATAATAGAGTCAGTGACACAGTAAAAACTGTAGCAGGTGTCACATGCAGACACAAGTAGATTGTACATATTGTAGGTATAATTGTGCATAATTCTTCTCTTGTAGAGAATATTGTAGACATTTCGATATTTCTCTTCTTCTAGAGCATAGGCTACTGTCGAAATTTCGATATTTGTTCTCTTGTAGAGAATATTATAGATATTTTTTCTCTTGTAGAGAAAGTGGCCTACCTGAAGTTCAGTCTTGTGGCCACGTATTTCAGTAGTTCTATACAAATACCAGTGTACGTCACCGTACCGTTTTCGTGCGTCTGTTTGTCCACATAATTCGGCCACTGGCAAGAGACACAAATTGAAAGTATTTGTGTTGCTAATATAGCACACACAGATATAAATGCCTTCCTCGTACATATTTCTTACGCGCGAACCCTGCTATGTTATGTTATGTCATTGTGTATATTAAACTCCATGACGTTGTTCACTTTATAACTATCGAGGTAGTCACTTACATGTGCATTCGCTATTAATAACCTCGTAAAATAAATAAAGTTGATATAAAAAAATAATATATAAATAATATATAAATACAGTGCGCTCTACTTAATTCCACTTCGGTTAACTGCGACTTCCGCTTAATCGCAATAAATCGTAAATCCAAACGATATTTCCTAGGCTTTCCCATGTTAACAATTTCGCCATCTCTTATAGTCATTGCAGCTAAATACGAGATAATGAGCTAAATTTTTGCCGCCACATTTGCAAATTAATATTATTTGGTCTGCATGCACCCTTTCATCCCGCTTGACGACAGAAATCCGTCTCTTACCAGCATTACTGCCACCGTCAGTGGTTTTCCGTTCAGACCAAGGCGTCGCTTAGGGTAGACATCCATCTCGGTCAGCGTCTCGTGTGTCATGTCACCTTGAGGTTCTGCGACCTTGAGCCACTTTACACCACGAGGCGACCAATCGCTGGCGTACAATAGGTGTTCAGAGTCTGGGATCTGCCAAAGATACGTCCACATGGTTTTATGTATGTATATAGTGTATATATAATATACATACATAGATATGTCTTAAATTGTTAATGTCAATGTAGAAGTGAGATGCTGTACCGTTAATACGCCTAGAATATGACTTACCGATTTCATGAATTCGCACGTACCACTGTACAGGGAAATGACATCATTCCACATTCCAGCGGATGTGGAATAACTGCATATTAACAGGACATAAGGAAAGAGCGGAAGCAGATGCTTATAGTTGCTTAACGATTGAGGCGAAAACACAAAGAGCCGGTCTCTAGATAGATAGCCAAGCAGCCGACCGCGTAAGCGCGTACGATAGGAGTATGTAGAGAAATTAATTGCTGTGGCTTCTTGCTAGCAAGCGACTGTGCGTGGGGCCGGGCCTCAATATAACACACACAAATATTAAAATGAGAAATCTAATGAGAGCAAACTAAGAAATTAACAAACAATACAGCACTTAAAGAAATGCTTCTGTAGATCGCTGCATACACTATTGTTGCAACATTTGGTTGACATAGCGTAACGAGACCCCTTGCTTCAAATCTGTAAGATTTATTTCAAAATGTGTCCTTGATGTGGTATATAGACAACAACATTAGACACGTAATACATGTTTGGTACTCCTCTCGATGCCTTGCTATGTTCCGTGTACACAGGGTGATGTATTCAGTTGTCAGGCAACACATCAGAAACGAGCAATTAACGAACTTGACCACCTTTTACGACGTTTATTTATTGCTGTACGAAATTGAAAATGATTCATCCGAGATTCATCGGTGAAAGATTAATGCACAGCATACAATGACAGGCTGCATGCCATCGAAGCACTACATGATTTTTTAATATTATGAACCAGCAAACTGACTATTGTCAATGTGGCGCTTATTGGTAACGATAGATTGGTAATGGTTCATCCGAGATTGATCGGTGAAAGAATAATACACAGCATCATTACCTAACAATGAGAGGCAGCATGCCATCTATGCACTATCTGAATGTTTAATGTTATGAACGAGCATAATGACTACCTTTTGGTCCGGCAGCTGTTGCAGTTCCTTTGATGAGGTGTGTGTTGCTATGACAGCCACGTTGATGATGTCTTGTATAGCGGCCGTCAGCCGGGACAGGTGGAAGTCGTCCGTCAGCAGAAGCCACGTGGTCGCCCAGGTAAAGTGGCCCTGCTGCTGCCACTGCCTGTCCGCCAGGTTGGCCTAGAGATAGAGAGCTAACTATGGCCACTGCGTTGTTCTGTATGAGCGATTGAGCGGCGTGTAGCGTCGAGATATCGGACATTCTGGAGCGCATTTCTGGTCGTAGTTGTCAAAAACAACTTCAGTAAATCCAAGATGGCGCACATCGGTTTTACACCGCATAGTAACCAAAGCATGTATGATAGTAGAATTATAATAGCAGAAATGCGTCAATATGTTGAACGTATATTGGCGAGTCACGTTCGCTGCAGCAAGTCTATGATTGGTTGTTAATCCCTCGGGTTTGGCAAGGTTCCGACAATTGTGCCATGGTGAGTGACAACTTGACATGCTAGACATGCACGTTCAGCTCTGAGAATGACATCAGTCAATAAAATGCATTTACATATGTCCATCACTGTCTGAGATGACAATTATAGTGCTAATGAGAAGATAATCGCAATAACGTTAGCTACCACGCATAGACTGCATGTTTACCGTTTTTTATAAGTAGTATTATGTTTCCTTTGTCATATTCGGTCGTTCTTTGAAGTAACATTTATAATGGACTATTAACTCAAGAGGCAACCTGTTTAAATAGCAAAGATAAATGAGGTCGAGCAGATTGTATGTGATGTTGGACGCACGTAAGTATAATGTATTCACTTTAAACTGCGAGCTTTATACCAAGAAACTGTGTAAAACAGAAAATTGTAAATGAGGCGACGTAATAGAGAATCGGCATTTACAAATCATCAACATTCTTGCCACTACCTATATTTTCCTCCCACAAACGCCAAATTGTATGACTCATACGGTAATACTATAATTTTTGACTTTTAATTTACCTTGCACATTTACTCATAATTGTTGTTCTTAGTTCCAACTAAGAAAAGCCATTAAAGTTAACTTTAAAGATCACAGCACCACCAAAATACAGGACTATATATAGGAATTTTATTTCTAAAAATATCTAAAAAGATGTCAATTTGTTGGGGTTAAATATAGGATCAAAATGTGAAGACGTATATAGGTATAATCAAACGTCAAGTGACGGTATACAAAACGTAAATCTTCTCTTCCTCACCCGTCAAGGGAATTTCGGCCTTGAACTTTTTTCGACTTTAATCACATTGTAGAAAATATCCTAAGCATCTTTATTATTTCACGGTTTTATCGCTGTTGATAGGTAAATGGCAGACAACGTGTTGCATGCCAAGAGATAGGATTTGCTTTAATGTCAAGCCAGATTTGAATATTTTTGGGTAGTTATGGTGGCATTAACCCACTTATGTTGATGGGTGGTGTACTTCACCGCCCATCAAAACTCTTACAATATATAATAGTCATAAATTATACATGGAACTTTAGGATTATGTGGTATCTAGGTTGTAGGCCAGATGATTAATACTATATTCAGACGGCTTCAGCTACGCTTACGGTCCAACGGAATGCATTGCCATTGCCTGTCCGGTTTGGAATGGATGAGAATGTATGCGTGTACGTAGCTTTCACAATCATGGTATAATTTATTTTTACCGACACTAAGCACTACGTTTTATGGAAAATATAAGAGTAGCTAAGAATATTGAAAAATATAGAACGCATATGAAAGCTGGGAGGCCGGTCACCATAACATACCTGTCTGAGTACTGTCTCCATGCATTCTATGTTGCACCCAACGATGATGTGTCTGATTTTATGCTCGTAAATGTTCTTCAGGGCATCGGAGATGCTGCTCGTCATGTTCGGTTCCGAGATGTAATGTAGCTGATATTTCGCCGTCATCTTGTCGAGGATCAACTCAAGGTCTGATGCCAGGGCTAAAATGAATACGACAAATAGACGGTTAATAAGAGCACACAGTACGGGTGCCTTTGCCCATGGCACATTGTGATGGGAATGTGGATTAAGCTTGTCATGGTCATGTCTGACTTTTGTCTCTTACCCCCCCCCCCCTTCCTTCACCTTTCATTTGGTGACAGAGGTCGCTTCTAATCACCATTATACGCGTCTTTGCGGCGTGTGGGAATGGTTCCACCACAGAAAGCTGTTCGGCGGCATTTTGATCTCGACATCAACGGCTCTCGCTCTCAGACATATAGACATACACCCCTGACACGTGACACTGTCCCTGGAGCTTTGGACAGCTAGTCCATGAGGTTGACGTTACTCTCGTGTGATAGGAGCAAATATGCCTACCACCTGCCCTCCGGATTATGGCACGCCGGCTGGGACTTCTTCTGAAAAACGTTATTTTCCTTTTGCTCTCCTAAACCATTTCCTGTCTCGGCTAAAATTCATTCTGCTCGCTAATTCCGTGTTATTCATTGACATGATTCCGTTTGTTAGTCCGGTGTGGGATCTCGTGTTGTTTGAAACGAGACCATCCTGTCATGCATATTCAGCTATTTTATTGGTCCAAAATTTACTGCGTTCGGCCGATTGGCATTATTTGTCGTATGGTGTCGTTGCGCTAGGGCTGTGCGACTTCGGCTGTTTTACTCAACGTAAATATACTGTTTCCGCCACTTGAGCAAAGCTACTATAACTACAACGTCGGTCAGTTTGGCACGTTCCTTGTCTGTACTCTACGAAACCACCGAGTCAAATGTGACCAATGTACTCGTGCCGTTGCAATTACATTAGATAGAAAATAAGATTTTGCATTTTTTTGCTTGAATATTGACATGATCAGCAGCCTCTTGCATAAATACGTTTTCGGACAGGCAAGCAGGACAGTCAAACAGGATATTTATCGATGCTTTAAAAGGATTCTGTAAAATGCGATTAATCGAAGGCGATGGCGAATAGCAGCAACTGTTCTGCATGGTTGTCTGCACGGAAAGAAACGCTTTGTTGGAAATTCTCCATTAAATACATGGATGATAAAACTCAAAACCCTTTTTGGAAAGAAGTTTTTTGTGCATGGCATATGCATAAACTGGTATTATCCAAGCTAAACCATACCTGAATGTCCCCTATCGAATTCTAGTTTCATAATATCATCGAATCAAACGTGTATTGATCGAATATGGTTTATTAGATGTCAACGACTTACTAGATGACAATGGCTCGCTCCTAAGTTGGTCACAGTGCCACAAGAATATATCTATGAATTTCTTAGATTAGGAATCTTTCATACGGAGCGTACCACTCCCAAAGGGGTCGAGAGCGAGCGGGGTACGAAACCCCTTTCGATGACAGAATTCTTTTGCTCTAAATAGGTATCGTTTATGTAATCGTAAGAAGTAATAAAAACATTTTACTTTGCTAAAACAAAGTTCTGGTAATTTTTATCAAATGGGCTTTAACATGGCGGTCAATGGAACATTTCTTTTAAAAAAAAAGATTTTGTAGCCCCGCAGAAAAACTAGAAAACAGACTTCAAGCCAAAAATGCCTGCTGAAGCCTAGAGGTATATTGAAAGCGTAAATAGCAAAAACAAGTATGTTACTAAATTAACCTTTGCTCTATAAGCATGCCCCGCTCCCCCCGCCGCCACCAGTACCGCTTAACCTACATGGATCGGTACACCCATGCTGAACCGCCATGGAGAGCTTCTATAGCAACAAACATTTATACCAGTAAACAAATCATATCCGTGCGATTAAAAGCCGGTGAACACCTGGGCGATGGCACCGGTGTCTCACGCCGTTTTGGGGAGGCTAGCCCTGACTCAACGTTTTGGCCAACTATGATTGCCTTACATTTAAACTGAGTTAAAACAATTTCATCTCGCCGGTAGGCGGCGAGCGGTTACCAACTGCCAAATCGGACGCCAAGCCCGCTCAATTATCAGGCTTGGAATCCGATTTCGATGACGGTGAGAGACACGGGAGCAGGCGAAGTTTCAATAACAACATGATGCACCCATATCATCTTCGAATAAACTGCTCAAAGATAAGAATTACGCAAAAGTCTTCTTCAACGCAAGGCATCGTCCGCTTTTCGACGTCGTGGTGTATTTATCGTCCACTTAGCGGGGACACTTATAGTTTCTTTGTTTAATCATCATCTGTTTTATCCCAAACTCTCCAGGCTGCCCAGGTCTACCGACCTTAGCCTGGACACATTTACGGAAGGTTCATGCCAGATATGCTAGTACGATGTTTATATTTCATTGACCGGTTAATTTTGTGTACTGGGACAAAGTTTTAAATGAAAACGGTTGTGCGAAAAAAATCGTTCTGCTTTCTAGGTTTATATTTCATTGACCGGTTCATTTTGTGTACTGTTTTTTTTTAAACTTCATAACTTAAAGATTACTATTTGTTAAATAGCTGCAGTTTAGTAATAAAAAAAAACAATTCACCAAATGCAGCCTATTAGATAGAGCCACGGGAAATATTAAAATACAAAGAACTTTGCAAAGAAAAGAAAACTTTCGAAGCCAAAAAATACCAAGAAAGACATTGAAGCAAATAAAGCCGAAAAAAGACCATTAATTGATCATTAATTGAGGAAAAGTCAAGAAAGAACTTTCAACTTTATATTTGAGAAAACAACAATAGAGCCTACGAGGATATTGAAGCAAACAATACATTATAGACCATTAATTCAGAAAACTAACAACAAATTGCATTTGAGTAACCTTCAAGGTCTTCATTTTGAAAGGTCTTTACCTTGAAAGTTAAATCTATTGAAAAACAAATCTGTGGAAAAAAATCTATTGAAAAAAAACAACCCTGATCGACAAAAAACCCCTGAAAAAGTGGTTGAAAGAAATGATTAAATCTGTGAACTTCACAGTGCCATTAATATACTGTGTACCATGGAAACTTACACAATAGCCATTAGCATGCACTGACACGTTTATCGACTTACAGTTGAATAGGGGGTAGCATAGCCCTACCGCAGCGCCACCATACGACAAGTAATGCGAATCGGCCAAATAAAATACGTTTGGACGAAGACATAGTTGAATAGGCAGGACAGGATGGATTCGTGTCAGACCGAATGAAACCCAGCCCGGTGTACCCGCACTGACAAACGGCATCACGCCAAACCCAGCCCGGTGTACCCGCACTGTCAAACGGCATCACGCCAAACCCATCCCGGTGTACCCGCACTGACAAACGGCATCACGCCAAACCCAGCCCGATGTACCCGCACTGACAAACGGCATCACGCCAAACCCAGCCCGGTGTACCCGCACTGACAAACGGCATCACGCCAAACCCAGCCCGGTGTACCCGCACTGACCAACGGCATCACGCCAAACCCAGCCGGGTGTATCCGCACTGACAAACGGCATCACGCCAAACCCAGCCCGGTGTACCCGCACTGACAAACGGCATCACGCCAAACCCAGCCCGGTGTACCCGCACTGACAAACGGCATCACGCCAAACCCAGCCCGGTGTACCCGCACTGACAAACGGCATCACGCCAAACCCCGCCCGGTGTACCCGCACTGACAAACGGCATCACGCCAAACCCAGCCCGGTGTACCCGCACTGACAAACGGCATCACGCCAAACCCAGCCCGGTGTACCCGCACTGACAAACGGCATCACGCCAAACACGGAACTGGCGTACATAATGACTTTAGCCGAGACGGACGATGGTTTGGCGAACCAAATGAAGAGTGTCCAAAAAAAAGAAAAACATTTGAAGAAGTCTCAAACGGCGTGCCATACCGGCTAGGGCACCACTAAATGCTAGATGGTCGCGGAGATTTGTTACTTTGCCGGCAAGAAGAGAGTAACAAGTAAACTAGCGGCGGATCGGGTGCTATGAAAGGGTACCACACACAGTGACTTATACTAACGCACCATGGACTTTCACTTTACCTGGACCACTCTCCGCCATGACGTATGTTCTGTTCCACTGGAGGACCGAGAACAAAGCCGGGATTACCCCGTCCTGCCCATGGACCCCGCCAGCCGTAAGGGGCTGGCGTCCACGCAGTGAATCCCTGGCGCCGACATGTTTTGTCATATTTCCCAATGGCTGGTGCTCACAACTCTCAGTGATCTGCGCCGTGTTGGCGAAGCCATATGTTACCAGCAGCACTGCAACAGTACGACCAAGATAGTGCCAAGCATTAAGTTACATGCATTTAAAAATTGTGTGACGTCACGCCTTTGTCTTAATTGTTTATTAATTATCTGGAAGAATGCATGTGAAAACAGACCTAGCCGTGTGTTATTAACGTAAGTGTGCGTTATTTAAATAAAGAACGACAAAACAGTGCAATATTGTAATAACAAGTACTCAGTGGGACAATAATGATGACGACAAGCGACTTAGGGTTAAAGAGCGTGTCTTTTGCAACCATTCCCGACTCTCTAGCGTCGCTATGAAGCGAACGGCGGCCATCACAACCCGAAGGAGTGCCGGTCGATATCGCCGTTGGCTTATAATAGGAGCCTCGGCAAAGGGGGGTGCACCTCTTGCGAGCGCTCTAGCGGCCAAACTAAGCGTTAGAGAGCAAATTTACCTTACATTTCTCTCTCACTTCATGCCAAATCTGGGTTCCCTAGCTCAAATATTAACCGAGTTATGGCCCTTTAAAATTCGAAACGCCACGGAAGTCCCATAGAGAAATGCTGTCGGCCCTGGAACCGGAATTAAGATAGGAACGTATCGTTTTTAATTTGCAGCTATACGAGGAACCACTTTCCCTACAAAAATGACGCTACTCGCTGCGTATTTTTATGATTTTTTGCCGATTTTTACCGTTTTTTGGTAAGTACCAAAAGTGACGTCATCTTGACGTCCCGTAACGCATCAGAACACTCTAAAATTCGACACAAGACATTTCAATTCATGTTTCTATGACATATTATAGCGTCAAAGCGATAGCTTGATGGTAAATGGGTCAAAAGGCGTAAAAACTGACAGAGGTCATTTAGTGCGTTTTACTCGAAAATGAGTATTACGCATTAAAAAGTAAAGAATACGCGAAAACTGCGCCTTACTGAGTAGCACATTCTGAAACAGAGCATTGATCTCTAGCTTTTTTTACGGAGTTATAAGCGTTTTTATTTTTTTGTTAAAAAAATCGCTGTGACCTTGACCTTTCGACCTGCGTGACGAATATGTTGTAGCCCTATTGCGTTGCTATTAGGCAATAACAATTGCAAACCGATGTATGCAACCATTAGGACTCAATAAGACTTGTAATTTTCGAGTGAAACAGACATACATATAGAAACAATCAAAGACGACCGGCCAACATATGACGAAAATTGAAAATTTTCGTCATAATAAACAGAAACTGTGCATTATCTTGATAATGAACAGTTTTTGGTAATATTGACTCCGCTTAATTAGTGTCACAGTGTAATCAATCTAGCTGAGCTGAGCCGAGCTAGCTGGTCTGACCTTGTCAGAACTAGCAAATTTCAAGACAATGAAATGTCACCGTTAAGCTAGCTCCAGCCGGAGGGGGGGGGGGGTGCATTAGATCAGATAGCCCAAAATATACGGAGATTGGACAGTTTTCGATGGCGTCCAGTGCCGCATATGAACGATGGACAGTATGACATTGATCATGCCATTCCTACTGAAGGTGACACATGTGTGTTTAATGGTGACATAAATGGATGATCCATTTTAAAGTAAAAGTGTTTATTCCCTAATAATACTTTTCACGGGGAGTTGTTTTCATGGACGTTAGACGGGACGACTTGACCCTTTTTGGAAATTTTGAAAAAGAGTGTCAAAATATCTACTACCCCCATGCTCGCTGTCGTGCAGTCCCGAATAAAGCGCTCGAAGCTCTCGCGTCTCGTGCTTTATTTTGGCGAATGCACTCCAGCTCGTTCTATAACCAGTACATAGCGCATTCCACCATGCAATGGATATTTCCACTAGGTCGGCTGTTAAAGTCGTATTTGTCAATACAATATGGCATCAGTGCGTTATAGGCTGGCCTTCTCAGTGTCATGTATATTAATTGGACGAATACAACATCCATATTCAGTCACACTGATGACATGCAAGAGGCTCACCGAGAACGGTAGCGGTTCGCACCTAGGAATGTGACGCACAACAAACTTAATTGTTAAAATTAAATTTCAGTACAATTTGCTTTAAAAAAGGACCATCACGCTGAAAGGGGTCTTCCAGAGGCGGGGGCATGCTAAATACTAAATAACAATAGGGGGAAAGTACATATTGGGTCACGGTGTTCTCTTTCTTTTTTTGACTAAAATTATCGCGGTCGGAATTTTGAGAAACAGGTGTTAAACAATCAGTGTTGAATTTGTTATGTTCCGTTTCGGAATTTAGATGCGAAAAAATGGTGGCTGTCGATTTCCAAAAATCGTAATACGTAATCGTAACACCACTTCCAGACCCCTAACAAGAGATGTTTTAACCGTTAAGATTTTCAGTGACATACAATCCATAGCATTCAATCTAGATGAACCCTACATTGAGTCTTCATTCGCGATTAGGTACTGTAAATAAACTCAAATATAAATTTAATACCTTTCTACACAATTCTTATTCGAACGTGGTCCCAAATCCACTTTCATGCGGGCCAATGTTACGACAAATACGACTTTTCTGGATATTTCGGTGACTCCATGTTGGCCATCTGCGCCATAGGATTCACGATAGCATATGAGTTGCACAATTCAACTGTTCAAACATATGGAACTTACCGGTAAATATCCACATGGTGAATGTCGGTTGTCCAATCCTGACGGTGGGTACCGGAACTCCGATCCCGACAGCGGCATCGGTTGACATTCTACGGCGTCAAAGCCTGGCTCTCCAATAATCCAAGTTCTGCTGAAGGCTGGTTGGGAGCCGGTTGCTGGCGCGCGGACTGCTACTGTACGCGGTGTCGTCGTTGGGACTATCAAAATTGCTGCAGGGTGACAGTAGCGCGGACGGACTGAGTAGGAGTGGGTGGGGTTGGAAGGCAAGGGGGGGGGGGCAGTTGTTAAGTGACTGGCAGGTGCCCTTGTCGAGCTCCCGGCGCTCCCGCTGGCGTGTCTCCTGTAGCTCGGCATGCCCGGACGTGTTTCGGGAACCCAAGGGACACAGGACAGATTATTTAGCCTATAGATAATACCTTTGCTACAGGAACCTAGGACCTGAGGACCTAAGCCAATCGTATGTGTGTGTTCCCGGGGGGTGGGGTACTTAATACATTGCTGGGTTTGGGGGAGAATCACGGTAAAGGTTTTACTTACAAAATCTGCTCGGTCGGAGCCTTTTCCCGCCAAAATCCGCTCGGAAGGGGTATTTTTTCGCGGCAACCCGCTCTATGAACGCACATTTTCAGAGCCCCCACCCCCCTCTCAGGTCGCAATTTAAAAAATATCCGCTCCATAGGGGTATCGTTTTCATCATAAATATCCGCTTTCGCAGGCATCAAGGCACCCGCGGACAGCCCCCTCACCCCCCCCCACCAGATTTGTATAACAGTACACCCCACCCCCGCCGGGGTGTGTTCTCTCTGACCTCAGAAAGGCACGGCACTCGGGTGCTACAGTATAGCTATAGGCTCAAAGCCCATGTCCTCTGGTAGTTAGTTTTTAGTGTGATAGCATTGAAGCATGTCAACATTGATTTACGATCTACATAAAATGTTATTATTAATTAATTACAATTAATGATCGAATGTTCTCCTGTCCAAGACCACCTGCAGCGCTGGCTTTGATGGGCTTCGTATATCATATCAGCCAAACAACTATAATAAGTAATTTATCCCACCTCGAGCCTTCTTGCCAACTGCGTGTATCTGCGCCGGCTGCGAAAACTAGACGGCACAATAAGCTAACCGTTGTTCATATCATCACCCATTAGCGATATATGAGGGTTGGTGGTGTGGGTCACGTGTCTTTCCCGGTCTCCCCAGAACTGTACCGCCCAATGCCTGACCATTACGGGTGGCACGAGGATGGGTCGGAGACGTAATGCCGCTAAACACCCCTGCAAGAAGCGACATTTGGCGTAAGCTTTTCTAACATGGGCCGTTCGTATGCACCTGCAGCAGCAACGTACATCTATCAGCTTAAACCCCGACATGTCATATGCCTATATATGTATACAACTCCGAGAGGCCATGAAAAGCTGGCTTCAGCGATAACACCGATATCTATGGCAACTGAAAGTGGACTTTAATGTAGTATTTGCACATATCTTCAAATATTTGAACATATCTCCAAAGATTTAAAGATATGTGCAAATGATTTAAAGTTATCTTCAATTCATTTAAAAATATTTCGAATTGATGTAAGGATATTTCTAAATCGCCATGCGTATGCTCAGTATTTGCAAATATCTCTAAGTGAATCAAAGATAACCGTAATTCAATTTTACATAACAGTAATTCAATTACTGATATGTGCAAATCATGCCGATTTGGACATATGTAAAATGGAACTAAATTGAATATCCAATTCAGTTAGAGATATCTTCAAATGAATTACAGTTATCTTTAATTCATTTAGAGATACTAGATATATATGGCATATATATCTATATGGCTATCTATATTCATTTAGAGATATATCTAAATAATGTTTAGATATGTTCAAATCAATTATATAGATAGATATTATTTTATTATAGTCACTTGTGAGAATACAGACATACAAACATAATACATAAATGCAAATATTACCTAGCCCAGTCCTACACATCTCGCCCAGTCCTACTAAGGGACTAAATTAACTACATAATTAGAACAGCCATTAGACGGCACTAGCATGTTAACACATAACGTAGTAAATGCACTTAAAAGAAACAAAAAAATAAAATTTCCAGTTTAACTATAGGGAATTAACTAAACATTACACAGAATAGATATTTGTTTAAACATACATACATACAGTCGGACGAAGAAGCTGAAGTAAACACCAACTGATGATTAAATTTGGGACCAGTTTAAACCTGTAGGGGTTGCCGATGGTGGATTAGGCATTGTTTATATAGGTCGTTGACGACACATCGCATGGTCAGTGAAGCCGTGTTGCATTAGAAGGGAGGGGGGAGGGGGCGATTGGGAACAGGGTGGGAGCGGAGTCATGGGCCCATCGTCATCGTTGGCAGGGTGCCCAATTTTGACTCGTAGAGTGGCGGGCCATGGTTAGGGAGGGGGGGGGGAGGGGGTGCATTACATTACTACAGGGGTGGGGGTGTGCCGCTCATGCCGTAGAGAAGATTTGGAGAGCGAGAGTAAAGTGCCCGATTTTGTGGTCACAGAGAAAATCTGTTGGTTAAAAATTACATCTAAACTAGATACTAACTTTTGGTTAAAAAGTTAAACTATATAGTGAAGAACTGCAAGTTAAAAAAAGTCTTGCTACCAGTGGTTGCGCCCCGTAGTGACGCTACCCAGGGGAGGGGGACGAAGGCGGTTTTGAAAATCATTTGTCCCATGGCATCTCTGTACAATTTATCTCTAAAATATGCTAAACTTACTACAATTACAAAGAAAACGAATTTCGTCTTCTACTTCCCCAGTACTACAAAACGTCATTTTCGTTCATCGATGCTCAATTTTCTAGTTTTGCCAGTATTTAAGTCAGTTATATTCGTAAAGCGCCCTGTTTCTATTTCAATTTGTAAAATTACGCAACGTAGTTGCGTTAATAGAGACCGTTGTGACCTAGTTAAATATTATCGAAGGTATGGTACCGTACCGAAGATCTTTTTGAATTTAACAAACGTCGGTAAATTTGGTTTAGACTCCGCTTCGTTCCGCAACTCGGTGTTTTGAGCCTCAGCTGACATGTTGGCACATACTCCTACATCACACATGACCTTATTTTCAAACACAGAAGACAATCTGATCTCATTCAATACTTTCTCTACCTCTGAGCGCCACGCATCACATGTTAGGTTGTAGTCCCAGTTAAACACCCTTTTCGGCAATCGATGATTATCCAGGTTAATTAGATCGTTCCACAACTTTAACATGGCTAATAACCGTCTGTATTTAGCTAACATCCAACCCATATCTCATGTTATTGCTGGGAGTGAAGCAAATTTATGCATCCCTAAAAAATACCGAATAGCTCTGTTTCGAATATGATTACACTTAGGATGACGACCGTATCCCCAGACCCCCTCACAGTAATCCATAACAGAACGGCCTCATACAATTTTGTAAATTCGTCATAACCGACATTTCTGAGAGTTGTTAAAACGTGCTATGATGGAACCTAGGGCTCCTCCACTAGTTTCTGCCAGTACTTCAGAATATTCTACAAAGTCCAAATGTACATCCAATATAAGCCCCAGGTAATTGCATTTGGAAGCAATCTGGATTTCCTGATCTCCGAAGCTAAATTTGTACAATGATCTAATTCGTCGACGTGGGCGAAAGTGAACAAGCTGCGACTTGCTAACGTTTAATCTCAGTATGCTGTTCCAAATTCTACCGTGCTCTGGCTGAAGAAGGAACGTCTGGCCTTTTGTCGGCTGTGGTCTTTCTATAGCTTGTAGAAGTTGCCCCTGGTTTCCTTGTATTCTGCCATTTTGAACATGGTATTGGGTGACGTGAAGAATTTGTGGACCTACTTGTAAACATTGATCATGTCTCCTCGATGGCGTCGGTAGGCTAATGCTGGAAGCGTTAATTTCTGTAGGCGCTCTTCAAAGGGTAGGAGCTTTAGTTCGGGTACTATAAGGGTGGCTCGCTTCTGGGTAGATTTGATCGCGTCTATATTTTTTGGGCTACAGGAATCACCTAAGAGGTTGACACTGGCCAGCACGTGCGATATGTCTATTTAATGGCACATTCTTGCTCAAATAATTTGTCCTCGATAATAATTGCGGCGGCCACAGTGGTCAAATGACACGCTGTTCCCGAAGGATGAAGCGCTACGTCCAAGATGACTGTAAGAAACTACCCAGGGGGCGAATGTTTCTACGAAAAGGGATTATACCTTATGATCTTCGAAAAACTGCCTAGGATACGAATTGCACAACAGATTTTTTCACCGCAAGGTACCATTCGCTTTTTTTTACCACACCCCAGCACACTACATGCATCCCCGACACACCACCCCCAGATGAAAGATCTACTAAACAACTTAGTCTCGAGCATCAAATATGGAAAGCCGTTGTGGCGACACACTGACTTATAGTCCTACACGCATGACAATTTCTTCCACTTTTACGTTGTAAAAACAGATTTGTTGGAAGAAAACACTGATGGGTCAAGAAGAAATATATTCGAGAACAAATAAGATCCAGGTCCAGGTCCAGGGAAAAAAGCAAAAACATTGAGAGGATATTGTTCTTAAATAAAAATGGTTGTGCGAAAAAATCTTTGTTATTATCAAATAGCTGAAGCTAAGAAAAAAGGCAATTCACAAAAATCAAGTAAATAGGAGAAGCCATTTTTATAAGCAAGATCTTTGCAAAGAAAACAGATCATTGAAGCCAAAAAAGAGCATTGAACCCCCCAAAAAGTTGAGAAAAGGGTTATTTATGGAAAAAAAAATGCATTCAAATCACTTTCATGGTCTTCACATGGAAAATTAAATATATTGAAAGATGCATCTATTGAAATGACAATCTATTGAAAAAGGAAACCTAAAAACGGGAAGCTGTTTTTTTCAAAAAGTAGATGGGAGAAATTAATAACTCTGTGGACTTCACATTGACATTCACATACAGTTGACCATGGAAACTTACGCAATAGCCATAATCACTGACACAGTTATTTACTTATTGAGTAAGGATATACATTTTTGGCCCATCCTTTCTTGGTAACATGAGGGGGCCTCCCTGGTGTAGTGGTTAGCGCACTAGACCGCAGATCAATAGGTCCTGGGTTCGAATCCGGGCTCGGGCACCTAATCTGGGGCATGTTTCATTCCTTCATCCTTCATCGTCCCGGGAGGTTCCTTGGCCCAATTTAGCCTGTATGTGCACAAAAGTGGCCTAAAACACCAACATTTCATGCTTGGTAACATGACAATCAACTTTTCAAGGCAAAGGTTACTGTATTAAATTATTTACCTTGTTCAAACTTAAACACAATGAAACACAACTCAGTTTAACAAAGCCAATTCATGTGAAAACGCCAGTTGAATTTCAAGCAATGTAGATAGGAACAAGTCAGTATTCTCCACATCTAATTATTAGTCACTATTGTTGGATGACCATGACAAAGCTCCATAATTTTAGGAACCACCATAGTGACTAGTGAGTAAGTTTCACTTACTTGATGTGAGAGATTTACCATTGTGTGCCATAGCATTTTTTTGATAGCAAATTACGAAGAGTTAAAAAGGCAAATGCATGTCAGATTGCGCTATATAACGAGCGTGTGGAAGAAGTCCAGGTATACAACCATGTGGGAATTCACCTCGATGTCAATCTCTCCTCAACATGTGCGGTGGAGGAGGCGACTAAAAAGCTTAAGAGGGGCTTAATGAGCATCCTGTCAGTCAACACAAAGAATGCCGGCATGAGTTGTCTCACCGCTTTGAAACTGTATCGATGTATTGTCATTCCGCGGGCCCTCTATGGTGCTGAGTTTTGGAATCATCTGACACACAACCACCTAGCGAAACTTGAAGCGGCCCACAATGGCGCCATACGATGTATTCAAAATTTTCCAAAATGCTCCAGTGCGACCATTGCCCGCAGTATGGTTAACGAAATGTCTCTTGCGGAAGAAATTGATAAAAAGAAGCTAACAATTCTGGGCAGATTATGTCGGCTCAAAAATACCGCATTAGCGAAACGCATATTTGTGGAACGTCTCTATCAATCCCAGGGCCCAGGGCCAAAGTTTGGGTATATTAGGGACATCATAGAGATCCTGAAGAAATATAATCTAGAAGGAATCGTTTTTAGGTTCATGGATAACAGCAACTTTCCTAGCAAAGGCGACTGGAAAAAGTTGGTGAGAACGGCTGTGCGGCGCTGGTCGGAACAACTGTTAACCACCAAATTGTCCCAACCAAAATACAGACGCTTTGAAATGATTAGAGGGGGAGTTTTTGGCGTAAACGCCATATGGACCTTAGAACACCGTACGCGTGGTCAAAGGCAACACCTTCGTGACCTAGCTCGTTTGAACTGTGTCGTACACGACACCAAGACATATGCATGCACACACTGTGACCGTGCATATACGGATATTCTCAATCACCTTTTCCATCATTGCGTGGCGTACGGTGAGGCCCGTGAATACTTCTGGGCACTAATTGTAAATACATGTGAAGTGCCAATAAGCGCGTATCTATACAATCTTGAAGAGATCGAATTAACTCGAGTAATGTTAGGCAAGCCTCCTGACATTGAAGCCACCCTAGAGCAGCTTAGCATTTTAACCCAAATATGTGCCAACGCTTGGCAAAGAATGTCATACGACAAAATGTTAAAATTTTACTGACGACCGTTTTTGTTTTTGTTTTTTTTGTTCTGTGTGTTTTTGTTATTTGTTCTGTTTTTTGACATGTTCTAATGCTCACCAGGAAGTGGTGGAATAAAGGAGATTCATTCATTCATGTGAGAGATTTACCATTGTGTGCCATAGCATTGACTACAATGAGTCTACTTTGTTAAGGTTTATCTGGTTGATAATTTGATGCATTGTTCAGGGAGCTAGTCTGTATGTTTATCTATGACAGTTTGCTAAGTGATGTAAAATAACTTAATTGCTTGATGAAAGGTGCCAATTAAAGGATTATTACATGATGTGCAAGCTATGTATACAGATTGGAAAAATTTGATAAACTTCTAAATCTCAATTGTAATATTTCTCATTTTGTCTATCTGTATATATGTTTATATGTTTATTCTCTACAAAAACATGTATTTGTCTTTCATTTATTATAATTTTTTAACTTTTCAAATAACTCATAATAACCCAATTGCCATAATATTATGCAGATTAAATACATTTGTAAATCTAATTGTAACTATGTTGCGTAAATTAAACAAGTAGGATCAGGCAGAAAGCATTCTATGCATCTATGTATGAGAGACGAAATGACAGTTGCATGGTAAACCAAGTACTATTTTCGATTTAAAAAGTTCTATGAAGTGAGCTAACCTTATATAAGATACTAATATCATCAATGTTGCCGTAGTTAGCTTGTGGCAAGTCATGTTCATCGTATTTTAGTGGTAGTGTCTCAGGCAAAGTGACAAAGTCTGACCCAATGAAATGTTTTAGTTTGCAGATGTTTGACGCGGACTCTGTTGTCCTATTCCATAAAGCGATGAAGTGCTATTCCGTCGGTAGGTGACGCCACTTGACAATAGTGCATTCAGCCAACAGGACGAGACCGGAAGTGGCGAGTGTAGTTGCCAGGATGTAGAATTTTTTGCATGGTGACAACCGGCTTTCCCCGGCGTGACAGGGCCTCAGCGCCCAGACCGCGCGGCGTTTATTTCCTCTGCCACTCCGCGAGTAGCCCGTGCTGCCAGGCGTCCGCCACGCTGTGTGAAGCAACGGAAAAACAACAGTAGTGAAGTAAGGAAAGACGAAACATTTAGGAACAGATAAGCGCGTGCGACTGTTGCAACGAGAACTCGAATTGTTAAAAGGATTGGTACATTGCGCGTTGAGTGCCCTCTTCTTCCATACCTACAACTCTGAACAATGGACATAAAAGTTGTAAGTCCCCGGCATCCAGGTGAGTAAGGAGGGTGTAAAGGGGATTCATTGGGAACCAGAGGGTAGCATCGTTTGGCTTCAACTGACAAGAAAATGTTGGCTTCTGAATTGTGTCCCCTTCCGGAATTTCGTAACAATATATATTGCAGTGATTGGGCAATGACAAATTATAATTGATTGAGTACTACCTCCTCTGTCGGTATATGCAGTAATCTGATCATGTAACTTAGTGATACAACTCGAGTATCAAATGTGCATTGCTGACATTGCTGACTCTTGTTTAATAAGGTTTTAATAACTCTTTTTAATATGCATGCTTTAAAAGTCTGACAAGAGCAGCACCTGAAAAATGGCAGCGGTCAAATTTTTACTTTGAATAATACCTTACTAGATTAAAAGGATCTCCCTTTACGCTGAGTTTTTCTGCAGCCCAAACGAATGTTGCACTGATATCTCTGATGAAGAAGAATTTAACAGTTGGATCTGTTGCTTTCTCTCTTTTGGCCAGATCGTGTTCTGTGATGAAGGCATAAGGTTCCACTGTCATTTTTTTAGGTGAGTATCATGATCCAGGCTTAGAATGACGGGGTCCGTCCTGTTGGCCTCTACCAGTCGACGCCAGAGTGTCGTCCAAGGATCGTTCGTAGCTGCCTGTAGAGGGTTTATATTTATCTATAAATATATTGCTGGAATATTGAAAGAGAAGTTTGTTAAGACATTGATATATAGCAATATATGTGCTTTATCGATAAAATAATTTTTGTTTATGTAATCTGCACGTATGTGCTATATAGTTGCCAGTAATAACTTAGCTTATTAGTAATTAAAATGGCCAATCAATTCAACCAATTATATACCCACTGCTACTGGATGTAAAGGAAACAAGGCCCTATCAGCACGTTTGTAGTTTTCGAATTTCAAATTAAAGGTTGACCTCTATGATGTTGACGAGTGAGGTTTCACCCATAGTTCCAAACTTGTATTCGTTCTGATTGACGAGTTCGTCTAGTGAGTTGAAGGGCAGCGTGATTTTGGGAATAGACACAAGGGCCACCATGTTGTTGAGGTAGGTGACGCTCAATATTATGCACAATATCCACCAAAAGAACGAGGCCACCCGCGCAGAGAGGATTCTGGGTAGGTTGACCTGAGCTGTAACCACATTAACAATGTTATGATACATTAAAAGTTAAGTGCACAGAAGGCACATTTGAATGAATCGGCATCAAGAACACGTTTGAAAAAGACGCGATGTTACCTGATGAAATCTAAGAACAGACGTTACCAATAAAAGTAGCGACATATTGAAAATGTGAGCATGCACGATAGTGTTGCTTGTGGGTACCGAAATATTTTCGGCCTGATTTTTATTTTTAGGTCATAACGTACACTGTCCGAGCAGCACTCCGAGGGCAAACCAGGCTGAACCAAGCCAGTGTGCCAGGGCTTGACACATATCGCGGTCCTGCGATTGGCCAGCGGTAATCCAATCATCAGCCTTGCTAAAGGACCAGACGGACAGGGTGCCCACCGGCAAAGACGCCAAAATACAGATCTATACGGTAGTGCTAAATGGCATCAGCAGGAAGTTCAGACCGGGGCCCTCTGCCGACTGAAGCCGATACAACTCGTCCATTTACCAATATAGGAATGGCGAGAAAATCAATGACTCGATGGCGCAACGAGTTGTGTGACAGCGTTGTCGCCACCAAGTCTGCTTCCTGAAAGCCGAAACATTAGAATATGTGTATGATGGACCATCTAACTAAGTGGCTGTTTAATGAAATAAAACGTTTGTTCAAGGTATTATCCACAGGATTAATATCATAATAAAAACATAAACTTCAAAAATTAATACTTAAAATGGACCTGGTCTTTGTATTTTGTTTTCGCCCTCCATCCTGGTATCGAGTTTCTATTTAAATCTACATAGTTGCCAGTTGCCAATTTTAAGACTTCATTTTGTCCCTTTAAGTCACTGGTTGCCATTAATACATCACCCAAGCATGTCGGTTGGTGGTGTTTCAGTCATACGGCGAGAGCTTCCTCACACTAATTCAGTTTTCGAACAGTAGTTCGCATTCTGATCAATTACTTACCTTATGCGGTCCTGTTTCAAGGCAGGGAACCATTCGACACGTCCTCTGGATCTACTATTGATGTTATAAACTTATTATCAGAGTCTAACCTTCCTCTGGAGCAGCCCGACGAGTCCCGTCCACTGCCCGTCCGCCCCTTTACCTCCCCATGCCAAGTCAGGAGGCTCCATCATAGTGTAACTGCAACACGTATCTCCATAACAAAGCCACATAAGATGAGGTAATTAGGTTCCTTCCGCAAGTCAGTAGTCCTCCTTATGGAGATGGAAATCGTTTATTGAACTTTAGGCACAACGCCCGTAAGACATGATGGATTGCATTGATTTTTGACGAGATACCAACAATTCAACACTTAATATAACGCCCGCGTCGACGAAATGCATACTATCCGTATTGAGCCAACTTGTACATCGCACTAGGTGTTTTTTTATTTAGACAAGGTAATAGAATTCTGTCATGACGGGTTACGAACTACAAAAAATATATTCTTGTCTTAACGTTTCATAGAGTGGGCATTTTAGGATAGTGGATAGAATGGCATTTGTCTTCAATGACATGTTTTCTGGGTTTTCACGGAAATTCCCAGATAGCATGCCAACATTAACTTAACGTTAAATTATCGTTTGCAGTAGCGTTAATGCAACGTTTTAGACGAACGTTAAGAAAATATTTTTTTGCTCATTGACTTAACGTTATATTAATGTTGACTATTTAACGTTAAATGCCAATCATTATCTAACCATGTTTGAACCGTTAAATCAAAAACGTTATATTAATTAATGTTTAACGTTAAATGCAAACCATGGTTGAACCGTTATATCAATAACGTTATATTAATGCTCATTATTTAACGTTAAATGCTAATCATTATCTAACCATGTTTAAACCGTTAAATCAAAGATTAACGTTAAATGCTAACCATGGTTGAACCGTTATACCAATAACATTATATTAATGCTCACTATTTAACGTTAAATGCTAACTATTATCTAATCATGGTTGAACCGTTATTTCAACCTTATATTAATGTTCACTAGCAAAGATACAGTTTGTAGCCCAGTGGAGGATCCAAGGGGCGGGGGAACGCTTTTGGATGGCAAACAAACACCGGCTAATATCCTGGCCCCTAGAGCCCTTGCATTCAATTCAATACAAGTAAAACAAAGAAATACATTCAGGATATAATAGGATAATACATGTATATGGTATTTTACCATGGTTACCGTGGTATACCATGGTAATATTATATGGTATACCATGGTAAATTACCATCGCCAAAACACCATGGTATAATGTACCATGGTATTATACCATGGTATGCTAATGTAACATGGTATCTTACCAAGGTATGTATACTATGATACTTTACTACATGGATACCATGGTATGCTAAGGCACTAATAGACAAGTCTGAAAAATACAAGAATAAAGAATACAAAGATTCACAATCCGCTTTCATATATGTATTCTTATAAAAAGGTGCAGTATGTGAACATGTGACATGCACATTATATACATATATTTAGCTCATATATATATATGAGAAAAATAAGCTACCATTATGTAAAGAAATGTTCATTGCTTATATGCATATTGACATACAAAGTAAATCAACAAATAATATTATTATACACCATACAGCAGCATAATTTTTACGCACATTTTCCACACATTACATTTTAAATTTTACATAATTTTTTTTTAAAGTGACAGGACTTTGCCAAATAAAAACAATGCTTTTTTAAATATTGAAATTCAATTGTGTTCAGTTTACAATGTATACATTTGAATGAATTGAAAGAAAATGCCATAATGGAAAAAGACAGCTGTATTGGATATCTACCCAAATAATATGTATACTCATATGCAGGAATCTACTTATAATCTAGTTATAATTGAATTGATAAAGTAATCTTTCTTATTCCTAACTGATACATACAAATTCCACCTCAGAATGAGATGCACTACCATGTACTTTGGAACTACTACATAACTACTACTCAACTTTTAAATGACTACTACTCAATGCATATAACATATATATAAACAATACTTTATATACAAATATATTCATTTCAATTGATAAAACAAGTAGATCCTTCAGTTCTTCTTTCCAGTCTGTACCACATTGCTGATCTTCTCTCGCATTAACTTGCAAATTTCTTTTACATCTTTGCCACAAAATTTTCTCCTGACTTGATCTGTAACAAAGGATACACTTATCATCTTAGTAAATTATTATTCACCAGTGTTGTTTAGCATTATAAGACATGGATGGTAATATGTTGGAAAGATATCATACAAAAGTTTGCACCACGTTTGTTAATACATTACGTAAGAAGCAAAATAAATACCAAAGATAGTTTTATAAATGGTATAGCCTAAAACCAAGACCATACCGTGGCACATGGTTCCCACATGAAACACTAAAACAATTCCCTGGTTTTTCCCTGAGCCATTGAAAGTTTCTCTGAGTAACAGAACGGCATATGGCCTTCAACCTCGGAACACCAACATCACCAAATAATTAGGGCCAGGCATGCAACAGGGTCAGGGCTAAGGTTGAGGCACTCGTAGACACATGTACGTACAAAGGAACCAATAAAGTAACTTATGTTAACGAGGGAAATAGGACTTATGGGTCCCAATCTCTGTACAAAGGTTCATACACATAAGAACAGACGACGGTTTCACTGGGTGTGCTCTAGAAATTCATTTTAATTAGCCACTGTGGCTAAACACCTTCAATTTTCTTTAGCCACACACAACCCCATTAGCCACATATATGTTGTATTTTCCCCTCCGTATCACTGCAGGCAATCAGTTTCGCTAAGTTGTGTTTTGATCGTTGATCAAAAAAACCAGGCCATTATCTTTTTTTTCGTCAATGTGGCGACATGTATGGGCCAGCCTTGCGCCCCATACAATTTGCTTTCGCCATTGGCGATAGGGCGAACGACTAGCGCACACCTAGGTTCCATGAAAATGGCCCCAGGCTAATGTGGCAGTATAGCCTATACTATAGGGCACAGGCGCTCAGATTTGTTGATAAACAATACACCAAGGGTCAAGCACCTTTCTTTATAGGTGCTTGACCCTTGCCTTGGGGTATTGTTTGTCAACAAATCTGAGCGCCTGTGCTATAGGGGGACACAGTATCGAACTACAAGCTCCAGATCGACCTCTGGCGTTTGCCATTTCACCCGGCGCTTGGGGTTCCTGTACTGTACTGACACGGGCCGGTGGCGGGAAGGGGGGGGGGGGGTGAGGAGTGGTATGACCAGTTGACAAAACTGTAAACAAATTTCCATTTATAAAGGCTCCTTTTGTCCTTATGTTAAAGTGTCACGCTCAAACCTGGGTGTTTTCAGGTGCTACACAGTATAGTATTTATAAATACACACCTTTCATTCATATACATAAGCAAATATTCGTGAATATAAGCTAATCGTATGCACATGCCGCAGAACTCCTCTCGCCTTTCCGCAATATTTTTGAAACTTCGCGCATGCGCCGTGGGATCTCCGCTGCGCATCTCCGCCAGGCGGCAGCGTAATATGCCTCCTGGTGGCGCACTGCTCACTTCGCGCGCTGTGGCACGGCGTGGGGTGGGGGGACTCAGTACATTATTGGGTTTGCGGCTGGGGTGGGGGGGAGTCCGCGGTAAACCCCTACTTGACCGCCAAAATACGCTTGTAAGGGGCGGTTCACCCCGAAAATCGGCTCATACGTTTGAACGCGAAAATATCGGCTCGGAAGGGGATTTTTTTTTCTTGGACCGAGCCCGCTCGGTTTATTATATTCTCCGGGAAACTCGCTCTACAAACGCACATTTTCAGAGTCCTCCTCTAGAGGTATACCATGGTAAGGCATACCATGCTATACCATGGTATAGCATAGCTTACCATGGTAAACCATGGTATATTTTCATAAGGGTAGGACGCCATCCCCTCTTTATATTAAGTCCTTAAATGTCGGTTCCATACAGTGAGCACTTTGTTTCAAGCAAACATGTTTTCGTATATTGAATTCTCCTTGAATTAAATAAATGATAAATCTGGCAAATATTGGAAATATATTATTCCGCGTAAGCTAGTACTCCGCTTAAACTGAGCGGGAATCGGTCTATATAGCTCAGCTGATTTCGTAGCCCGCCCGAGCTCGACTTTCACACCTCGCTTACACATTGCAGTTGGCGTCAATCTGATCGATTTCATAGTCGCAATCCAGATATTAGTAAACGTGAAAAAAGGAGCATTTTGGATGAATGCAAGTATAGGCTTATATCCCATACCCGAGCCCGACCAAGTTAGCTAGGACAGACGTGGGACGTCTGAATTATGACGTACGTGGGACGTCTGAGTTAAGACCACATTGCGACCAGACTAAATTGGTCTTGACCTGGTCTTCAGGTAGTCTTCGACCGACCGACCAATATAAGACGTCTTCCCGACGTCGGGTGCCCACTGGGTATCTATTTTTGCCAAAACGTTCTCGATGCAAACATTAATATACAAACTGTTATATAATATTGGAGTAACGCTCTCAATGAAAACGTTAATATGCGAACTGTAATCTAATGTTGTGGTACCGTTCTCGATGCAAACGTTAATATACAAACTGTTATATAATGTTGTGGCACCGTGCTCGATGCTAACGTTGAAATGCGAATTGTTATCTAATGTTGCCAAAACGTTCTCGATGCAAACGTTAATATACAAACTGTTATCTAATGTTGTGGTACCGTTCTCGATGCAAATGTAAAAATGCAAATTGTTATCTAATGTTGTGGTAACGTTCTCGATGCTAACATTAATGGGCGAATTGTTATCTAATGTTGTGGTAACGTTCTCGATGCAAACGTTAATATACAAACTGTTATCTAATGTTGTGGTAACGTTCTCGACGCTAATGTTAATATGCGAATTGTTATCTAATGTTGTGGTACCGTTCTCAGTGCAAACGTTAAAAGGCGAATTGTTATCTAATGTTGTGGTAACGTTCTCGATGCTAACGTTAATAGGCGAATTGTTATCTAATGTTGCGGTAACGTTCGCGATGCTAACGTTAATATGCGAATTGTTATCTAATGTGGTAGTAACGTTAGCATGCTAACGTAAACCAAAAAACAACCAATCTAACCATGATAAAACGTTAAACTAACGTTTACATGCTATCTGGGTTACACACCCGCCCTGTGACGCTCAATGATCTTATGCCGACCAAAGTCGATTTTCACACTATGTGCTAACATCCGAGCGATTCGAGGTCGACATCACACAGAATATCGAAAAGGATATACATGTATATTATCACCCAGCGTTAATTTGCTGGAGCCAACTATTGCACAACAAGACAGACGCTACATGTAAACATTTAAACTATTCAGCAATTCTACAACGATTACCTAACCCTAACCACGTAGAGTATTCAGATTATTCAAATTAGAAAAACAAAATTATGAAATTCAGAATTAAGTTTATGTGTTTGCGAAGATGTTATTTAGCCCGTAAGGAAGCAAAACCCCCCTCTAGTATAGAAGCAAGAATGGACTCTTCCACGTTGACGCTTCTAGCAACCCGCTGTTTACTGAAGTCAACCAATGAGAGACCGGCTGCTGGCTGGCGGCAAGAAGTTCTACCCAGTCGGTCATTCGGACAACAGATGCTGACGAGCTTAGAGGTAAATACACTTATATTCAGTTAGAAATTGTATTAATGGTTCACTGCTTTAAGAATATAATAAGGAGCCATTGTGATATAAGGGATAGTTAACCCAAGTATTCACAATTCTGCTTCTCAAGTCTCCTTTTTATCAAAGCCTGGGGCAAGACTTGCCAATATAGTAGATTTCTTGACAATGAGTCAAGGTCATGCAAGATCCCTGGGCCTATGAGCCGTAAAATTTTAACTCACACTTGTGCCTAACATTTATTGACATAACTTTCGTGTCTTGGTCTTCGGTTTAACGGATTATAAGGTGCAATTTATTCCGACGGGTATCATGCATTTTAATTTGAAGAAACCTAAAGAAGCGGTTTAGAAATAACTTTGGGTTTGGATATCGGTAGGGCTAATGCATAGCCATACTTTTGAAACAGTATATATTTCTTGTCCGGCAAATGATTTATAGTTTCACTCACTTCAATGAGCAGTTCAGAATGCCAAAAGAAAAGTAGGCTATGGCCTACTCAAACTTACCATTCTAGTTGAATTCCGTTAAAGAAAAACGATAGCATTGAGTTTTTCAGTATGCCACCAGGAGAAATAAGCGCTCAACCCTCTACCTGCACCGAGGCCAACTCACAGTCTTGGAGAAAGAAGTCTAAATGGGTGATGCGTCTGATAGAACCACCCCAGCACATAGACTGCGATAGCATGACTGGTGACATCATGGCAGCTGAGGTCAATAACCACAGGCTGTCCAGTGATTGTACTTTTCCCTAAGTTTTTTATCAATCATAATTTGTTTTTGTCGTTCAAGGCCCCTTTTTAAATTGCAGTGAATTGCTTGTGTTATTGCGAAAGTCAATAGTCAGAGGCGTTTCGTTTTGGCCTCATATATTTAAAATCAAAACAAAAATAATTTCTCAATATGTACCGGTAATGTAATTTTTTGTCATTCGTTTATCCAGAATGAGCATGAATAATGTTGCTACATGTGTGGCCTTGAGTACTATTTTTGGCTTACTTTTGGCTACTATTTTCCTAATTATAGTCTGCCGTATCTATATGTTCATTGCTACTGTTATCCTATACTTTGTCATTAGGGTGTACTGGACATACTACAGCCAAAAAGAATCACTCAGATGCTTCGAATCAACTCCTCTATATATTTAATTTATCATGCTCCAGGAGGGTGAGTAATATAAGAATAGCCACCAGAGAGCGATCAGACATTCTAATGTATCACATTCTCTCGGAGGTAAAATCACGGAGGATATTAAATTAAGAGTTGGCCCGGGACTGAAATTGACGAAATTAATTAATCACTTTTACTCTTGCGCCGTCGGAAAAAGGTAAAGTCGTGTCATTCAACAAGACGGGATCAGTGTTAATTTATATTTACCAGAACAACTTTCATTGGCCAACACATCTAGCGCAATGTCCGATGGGATTGTTCATGCAACTCGTGTACGGCCCCATTCATTATTTTTCTAAGGGGCAGTGACACCATGACGTCCATCTCTATAATACACTTAATCACATTAGTGCCACGCTACTAATTTGTTCAGTCTGCAAAAGTTAAAAAAAATCTGCATGTAATTTGACAATGAATTGAGCAATTATTCCATGAGCCAAATAAGCAATTATCCGACCTGTTAATTTCAGTGAGCATTGTATGCGAGCGCTATAGGGAAATAAATCATTCGTGCGACAGGATTGGCATGTGACCTTCAACGTTGTGCATGTGCCTGTGTTGTCGAGGGCGTGTATTAAATTTCTGGGTTTGTGTTTCAGTTAAAACCCTATGAGCAAGGACGAGGATAATCGTGACATAAAGCACCTCAGTTTGAGCTTCTGTTACGAAAATTACGCCCCTCTCATACCTTACATAGGAGGTATTGACATTAACGCTTGTATTCTAAATACCTAGTACTTGAGCATTACATATCTAGAAGTTAGAATGTTAACGCGGCATTTGTAATTGGGAACAAAAAAGCTTTGGAAATAAAAAGGAAATACGAAATGACTTTGCTGACACAAGCCAGCAACAGCGACAGTTGAGTATGCTAGTTTCTTGATTGCACTGTTTCGATTTATAACTTGCAGACAAAAGTCATCTGACACTTTCAAGCGGTATAGTTCTAAGATGGTAATCTGACAATATTTAAAGGCAATAGGTCTCCTCAGACAGGACTGAGGACCAAGAGTTGCCAAAACTCCTCCAAATCCATTATGATATAATGTAACGATGATTACAATATCTTGTTTAGTTTTAGTTCCTACTGCGATTATGATAGCTGTCAGGGCAACAATGGATGAGGTGGTCTGTAAGTAACATACAGGCATGGTGAAATGTGTTTTGGTGAAGGGCAATAGGTCTGCTCAGCCGGGACTGAGGACCAAAAGTTGCCCAACCCCTCCATATCTATGATGCGATGATGTCTCAATGAATTACAATATGTTGTATAGTTTCAGTTTCCAGTAAGCTTATGACAGCCGTGCGGGCAACAGTGGATGAGGTGGCCTGTAAGTAACCTGCAGGCATGAAGAGAAATGTGTTTTGGTGAAGGGCAATAAGTCTGCTCAGCCGGGGCTGAGGACAAAAGTTGCCCAACGCCTCCATATCCATGATGCGATGATGTCTCAATGAATTATAATATGTCGTATAGTTTCAGATTCCAGTAAGCTTATGACAGCCGTGCGGACAATAATGGATGAGGTGGCCTGTAAGTAACATGCAGGCATGGTGAGAAGTGTGCCTTGGTGAAGGGCAATAAGTCTGCTCCGCCGGGGCTGAGGACCAAAAGTTGCCCAACGCATCCATATCGATTATGCAATGATGAGGCAATTATAACAATATGTTGCATAGTTTCAGACCCTTAACAATAGTATATATATTTTATATATGAATAATAAGTTTTAGAATTATCAGCCGGGGTCCCGGTATGAATTAAATAGGCTTTGCTCCGCCGCTGTAATCATTTCCTATATAACCAGCCGTATGTAGAGTAGGTGTACATAGCTCAGCCGGGGGCTGAGAAACCACCCTTTGCTTATTTGTTGCAACCATGATAGGATTAATTAAATTCATTTTTTGAACACCGATGTCAAGGTCAGATGTAGATTTGCCTAAACTAGATAATCATGTATCATATAATCAGCCACATGTCCTCTGAAAAGCTGTGTGTTTAATAGAGCTGGGGCTAAGAAACTACATCACTTATTTGTTACAAACAAAATGTGAATAATTTAATTTACTATTTGAACACCGCAGTAATGGTTAAAAGCAGCGTTTCCTCAGCCGGCAAATACTGGTGAGATCCCGTGTATGTAAGTTACATGAGGAGTCACGCTGGCTACGCCCTTGGGTGGGGGTGCTGATCACCCATCTGGTTATGATGTCTAATCAGCTGTGGCGATGTCCCCTCACCTTTCCTTGTACGTGGCAACTCAAGGTGATTGAAAATGATATGTCAATTTTAGGCCAACACATTAATTCTTAGTGGTCTTAATTCGTTTTTAATGTCGCTTTTACTTAAACGTGCGAAATTTACCACGTATTGTCAGCCTATCCACTTTTACCAATTATAAGGTGATCAGTCGATATCTATTTGGATAGTGTATTTGGTATACGTACATGCCGATGTGTGCCACCTACGTACATGGCGATGTGCTCTGCCTTCGTACAGGGCGATGTGTTCCGCCTTCATACAATACATGGCCATTGGTTACGCCAACCCATAATAGGGTCATGTGGTCTATCCACGTTTAGTGGCGATGTCTTCCGCCAATTCCTGGCGAAGTGTTCCGCCAGTTAGTGGCGAAGTGTTCCGCCACTTTTATTTAATTAATTTGACAATTTGCTTGTCATGTAGTGTCTTTCTCACTCGGCAGATATATTTGCCCTTTCCAATTCCATACATTGTGATCCGTTTTCTTGCCAGGAAACAAGCTGCGGGCGAGCCAGTTTATCAGTACGAATTCGTAGCGAATAACATAAAAAATATCAAAATCCGATACATATTACTTAAAAAAGGTAAAATTTCAAGATCTCCTAATTTGCATGTGTCACCGCATGAGAAAGGCAAAAGAAAGTCATACACTATTTATTCCAATGATACCTCTGCATCTATGAGATGTTTTGAGGATATAATCTTTGTCAAGCGTATATTCTACATATAAATATAACAAAATTGAAACACCATATTTTATTTCCTTACAGTTTACAGATATTTTCTATCACATGACCTGATTAGCATCGTCATAACATCTACATACACATATAAATGATAAATTTCAGGCAAATTATTTATTGCATACACAGTTTACCTCCCAGCCATCTTATATTTTTTATATTCTGTTTATGATCCTATTATGTTTGAGCCACATTCCTATATTTTCTATATATAAGCTCCAATCCTAATTTCTCTATAATTTGTGTATCACTAGTCGTATTATTCGATGGATAACTAAAGGATGTTGGTGGTGCTGTATACTCCAATAGATAACCGCGCCAAGGACTGTATGTTCAGTGCTGGATGGCTATGCGTTAAGCTTTGCTTGCCATATATCGTTGATATTGTTCTGATGTCATTAAGCTACAGCGACTTTATTTCGTGAAGGTTCAGTGACCTTGTGAGTTATGTGTTTAGTTTCACTGACTATGTCGTTACGCTTCAGTATAATTGTCATAAAGCTTCAATTACCTTATATAGTGCATATTTCATCTATAATTACATGATGTTGTTGAACATCAAAGACATTATGGTAACGAAATCTTATATACGTTACGCAACTAAACTGGTCAAAATGAGCGTCTATCTACAGGATGGATGGTTAGATGAGGCCCTGTGTTGTTGCATGACGACAATTTCTCTATAAATGTCTTATTTAAGTTCCATTAACTAAGGTGGACCTAGAATAAAACCTGACTTCTGGATGATGTTGGTTTCATGACGTCGGGGGTGATTTAACACCCATCCATAAATAATTGGAAGAATTCGTCCATACGGTTTATGTCAAGTGCAGGAGTAAACATGTGTGTTCTACTGCCATATTACACAACTAATCCCGACACTCTCCATATATCCATAAAACGATGCTCCTATTTAAATCTTTTTATTTTCAGGTCTAATATGGCGAGCCAAAGTAATCTCCTGTTTGTATATGGCCCATTGCGGCCGCTGACCCCATAAAGCTTTTTGTTTATAGATATTATTACATAACTTTCCTTATCTTGATATTCGACATGCGTGGAATAGTTAATCGTTAATGATAAATGTATGCACAGCAGTTTAATGCGTATGCTTTGACTTCTATTCCCTGATCTCTTTTATGACAATGTGGTATAGGTTTGAACGAAAATTTCATATTGGGTTAATAATTATATTCAGTTTTGACTCTTTAGATACCATATTTTTCGGCCGTTCAAATCTCCAGTAACAATATGCCTGTGTTAAGGGATTGCTCTTCAGATTTTTTTATCAATAGAATCTCTTAACATATCTTTGTTAACGGTTATTCTTACCTATACTTATAATATACTTATGCGTGTTCACTGAGCAACATAACTTTAATCGATGTGGGGGTGCGCCTTCGCATAAGCCACATTGATGCAGTTTAATATTGGCGGGCTGAAAATGTAAACTAGTGGCGATTGTCATTTTAGCTCGCTGCCTACCACCATTTTCTATGGCGGGAATGTTTTCGGCCAACTGAATTGGTACGGCTACGATTGGTTAGCCATAAATAGGGCAATAAAGTCTCGTTCGCTTAGACTTCCGGTTTACTCATTTTGGGGACAAACAAACGAAGCACGTGTTCGGAACGAGTTTAGAAGCTCTGCGCACACTGGTATCCTGACTATCTGTGACGTAGGCGTGACGTGTATGTTACGCAAAGAGAGAGACCGGGTCCCAGACTACCTGCGCAAAAGCCAGGCGCCGAGGGGTAGACGACATTATTCGTTTGCGCCATCACAATGACGAATATTTGTTACGACGGGACAATACGACTGAGAAACTAACGTTTTTTTGTATTTCCTACGAAAACGCTTCAAACAGAAACCTTACAGAAATGAAGCGACTTTTCGTGATCCAAAAGTGATACGAAAACATCCAACTGGTCTTGTTTTATCTTTACCATGTGGTTTAATGACGCATCCGTGTGCTGTTACTCCATGCATTGCACATTTTGACAGCGGAATGGTTAAGTCGATGACTTGCTCTCGCCGTTTTTGTTACCGCGGAGGCACGCGAAACTGTGTGACGTCACTCGCTGTGTGGTGAACTTGCGAAAGCCCGGGTGCAGGGCTAAATTTAGAACGTTATTTTTAGCTTTCGAGTATTTTGAAGACGGATTTTTCCTTGTATATTCCCAAAGTTCTGCGCTTCATCGCCTCCAAATATTTTAACGTATATCTCTCATAGCCTTGTTTAGTGAAATGGTACTCATAGTCTTTAGAATAAGCCTGGAAAGAAATTGACTTATAGCTGTCTATACTTCAACATGGAGCACGTGTGTGTGTTTGTCCCCAAAACTGAAGTCTCGCGGCCCGATCGCGAGAACTGTATAGCCCTATCCAGGCTGTGATATTATGATTATTTAATAGCGCTGAATTGTTCACGTTTATTATTAGCAAGTCCTAAATAAACGACCACAACAACATATCGTGGTGTTATCCATGTATCGTATGGATTGTCTGTATCGTATGATAGAACATCATTTAGTAGTAGACAGGAGTTAACATTAAACACACTATCAATATCTAAGTTACGCAGTTGTTCCAATTTCAAGCTTCTATCCAAGATGTCAGATGTCAGAGAATGACTGCCATTGAATGGGGGTCAGCCGCTTGAGGTGAGGGGCAGTTTAGTAGAGCTCCGTTAGTTAAGCTGATTTGTAATATGTAATTTTCATTAAAGCATTTTGAATTTCTGAAATCATTGGGAGTCTTAGGCGTTGTCATGACATAGCACATACAAAAGCAAAACTTGTTTGTCTTTCAAATATGAAATGTACCTGGTGTAACAACTGAAGAATGGGACGCAGCCTCGGGAGGCCCACTCTGTTCAGATGCCATGCCTAATCCCATGTGCAAGCAATTCACATCTCGCCCACAATCACGACGCACCGCTACCCCCCTCCCCCCATTATTATGAGCTATTATAATAAGAAGTTCTTATAATAATTCTAATACAATAATAGTATCAAATATGACTTATTGTTATTGCCGCGACAAAACAAGAATTCATATGGTCTGCCAGCACTCTTACGGGCATGACAAACCAAGCAATCACACCGCCTAGCAAGTCATCCCGTGATGAGGCCAAGCATTCAGATCGTCATGCCCTGTCATTTCCATAAACGTACATTATCTAAGGCTGTTATTGATTATTGTGAGAATTTGGCCTTCGACTGCAGACTATTTTGCAGTTGAGGTCTTACATATCGCTTTTCTCGTTAGGAATAGTGTAGAAAGTTCTTCTTGTAGAGAATATTGTAGGTATTTCATCTCGTATATAAAATATTGTAGATATTTCTTTTCTTGCCGAAACTGTACAGAGTTCTTCTCTTGTTAAGAATAGTGTAGATAGCTCTGCTCTTGTTGAACATATTGTATATTCCTTCTCTTATATTGAATATCATACATATTTCTTCCCTTACTAGAGAATATCTTAGATAATCTCAGATATCTCAGATAATAGTGCTGGTATTTCTTATCTGCTTCTCTTGTAGCAATTATTGCAGATATTCCTTCACGTTTAGAGACAATTGTGGATATTGCGTCACTGGTAGAGAAAGGTAATCTACCTGCACTTCAGTCTTGTAGCCACGTAGTTTAGTAGTTCTATACAAATTCCAGTTTAAGTCACCGAACCATTCTCGTGCGTCTCTCTTTCCACATAACTCTGCCACTGGCAACAGATAGAAATTAAAAGTACTTGATTAAATAGATAATTAACACCGATAATTCACACTTTTTGTGATAACTGTATACCCGAGGCGACCAATCGCTGGCGTACAATAGGTTTTGACAGTCTGCATTCTGCCAAATATAGGTCCACATGGTTGAATGCATGTATGTCATTATATAGTGTATATATACATGCATAGATAGTTGCTAAATTAAAAAAGAATCAGATCCAGTTAATACGCGGAGTATATGACTGACCGAAGTTTAACTTCACGACGGCGAAAAGGTGATACGTCAGAGATAGAACGGTGAAGGATGAATGCAGAGAATAATTACCTGACCATGACAGGCTGCATGCCATCTATGCACCACTGGAATGTTTAACTGAACCGGCAATATTACAAACCTACATTGTCCATGTAGCGCTATACCAGAGGTTCATGACTACCTTTTGGTCTGGCAGCTGTTGCAGTTCCTTTGATGAGGTGTGCGTTGCTATGACAGCCACGTTGATGATGTCCTCTATAGCGGCCGTCAGCCTGGACAGGTGGACGTCCTCCGTCAACAGAAGCCACGTGGTCGCCCAGGTAAAGTGGCCCTGCTGCTGCCACTGCCTGTCCTCCAGGTTGGCCTGGATATCAAGAGCTAACTATGCCAATTGTGTTGTTCTAGATGAGCGATCGATCGTCATTTAGCGTGGCAACACATCTGGTCGTGTTTGTTGCCAAAACAAACTTCACGAAGGCTAACATGTGTAACATGACACACATCCGTCCAAAGACTATAGTAACCAAAGCATGTATTCTAGTCGGATTATATTACTGTAAAGGTGTCAATAGATTCGACTTCATTGAGTTTTGGCGCATTATAATCGCTATAGTCAGTCTACGATGGATTACTGACTCGGGGTCGTCATGGCTCCAACAATTATACAATGGTGAATGGTTAATGACGTTCTAGACACTCTGAGCTCACGGGAATGACAATCGACAAAACAAATGCATCTCAATATGACCATCACTCTCTGATATATAAACTAATGTTAGTACTAATCAGAAGATTAGTTACCACACATAACCTTCATGTTCACCATTATAAATAGTTTTCTGCTTCGTTTGTCATATGATTTTAATCAGTATTATAATGGACTATTGAAAATGTGACAGAATATACGACTTTACTAGTTTTATTCAACCTAATTGTGTCAAACTTATTCCCTCCCAGCTATTAATTGTACGTTTTACTTTGGCTAGCTTTTCTTTTATATTGAGATTTTATTAAGTTTGGGATCATAAGAAATATAAATTCCCAGGACTCTGATTGGTTTATCTGACTCAAGAGATTCGCAATGGTTTAGATAAACTATTCCGATCTTTACATAGCCAAATAGCTTCAGTCTTTTATTTGTATACCCGAAATGGAACATTGATTTAAATATAAAAAATGGCAAGTCCAGATCAATAAATCCCTGTTATTCTATGGGTCTATCAAATCCCTATGGTCTATGAAGCTACAGATTATGTAAACGTCATTCTGGTGACTGCCAAAAGGTTAATTCAAAAGACGAGGGACAAAGGTCTCCGCTATGCACGATTTTGGCGCTTTACTACAGCTAACAATGCGCTAATTCGAAAACTTTTGGACCAAAAGGAAAATGAAATCATTCCCTGTGACGAGCATTCACCCTTGATGTGCGTGAAAGAGCCCTAGGCTCTGTATTCAACCCTTTTTAGATAACTGGCTGTAAATATAAGAGTATGATATATTTATTTAATGGCATATTCTTGTTTATTTAACAGCATATTCTTCAAATAATGTAGCCTTAATAATTGTGGCTGCAACAGTGGTCAAATGACATTCTGTTTCCGGTTGTAGATAAGAAAGTAGCTGTGAAGGTGGAAGAGTCACTGGGACTAGTGAATGATGCTCTGCAAGAAATCGAGGAGGTTAGTGGTCCTGGTATTTCTATTTTCACATATTCACCGCGATGTGAAGTAACAATCTGAATGGTGGATAGAATTACAAATTCACTCATTCGTATGGTGTCCGAAACTTTGTTTATTAAATCCACGATAATTGTCTTATGCGCTCTACAGTGTGCCATGCACCTAACAAACTTCTTTACGTCCAATGCCATCGTCACGCCTCAGGCTCAGAGTGAAAACATGGTAGACGACGACTTCGGTGACGAGCAATTCACGTGGTCCGATGCAGAGCGCCTCCTGCTGGCCCCGGCTTTGGGCCTGGTGAAGACTGTGAAGGCATGCCTCAAGAAGACGTCACAGGTCATCTCCGTCAGAGGGCAGTGCGACGTGCCCCAGCGGGTCAGTGAACTGGATCTGTTGGCGCAGCGACGGCAGCCCGTCAGTCCGGCCGTGGACGAGGTGGTCACGTGTCTCTACCCGCCACTACAGGCCGGTCACGTCAGGTCACATATGAGTTTTTCTTTTTAAGGTTACTCATACAGCAATATCTTCATTGAACAACTTTATTTTGCTGAAAAAGATGCATTTATATTCTTAGCATATCAATACACATATGTATTGTATGCAACAAGGAACGAGATATATTAAGCTACATAGCCATACAACATGTACCAATTTAGCTAAAATTGTGGCTTAACAATATATCTCGTTATTTGTTAAACACAACCTATGTGTATTGATATGCTCACTTATATACTACATCAAGATCATCAAAAGATTTGCACATAACAGCAATTTTTTACATTTTACCATATGATGACATATCTATTTCTCATATAGTTACCATTTACACAGTCAGACTATATGTACAGAACAGTTTCCCAAAATATTCGAAAATCATAATTTAAGGGAAAAATTGCTGTATGAGCGGCTTTAATTTTCTTATCTGTGATTTGATGGGTTACATTAACAAGTTTAATAGTTAACGTTAATTTATGATGTGACTATTATTTAATACATCATATTTGGATTGGTTGACCAAAGGAATAAGGCCGATTAAAGCTTGAATATATTCGATTATTTTATTGATATAGTTTCATTTAATCTGCA
Source organism: Arenicola marina (assembly GCA_964019135.1). Taxonomy (NCBI): domain Eukaryota; kingdom Metazoa; phylum Annelida; class Polychaeta; family Arenicolidae; genus Arenicola; species Arenicola marina. The sequence continues at coordinate 6,686,566 of OZ025257.1, read as the reverse complement.
GAGATCTTCTCCAATAATTTACCGAAAGATGAGTGGCAAATATTGTCCATGATTTTTGTAGTACAATGAAATCCGATTTGATCGTAAATGGTGTTACGTTACTTGCTCGAGCCGTATACTGACGTTGTTTTTCAGAGCCAAGCATTATACGAAGTAACCAAGAATCTGCTGTCTACAATAAAGTAATAATATACCAGGGCGTTGCAACATTAATTTGTCTTGTTAAAACTGGCTACATGGTACGATTTGTTGACAATGTAACAATGTAACTCATAGGGACCCAAATGGCATCAAACTTCCATTTTCAAAACAGCGGCGATAAAGTTAGGCTTCTCGTCGCTAGCCGAATAAAGATTTCTGTCGTTAATTTCTTGCCTGTATAGTGGCTTAACGGTGGTATTTGACATCGTATGTGTTATTCTATGATTGCAGACATACGCACCTTATTGGTGCAGACGATGGCGGGTGGGTGGACTTTCTCCTCAAGGCAGCTGACCACAACTGGGGCAAAGTTCAGGTGGTCATCCCAGCTGTATAGCACTGCCATGTTTTTATGCGCCGACGCGTTTCGGCTATGTAAGAGCTTGATGACGTCATTGTTAGTTTCTACGCGACTGAAAGTACAGATGTCAGTGTTTTTGTTATCTGCAAAAAAGTGTATATCTGCCAACCTCGTCTTTGTTTTGTATGGCTGCCGTCAACTGCGTCTTCACGTCAAGGCCAACACAGTGCATGTTGTGTTGGAGATCAAGACTTCGGCTTCTATCTACAGTTCGTTGAACGACAAGCAAAAGGTTCCTCGTATCAGCCGGCTTGGAATCCGGGATTTTTCGTTTGTGAATGGAATAAAATAAAAGAACTTCTAGTGAAGTAAAAACCGCTAATGTGCACCGCTAATATTAATAGACTCTGGACACTAACCAGTGTTCTAACGTTATACATTGTTCACACGTAATATGTCTCTAGGCGACAGTGATGAAATTATATAAGAATTACTATGATTAACTACCGATATAGCCTAACGACCGGTGGGCCAACGTTGGCCGCTACATTGGCCCACTATCGCCAAACATCATTGGCCCACCGTCGGCAAACATCAGTGGACCAGCGGTAGACCATCATTGGCCCAGCGTCGGCAACACATCATTGGCCCACCGTCGGGCTAACGTACTGTTGTTGTTCAATTGACCGACGTTAGACCACTGACTGTAATAATAAATCAATACACATTTCAGACTTAACATAACATTTATTGAACACAATAAACGAAAACTCGTTCCATACTTTGTAGCGGGACGAATTATTTTTTTCCCCCAAAAAAGGTCGTTCCAAACCCGGAGTTGCATGCGGGTGTAGCCTGCTGCGAAATCGCTGGAAACGTGCAGTCATTGCTCCATTTGAAGTCAACCTGACCGCTGCACAGACAACGGGAGCGTGTCTAGACAGTGGTCACAGCTTGAAGAATTTTGGAATGACTACTTATTTCTTTGTGACAAAAAATAAGTCCTGCTCTAAGAGAATTTGGAACGACTTATCGCGATGTCCTAAACCGGGCACCGTATCAAGCGATGTAAGTATACGAAGTGAAATATAGACACACGTTACGTAGCCAACTATGTGGGTGCAAAGTGCCAGCCAAAGAAACGTAAACTTCTCAACGTAATCTGTTGACAACATAATAATTAAATGGCCGCTGGCCTATGCCCACCAGTGATACTGGCCCACAGACATTACAATGGCCGGTGGCCAAACAGAACACTAACCACAGACTCGTTCAGGTAAAACAACCTAAGCAACTATAGACATAGATTAAACCAATGTTAGTACGAGTTCGCCAATAAAAAACTAAACCGGAATTTTGGCTCACTACACGGGGGAAGGCCTAAACCAATCCCGATGAGGAGTCTTAATGGCCGTCACAATCCGCTAATGAGGAGTGCTAATGAACAATATCAAACATGGCGGCCCAAAGCAGTCGAACGTAGCGTTGAAATGTAACTGAAATGTCAACCGCCCACCCAGAGCTTACATCGCCCTCAAAGCGAACCAGAATAAAACCGTTATAAATATGTCTATATTCAAAAGGAAATTCACCGGTATTAACTCTTTCTCCGCCGACAATAAATAATACGTATCAGGATAACAATATTAACATGTAAACACAAGCGCAATATAGGCATAAACGGCGAGAGATACAGGTTAAGCTAAAACCCTTACCGGTAATATAAGACGAGGTATTGTGACAGCGTGGTGTGATCTGCAGCGAGCAGTCGAGATGTTCCGTTATCGTCCCGCTCATCCAGAAACCGCAGCCAAACTGACGCCAAGGCTAGTTTTAAATACGCGGTTTTGTCTAGACCCAAAACAAAGTCGATGCACGACGCGCTCGACCCAACATTGACTCGACCCCTATAAGGAAACGAACTGTGGCAACCCGACCCCCAGTTACTCATTGGTACTTTCTAGCGATCGAAGCGAGCAACGCACATACAAACATATAAAAAGTGTTTATTGTTTGTGTACAAATCACATTAATATTTGACTCACAACCGGGCGCCATTGTTGTGTGTCATTCCGTCAATTTGTGTCATACAGAGTCGTAAAAAAAGGCGGGTGGCTAGAGTCGGTCGGGGTCCAGTTGCCTTGGTTCAAGTTGCTTTGGGTCGAGTTGGGTGGGATCGGGCTTGGAATGGGTCGAGCTTGTAGTGGGTCGAGCTGGTTTTGGGTCGAGTTAAATAGATACCCACTGGACTACTTAACGGGAATCGCAAGCCTAGCCTCTAACGCTGCTTTACCGATTCATATAATACCCAATTATCTATCCTCCAAATTACAAAATTTTTTGTTCTATCTATAGCTCACAATAAAATTTAGAAGTGACCGCCGGGCACGCTTTCGCCGCCTACCCAGGCGGCAGCCCTTTTTGAAGGTGTGTCCGCAATTGACCAATCAGGAGGCGATACTCTAATTTATTCAAACCGGAAATTGCGCCTATTGTGTGAGCAAAACCAGAGCGCGTGATCATCGCTAATATAAAGGGCTGCGATTCTAACTCAAATCGTGGCATTGTTGCGGAGTCAATCGTCGCACGACGTATATCAATTTGTTTGGATGGTACATTTCCATAAAACACTAAGATCATGTTCTACTGCGCGGCTTGGAACTGCCGCTGTTCATCTGTAAATCGCGGCCCTGATCTCTCTCTCCGTGATAACATAAGGCAGAGCCACATGAATAGTCACAATACGCGTCACTGCTCCTGGCAAAATGACGCTCTGCTTGACATTGCTGGGGGCGGGTTGCCTTAATTTTTTTCTCCTTACCAGTCGGCCGAAACGAAGCGTTAACACTCGCCAATTTAATTTTAAGATGTAAACTTTCGGTGCCGATCGCGATTAAATTAGGTTGGACATCCGCTTTAAGCCTGCGGATCACCACAGAGGCAAATCACAGCGCGAACGCCTATCACGACACGGCAAATGCCTGGATGTCCGGAATCTACCGACATACTTCGAACCTACCTACGTTCCTTAAGCTAATATCATCAGAGTTGCTGTAGTTAGCTTGTGGCAAGTCCTGTTTATCGTAGTCTAGTGGTTGTGCTTCATATCAGTGTACCATACACGGACTTAAAGTGAGGCTGGTTCTAGCTGGACGACAGACAAAGTCTGACCCAACGAAAAATATTTTAATTAGCAGATTTCTCGCTCGGACTCTTAATTTCTGGCCTGGTTCCGTCACGCGATGAAGTGCTATTCCGTCGGTAGGTGGCGCCACTTATCAATAGCGCATTCCACCAACAGGGCGAGACCAGAAGTGGCGAGAGCAGTTGCTAGGATGTAGAACACTCCGTAAATTTGTTGCATAGCGACGACCGGCTTTCCCAGGCGTGAGAGGGCCTCAGCGCCCAGACCGCGCGGTGTATATTTCCTCTCCCATTCCGCGAGTAGACCGTGTTGCCAGGCGTCCGCCAGGCTATAACAACGAAAAAGGCAACAGTAGTGAAATCCGGCAAGAAGAAACATTTAGGTATAGCAACACGCATGTGACAGTTTGTGTGGCATGTCCTCTTCTTCCATACGCATAACTGAGTAATGGATATGGATATGGAAGTTGTAAAGGGGAGTTCTCCGAAACCAGATGTATATGGAGTCAGTTTATAGCCCCGTTCGGCTTTAACTGAACAAAACTTTTTTCTCTCCTGACTTGTGCTAAGCCCTGAAGGACAACTTCGGAACCATATATATTGCAGTCATTGGGTAATTGACAGATAATATTAACATCCCCTCTGATGGTCTATGCAGTAACCTGGTCATGCGTAATGTGATACAACTAAAATATCAAATGTGAAGAGCTGGCACGTTAATCTTGCTAAAAGCAGGGGTGGACCTAGAGGAGGCTTAGGGGTGCAACCTCCCCCCCCCCCCTTGGGAACTTGAGCATACACTGTATTATAAGTCTGGTTTCCGACGAAATACGTAGCAAAGTGACAGACCAGTGGACGATCCAAAGAGGGGGGGCGGGGGGTTGCTAAGGAATGTTTTTTTAATGGCCCTTATTGAAGAATAATGCAAGCCTGGTCCCAAGTTTTCCGAGAGCAACCCACCCTTTGCAAATTCCTAGATCGGCCCCTGTGTAGGAGTTCAAAATGACAAAACCTGAAAATTGGCGGCGGGCAAATTTACACTTGGAATAATACCTACTATATTGAAATGATTTCCCTGTAAGCTGAGTTTTTCTGCAGCGCAATCGACTGTTGGTCTGCCGTCTCAGAAGTAATAAAGAAGTATCTAACATTTGGATCTTTTGCTTTCTCTGATTTAGCCAGACCATCTGATGTGAAAAAGGCGTAAGGTTCCGCTTTGAACCTTTCTAGGTGGTTGTCAAGATCCAGGCCTAGAATGGCGGGGTCCGTCTTGTTGGCATCTACCAGTCGACGCCAGAGTGTCGTCCAAGGCTCCTTCGTAGCTGCCTGTAGAGGGTTTATATTGATCTATAAATATATTGCTAGCATTTTAAGACAGTCTTTTTAAAAATAGTTATACAATATTTAGGAATGCCTGTGCATCTGCTTAAATTAATAAATTGTGCTTATTAAAGCTGCACTTGGGTGCTATAGAGATGCTAGCATACACTTAACAAATAAATAATTAAAATAGCCAATACATTCAACCAAGTATTTACCCACAGCTACTGGATGTATAGGAAACAACAAAGGACTATCAGCACGTCTATACCTGTAACTTGCTGGTGAAAGCCGATTGACCCAACAGTCCGAACTTGTATTGATTCTGATGGACGAGTTCTTCTAGTGAGTTAAAGGGCAGCATGACCTTGGGGACGGACACAAAGGCCACCATGTTGCTGAGGTAGATGACACTCAGTACAATGCAATATATCCACCAGAAGAACGAGGCCACACGCGCAGAGAGCATTCTGGGAAGGTTAACCTGAGCTGTAACCATAGCAACACGTATGATACATTGAGAGTCGCGTGCACAGTAATTAAGCCCATTTAAATAAATCGGCATGAAGAACTCGTTTGAAGAAGAGGCTCGGTTACGTGGGTAAGTCCAAAACAGACGTTACTAATAAGAATAGCGACATAATCAAAATGTGAGCATGTTTGTCCGTACCGAAAGATTTCGGCCTGAATTGTCTTATTATTATAGGTCAAAACGTACCTTGCCCGAACAGCACTCCGAAGGCAAACCAGGCTGACACGAGCCAGTGGGCCAGGGCTTGACACATATCGCAGTCTTGTGATTGGCCAGTGGTCAGCCAACCAGCAGCCTTGCTGAAGGACCAGACGCACAGAGTGCCCACCGGCAAAGACGCCAAAATACATATCCATACGGTAGTGCTAAAGGGCCTCAAAATGAAGGTCAGACCGGCGCTCTCTGCTGATTGAAGCCGATACAACACAACTCGTCCATCAACCAAGAAAGGAATGTCGGAAAAGTCAATGACTGGGTGACGAAACCGGTTGTGTACCAGCGCTGCCGTCACTACATCTGCTTCCTGAAAGCCGAGACATAAGAATGTTTGCACGTACTGAGTGACTGTTCCAAAAAAATAAATTGTCTGTGCAAGTCATTCACCAGAGGATTAGCATCATAATAAAAAATTTAAATTTCAAAGAATACTTCAAAACATACCTGTCCCTGTAGTCCGTTTTCGCCCTCCCTCCCCTGTGAGTCTCTTCCCAGAAGCCAATTTTTGTTCCTGTCAATCCCTGGTTGCCATGACTACATCACTTTATTAGCATGCGGGAGGGTGGTCTGGCGATCATGCGGCGATGGTTCCTTCCGCGAGTTCCATTTCCAAAATATAGTTCGCATTTGAATCCATTACTGTGCCTTATCCGATCCTGTTCCACGGCAGGAAGCCATTCGACACGTCCCCTGGATCTACTACTGACGTTATAAACTTATTATAAGAGTCTAACCTTCCTCTGGAGCAGCCCGACGAGTCCCGTCCACTGCCCGTCCGCCCCTTTATCTCCCCATGCCAAGTCAGGAGGCTCCATTATAGTGTAACTGCAACACGTATCTCCATAACAAAGCCATATCAAATACAGTAATTGCGCATCTTTAAGTCGGTAGTTCTTTTTATGCAATGGTATGAAATGAAATTGTTTTATTATTTTGTCTTGTCTCATGAATTGAATTTTTTTTTCATGCGGGGTAGAAGAAACCATTGACAAAATATAGAGAGATATCATTATGCATTAACCTGTAACAAACCGTTGTTCCTGAATATGGCCTACATATATTATATCGTATTTCAATATTAACTGGGCTAATTGTCCAACCCTTAAGTTTTTTTTTAAACTTTAAGAGGTACATGAGCACTAGTACATTTATGCTAAAAAGCAAAACACGAAGCCTGGGACATATCCTTTATTCCTTTTCCATTTTTATTCTGAACATTATAAAAGCAGAATAGGGAATTAGGGGAAGGCATTACCGAAACATAAAAAAAACAAAACAAACTAAATTCTGCTTCTATAATGTTCAACAGCAAAAGGAAATATCAATGAACGGTAATTCCGGGATTATCATGGCAGCGATGTCTGAATGTTGATGACGTAGTACACAAGAAGCCCCAATTTCCCACACAAAATACACCACTGTAGACTACACTCAAGAGGTTTCTTATACAACATGCTCGTATGTTTATTGCATGCAGCAAATTAAAGTAATGACCTCAGAGTTTTAGTATTAAATGGAAGGCTATGCTACAAGGGGAATTAGACGCATGTTTGTAGGAACGTAAACGATATTAGTGGGGTGACGACTGTAAAGCTTTATTTCTACACAAAATAACATACTCTGTGGCCCAAACATCGGTAGAACACTTGTATCATGCTATTGACAGAAGGAACATGGACACCGCCGTTCGCGACTTAAACCGACTAAGCGACTATGCATATGACGAGTCAGCCTGCCATTACACGAAGAGGCGTTTGCCAACATCTTTTTTGGGGTCTTTTATTTTGTGCCAATATCTTTGGGTTCTGAATATACAATCAAGCAATCAGCCTCAATCCCACGATGCGATAAGCTCTAAAAACTGGACGGAATATTTTAAGAATAACTTACTCAGTACGGGACAACAGCCGGAAGCAACTTTTCAGAAGAGGGTTGATTCTGAAGTGACTGACCATATCAACTCATGTCTGCAGTGCAAGGTGGGAAGACTTGTTTAAAGACACCATGCAAAGCCGCCGAGAAGCCCTTTTTCGCGAAGATTTATAGCCTGAATGTTTAGACGGTACGGTCTTGACACTTGCTCTTGTGACTGTAACGTCTGAAATTGCTGTTCAGCCGTCAATTTTCGCCTTCAGCACAAATACTCACATGAATGCAAAAAAATTGATATCCCAAACTTGTTCTATGTTAACTTCTTTAGTTCCGTGAGATATGGATTCGTGCCAACTCGTCGCCAATTTTGTATAAACGACAAGTTTTTATTTTGTCACAAAACTGTTTTGCCGCTTGCCGCCATGTTGATTCCCTGAAGGTGGCGCCACGGCCCAAAGCGATGCTAGAGGTAACTACATACAGCTTTGTACGTTGAGCATTGACATGATTAAGCAACACGTTGCAAACCTGAATACACCACGTGTAAGATAAACCCCTTAAAAAGTTACTTATAGAGCTCTTACAAGTATTCAAGTTTATGATAAAGGTCAAAATGCCCAAAACGTGTTTTTTGCGTAAAACAGCTGCAATTGCTTATGATATCTGCAATAATTGGATATTATAGACTATTTAAACGTGTTTAGTACCCACTTTGAGTACATTGTGTCTTTAAGGACGATGTATCGGTTGACGAGGTGGGAGCCGCCATTACTCGCTTGCCCTGTAATAAAGCCCCTGGCCCGAATAGGCTTCCCTCGAGGTACTGAAGCACAGTATTGAATTTGTAAGTCCGATCTTAGCAGATATCGGTATCCACATTGTCGCAACGGTTTGGCGAATTCTAGTGCCGTCTTTTTCAGCGAATACACAACACATCAGGCCGCGGTTTTTATATGTGTTATCCGCTTTGATATACCATATACAACTGCTTTCTAGGCCGGTCGCTCTTTCCGGCTCCCAGGCAATTCTATCCCGCTCGCCCACGTCGCAGAGCCGGACGCTACTCAGCCAATCCAGAGGGAGCGGAACTCAGCCGGCGAGCCGGAAAAACTGGCCAAGAGGCGGGAAACGAAGTAACCGCTCAGACAGTCATAGCTGTGACCGCCCGCTGAACCCGAGGGCAGGGACATTGCAAGTGATCCGCGTCACGATATTATGAGTAACGGTGACTATCCGCAGCTACGGTGCCCGGTTCAGTGAATATTGTGTTTACAGCAAACATAAGTCGTTCCAAATTCTCTTGGAGCACGACTTATTTTTTTACCGAAAAATTCGTCGGGAAAACGAATTATTTTCCCCAAAAAGATAAGTAGTTCTAAATTATCTTGAACCATGAAGGGAATATAATTAAATTGTTCCAAACTTTGTCGTGGAACGAGTTGATTTATTTCTAAAAAAAATGATATTCCAAAGTTCTTTACGCTATGACTGGATCCCTGTGTAGACACTCTCCCGTTCTCCCGTTGTTTTGGCGGCGGTCGGGTTGACTTCAAAGGTAGCCATGACTGCACGTGTCCAACGATTTCGTAGCTGGTAAACAACCGCATGCAGCATTGTGACCTAATTACCAAGCCTTCCCCACGGGATGGGGGAGGAGCGGGGGGGGGGGGAGGGTGCACTAGCTTACTGCAGTAGTGTGGGTGTGCTGCCCATGGCATATGGAAAGTGAAAGAAAAGTACGCAATTTGTGGTCAGCGAGAGACAAAATTTTGGTGAACAAAAACTGCATCCAAATTGGACAATGACAATTACGCAACTTACATTGGTGATCTCCAGGAAAGGAGATAACCGAAATATGTGAGAACCATATCCAGCATTTTATTTCCTTGCGAATGGAAAGTTTCAGTTTCAGATGGACACATTTAGAGAAAATGTACGTAACTGCACCAAGGAAAGAGAGAAACAGGCAAAACATTATAAGGGATCATTAGGGCGGCACATCAATGGCCCCCCTTTTTAGGGGGGGGGGGGGCTCAGTCCCTTTCCACGCTCGCCCCAGTTCAGCCCCCCCAAAAAGTCGGGACGCAACTCTTGGTCTGGAACGACTTTTCATCCGAAAGAAATGAACTCTTTCGGAAGAAAAAAGTCGTTCCGCGACAAGGTTTAGGAACCAGTTAATTTTTGGAGAAAAACAATATCGCGATGTCCTAAACCGGGCACCATACGCAGCAGTGGGCTGATGATATTGATATTTCCACACCTTTGTGACACCCTGGAAATTACAGAGAGACCTCTTTACTAGCTGTTACAAGCAAAGTCTTTTCTCAGAATATGAAAAATCAGAATCGTTTTATTTGGTCAATAATTCATAACAGAACAAAACAAAAAAAAAATTGAATACGAGGAAACTAGAGAGGGTCAGGTTTTTATGAATATATTACCAGACTAACTGACTGGGCCGAAGCTAATGATATATGATAATCAGAGTGTCAATCTGGGTTCAGGCATTGGAGATCAACCATCGATCAAATGTTTATCTTAGATATTAATTCATAACTATTAAAGCAAAGATGAGAAAAATATTTTACTGAGACATGTGTGAGGCACAGGGACACAGGGGGTAGTGAATCAGTGACATAAGAATGGTAGTAGCCAAAGTGACTCGAGGGGTAATAGAATCAGACATTGTGGTGGTAGTAGCCAGTGTGATACAGGGGGTAGTAGAATCAGTGACATATTGATGGTAGTAGCCACAGTACGAATTGTTGACATATTACTGGAGGTAATAGCCACAGTGTCTAAGGGTATAATAGAGTCAGTGACACAGTAAAAACTGTAGCAGGTGTCACATGCAGACACAAGTAGATTGTACATATTGTAGGTATAATTGTGCATAATTCTTCTCTTGTAGAGAATATTGTGGACATTTCGATATTTCTCTTCTTCTAGAGCATAGGCTACTGTGGAAATTTCGATATTTGTTCTCTTGTAGAGAATATTATAGATATTTTTTCTCTTGTAGAGAAAGTGGCCTACCTGAAGTTCAGTCTTGAGGCCACGTATTTCAGTAGTTCTATACAAATACCAGTGTACGTCACCGTACCGTTTTCGTGCGTCTGTTTGTCCACATAATTCGGCCACTGGCAAGAGACACAAATTGAAAGTATTTGTGTTGCTAATATAGCACACACAGATATAAATGTCTTCCTCGTACATATTTCTTACGCGCGAACCCTGCTATGTTATGTTATGTCATTATGTATATTAAACTCCATGACGTTGTTCACTTTATAACTATCGAGGTAGTCATTTACATGTGCATTCGCTATTAATAACCTCGTAAAATAAATAAAGTTGATATAAAAAAATAATATATAAATAATATATAAATACAGTGCGCTCTACTTAATTCCACTTTGGTTAACTGCGACTTCCGCTTAATCGCAATAAATCGTAAATCCAAACGATATTTCCTAGGCTTTCCCATGTTAACAATTTCGCCATCTCTTATAGTCATTGCAGCTAAATACGAGATAATGAGCTAAATTTTTGCCGCCACATTTGCAAATTAATATTATTTGTTCTGCATGCACCCTTTCATCCCGCGTGACGACAGAAATCCGTCTCTTACCAGCATGACTGCCACCGTCAGTGGTTTTCCGTTCAGACCAAGGCGTCGCTTAGGGTAGACATCCATCTCGGTCAGCGTCTCGTGTGTCATGTCACCTTGAGGTTCTGCGACCTTGAGCCACTTTACACCACGAGGCGACCAATCGCTGGCGTACAATAGGTGTTCAGAGTCTGGGATCTGCCAAAGATACGTCCACATGGTTTTATGTATGTATATAGTGTATATATAATATACATACATAGATATGTCTTAAATTGTTAATGTCATTGTAGAAGTGAGATGCTGTACCGTTAATACGCCTAGAATATGACTTACCGATTTCATGAATTCGCACGCACCACTTTACAGGGAAATGACATCATTCCACATTCCAGCGGATGTGGAATAACTGCACATTAACAGGACATAAGGAAAGAGCGGAAGCAGATGCTTATAATTGCTTAACGATTGAGGCGAAAACACAAAGAGTCGGTCTCTAGATAGATAGCCAAGCAGCCGACCGCGTAAGCGCGTACGATAGGAGTATGTAGAGAAATGAATTGCTGTGGCTTCTTGCTAGCAAGCGACTGTGCGTGGGGCCGGGCCTCAATATAACACACACAAATATTAAAATGAGAAATCTAATGAGAGCAAACTAAGAAATTAACAAACAATACAGCACTTAAAGAAATGCTTCTGTAGATCGCTGCATACACTATTGTTGCAACATTTGGTTGACATAGCGTAACGAGACCCCTTGCTTCAAATCTGTAAGATTTATTTCAAAATGTGTCCTTGATGTGGTATATAGACAACAACATTAGACACGTAATACATGTTTGATACTCCTCTCGATGCCTTGCTATGTTTCGTGTACACAGGGTGATGTATTCAGTTGTCAGGCAACACATCAGAAACGAGCAATTAACGAACTTGACCACCTTTTACGACGTTTATTTATTGCTGTACGAAATTGAAAATGATTCATCCGAGATTCATCGGTGAAAGATTAATGCACAGCATACAATGACAGGCTGCATGCCATCGAAGCACTACATGATTTTTTAATATTATGAACCCGCAAACTGACTATTGTCAATGTGGCGCTTATTGGTAACGATAGATTGGTAATGGTTCATCCGAGATTGATCGGTGAAAGAATAATACACAGCATCATTACCTAACAATGAGAGGCAGCATGCCATCTATGCGCTATCTGAATGTTTAATGTTATGAACGAGCATAATGACTACCTTTTGGTCCGGCAGCTGTTGCAGTTCCTTTGATGAGGTGTGTGTTGCTATGACAGCCACGTTGATGATGTCTTGTATAGCGGCCGTCAGCCGGGACAGGTGGAAGTCCTCCGTCAGCAGAAGCCACGTGGTCGCCCAGGTAAAGTGGCCCTGCTGCTGCCACTGCCTGTCCGCCAGGTTGGCCTTGAGATAGAGAGCTAACTATGGCCACTGCGTTGTTCTGTATGAGCGATTGAGCGGCGTGTAGCGTCGAGATAGCGGACATTCTGGAGCGCATTTCTGGTCGTAGTTGTCAAAAACAACTTCAGTAAATCCAAGATGGCGCACATCGGTTTTACACCGCATAGTAACCAAAGCATGTATGATAGTAGAATTATAATAGCAGAAATGCGTCAATATGTTGAACGTATATTGGCGAGTCACGTTCGCTGCAGCAAGTCTATGATTGGTTGTTAATCCCTCGATTTTGGCAAGGTTCCGACAATTGTGCCATGGTGAGTGACTACTTGACATGCTAGACATGCACGTTCAGCTCTGAGAATGACATCAGTCAATAAAATGCATTTACATATGTCCATCACTGTCTGAGATTTAAGACAATTATAGTGCTAATGAGAAGATAATCGCAATAACGTTAGCTACCACGCATAGACTGCATGCTTACCGTTTTTTATAAGTAGTATTATGTTTCCTTTGTCATATTCGGTCGTTCTTTGAAGTAACATTTATAATGGACTATTAACTCAAGAGGCAACCTGTTTAAATAGCAAAGATAAATGAGGTCGAGCAGATTGTATGTGATGTTGGCCGCACGTAAGTATAATGTATTCACTTTAAACTGCGAGCTTTATACCAAGAAACTGTGTAAAACAGAAAATTGTAAATGAGGCGACGTAATAGAGAATCGGCATTTACAAATCATCAACATTCCTGCCACTACCTATATTTTCCTCCCACAAACGCCAAATTGTATGACTCATACGGTAATACTATAATATTTGACTTTTAATTTACCTTGCACATTTACTCATAATTGTTGTTCTTAGTTCCAACTAAGAAACGCCATTAAAGTTAACTTTAAAGGTCACAGCACCACCAAAATACAGGACTATATATAGGAATTTTATTTCTAAAAATATCTAAAAAGATGTCAATTTGTTGGGGTTAAATATAGGATCAAAATGTGAAGACATATATAGGTATAATCAAACGTCAAGTGACGGTATACAAAACGTAAATCTTCTCTTCCTCACCCGTCAAGTTAATTTCGGCCTTGAACTTTTTTCGACTTTAATCACATTGTAGAAAATATCCTAAGCATCTTTATTATTTCACGGTTTTATCGCTGTTGATAGGTAAATGGCAGACAACGTGTTGCATGCCAAGAGATAGGATTTGCTTTAATGTCAAGCCAGATTTGAATATTTTTGGGTAGTTATGGTGGCATTAACCCACTTATGTTGATGGGTGGTGTACTTCACCGCCCATCAAAACTCTTACAATATATAATAGTCATAAATTATACATGGAACTTTAGGATTATGTGGTATCTAGGTTGTAGGCCAGATGATTAATACTATATTCAGACGGCTTCAGCTACGCTTACGGTCCAACGGAATGCATTGCCATTGCCTGTCCGGTTTGGAATGGATGAGAATGTATGCGTGTACGTAGCTTTCACAATCATGGTATAATTTATTTTTACCGACACTAAGCACTACGTTTTATGGAAAATATAAGAGTAGCTAAGAATATTGAAAAATATAGAACGCATATGAAAGCTGGGAGGCCGGTCACCATAACATACCTGTCTGAGAACTGTCTCCATGCATTCTATGTTGCACCCAACGATGATGTGTCTGATTTTATGCTCGTAAATGTTCTTCAGGGCATCGGAGATGCTGCTCGTCATGTTCGGTTCCGAGATGTAATGTAGCTGATATTTCGCCGTCATCTTGTCGAGGATCAACTCAAGGTCTGATGCCAGGGCTAAAATGAATACGACAAATAGACGGTTAATAAGAGCACACAGTACGGGTGCCTTTGCCCATGGCACATTGTGATGGGAATGTGGATTAAGCTTGTCATGGTGATGTCTGACTTTTGTCTCTTACCCCCCCCCCTTCCTTCACCTTTCATTTGGTGACAGAGGTCGCTTCTAATCACCGGCGTGTGGGAATGGTTCCACCACAGAAAGCTGTTCGGCGGCATTTTGATCTCGACATCAACGGCTCTCGCTCTCAGACATATAGACATACACCCCTGACACGTGACACTGTCCCTGGAGCTTTGGACAGCTAGTCCATGAGGTTGACGTTACTCTCCTGTGATAGGAGCAAATATGCCTACCACCTGCCCTCCGGATTATGGCACGCCGGCTGGGACTTCTTCTGAAAAACGTTATTTTCCTTTTGCTCTCCTAAACAATTTCCTGTCTCGGCTAAAATTCATTCTGCTCGCTAATTCCGTGTTATTCATTGACATGATTCCGTTTGTTAGTCCGGTGTGGGATCTCGTGTTGTTTGAAACGAGACCATCCTGTCATGCATATTCAGCTATTTTATTGGTCCAAAATTTACTGCGTTCGGCCGATTGGCATTATTTGTCGTATGGTGTCGTTGCGCTAGGGCTGTGCGACTTCGGCTGTTTTACTCAACGTAAATATACTGTTTCCGCCACTTGAGCAAAGCTACTATAACTACAACGTCGGTCAGTTTGGCACGTTCCTTGTCTGTACTCTACGAAACCACCGAGTCAAATGTGACCAATGTACTCGTGCCGTTGCAATTACATTAGATAGAAAATAAGATTTTGCATTTTTTTGCTTGAATATTGACATGATCAGCAGCCTCTTGCATAAATACCTTTTCGGACAGGCAAGCAGGACAGTCAAACAGGATATTTATCGATGCTTTAAAAGGATTCTGTAAAATGCGATTAATCGAAGGCGATGGCGAATAGCAGCAACTGTTCTGCATGGTTGTCTGCACGGAAAGAAACGCTTTGTTGGAAATTCTCCATTAAATACATGGATGATAAAACTCAAAACCCTTTTTGGAAAGAAGTTTTTTGTGCATGGCATATGCATAAACTGGTATTATCCAAGCTAAACCATACCTGAATGTCCCCTATCGAATTCTAGTTCCATAATATCTTCGAATCAAACGTGTATTGATCGAATATGGTGTATTAGATGTCAACGACTTACTAGATGACAATGGCTCGCTCCTAAGTTGGTCACAGTGCCACAAGAATATATCTATGAATTTCTTAGATTAGGAATCTTTCATACGGAGCGTACCACTCCCAAAGGGGTCGAGAGCGAGCGGGGTACGAAACCCCTTTCGATGACAGAATTCTTTTGCTCTAAATAGGTATCGTTTATGTAATCGTAAGAAGTAATAAAAACATTTTACTTTGCTAAAACAAAGTTCTGGTAATTTTTATCCAATGGGCTTTAACATGGCGGTCAATGGAACATTTCTTTAAAAAAAAAAGATTTTGTAGCCCCGCAGAAAAACTAGAAAACAGACTTCAAGCCAAAAATGCCTGCTGAAGCCTAGAGGTATAATGAAAGCGTAAATAGCAAAAACAAGTATGTTACTAAATTAACCTTTGCTCTATAAGCATGCCCCCCTCCCCCCGCCGCCACCAGTACCGCTTAACCTACATGGATCGGTACACCCATGCTGAACCGCCATGGAGAGCTTCTATAGCAACAAACATTTATACCAGTAAACAAATCATATCCGTGCGATTAAAAGCCCGTGAACACCTGGGCGATGGCACCGGTGTCTCACGCCGTTTTGGGGAGGCTAGCCCTGACTCAACGTTTTGGCCAACTATGATTGGCTTACATTTAAACTGAGTTAAAACACTTTCATCTCGCCGGTAGGCGGCGAGCGGTTACCAACTGCCAAATCGGACGCCAAGCCCGCTCAATTATCAGGCTTGGAATCCGATTTCGATGACGGTGAGAAACACGGGAGCAGGCGAAGTTTCAATAACAACATGATGCACCCATATCATCTTCGAATAAACTGCTCAAAGATAAGAATTACGCAAAAGTCTTCTTCAACGCAAGGCATCGTCCGCTTTTCGACGTCGTGGTGTATTTATCGTCCACTTAGCGGGGACACTTATAGTTTCTTTGTTTAATCATCATCTGTTTTATCCCAAACTCTCCAGGCTGCCCAGGTCTACCGACCTTGGCCTGGACACATTTACGGAAGGTTCACGCCAGATATGCTAGTACGATGTTTATATTTCATTGACCGGTTAATTTTGTGTACTGGGACAAAGTTTTAAATGAAAACGGTTGCGCGAAAAAAATCGTTCTGCTTTCTAGGTTTATATTTCATTGACCGGTTCATTTTGTGTACTGTTTTTTTTTTAAACTTCATAACTTAAAGATTACTATTTGTTAAATAGCTGCAGTTTAGTAATAAAAAAAAACAATTCACCAAATGCAGCCTATTAGATAGAGCCATGGGAAATATTAAAATACAAAGAACTTTGCAAAGAAAAGAAAACTTTCGAAGCCAAAAAATACCAAGAAAGACATTGAAGCAAATAAAGCCGAGAAAAGACCATTAATTGATCATTAATTGAGGAAAAGTCAAGAAAGAACTTTCAACTTTTTATTTGAGAAAACAACAATAGAGCCTACGAGGATATTGAAGCAAACAATACATTATAGACCATTAATTCAGAAAACTAACAACAAATTGCATTTGAGTAACCTTCAAGGTCTTCATTTTGAAAGGTCTTTACCTTGAAAGTTAAATCTATTGAAAAACAAATCTGTGGACAAAAAATCTATTGAAAAAAAACAACCCTGATCGACAAAAAACCCCTGAAAAAGTGGTTGAAAGAAATGATTAAATCTGTGAACTTCACAGTGCCATTAATATACTGTGTACCATGGAAACTTACACAATAGCCATTAGCATGCACTGACACGTTTATCGACTTACAGTTGAATAGGGGGTAGCATAGCCCTACCGCAGCGCCACCATACGACAAGTAATGCGAATCGGCCAAATAAAATACGTTTGGACGAAGACATAGTTGAATAGGCAGGACAGGATGGATTCGTGTCAGACCGAATGAAACCCAGCCCGGTGTATCCGCACTGACACACGGCATCACGCCAAACCCAGCCCGGTGTACCCGCACTGTCAAACGGCATCACGCCAAACCCATCCCGGTGTACCCGCACTGACAAACGGCATCACGCCAAACCCATCCCGGTGTACCCGCACTGACAAACGGCATAACGCCAAACCCATCCCGGTGTACCCGCACTGACAAACGGCATCACGCCAAACCCAGCCCGATGTACCCGCACTGACAAACGGCATCACGCCAAACCCAGCCCGGTGTATCCGCACTGACAAACGGCATCACGCCAAACCCAGCCCGGTGTACCCGCACTGACAAACGGCATCACGCCAAACCCAGCCCGGTGTATCCGCACTGACAAACGGCATCACGCCAAACCCAGCCCGGTGTACCCGCACTGACAAACGGCATCACGCCAAACCCAGCCCGGTGTACCCGCACTGACAAACGGCATCACGCCAAACCCAGCCCGGTGTACCCGCACTGACAAACGGCATCACGTCAAACCCAGCCCGGTGTACCCGCACTGACAAACGGCATCACGCCAAACCCAGCCCGGTGTACCCGCACTGACAAACGGCATCACGCCAAACCCAGCCCGGTGTACCCGCACTGACAAACGGCATCACGCCAAACCCAGCCCGGTGTACCCGCACTGTCAAACGGCATCACGCCAAACCCAGCCCGGTGTACCCGCACTGACAAACGGCATCACGCCAAACCCAGCCCGGTGTACCCGCACTGACAAACGGCATCACGCCAAACCCAGGCCGGTGTACCCGCACTGACAAACGGCATCACGCCAAACCCAGCCCGGTGTACCCGCACTGACAAACGGCATCACGCCAAACCCAGGCCGGTGTACCCGCACTGACAAACGGCATCACGCCAAACCCATCCCGGTGTACCCGCACTGACAAACGGCATCACGCCAAACCCAGCCCGGTGTACCCGCACTGTCAAACGGCATCACGCCAAACCCAGCCCGATGTACCCGCACTGACAAACGGCATCACGCCAAACCCAGCCCGGTGTACCCGCACTGTCAAACGGCATCACGCCAAACCCAGCCCGGTGTACCCGCACTGTCAAACGGCATCACGCCAAACCCAGCCCGGTGTACCCGCACTGACAAACGGCATCACGCCAAACCCAGCCCGGTGTACCCGCACTGACAAACGGCATCACGTCAAACCCAGGCCGGTGTACCCGCACTCTCAAACGGCATCACGCCAAACCCAGCCCGGTGTATCCGCACTGACAAACGGCATCACGCCAAACCCAGCCCGATGTACCCGCACTGACAAACGGCATCACGCCAAACCCAGCCCGGTGTATCCGCACTGACAAACGGCATCACGCCAAACCCAGCCCGGTGTACCCGCACTGACACACGGCATCACGCCAAACCCAGCCCGGTGTACCCGCACTGACAAACGGCATCACGCCAAACCCAGCCCGGTGTACCCGCACTGACAAACGGCATCACGCCAAACCCAGCCCGGTGTATCCGCACTCTCAAACGGCATCACGCCAAACCCAGCCCGGTGTACCCGCACTGACAAACGGCATCACGCCAAAGCCAGGCCGGTGTACCCGCACTGTCAAACGGCATCACGCCAAACCCAGCCCGGTGTATCCGCACTGACAAACGGCATCACGCCAAACCCAGCCCGGTGTACCCGCACTGACAAACGGCATCACGCCAAACCCAGGCCGGTGTATCCGCACTGACAAACGGCATCACGTCAAACCCAGCCCGGTGTACCCGCACTCTCAAACGGCATCACGCCAAACCCAGCCCGGTGTACCCGCACTGACACACGGCATCACGCCAAACCCAGCCCGGTGTACCCGCACTGACAAACGGCATCACGCCAAACCCAGCCCGGTGTACCCGCACTGACAAACGGCATCACGCCAAACCCAGCCCGGTGTATCCGCACTCTCAAACGGCATCACGCCAAACCCAGCCCGGTGTACCCGCACTGACAAACGGCATCACGCCAAACCCAGCCCGGTGTACCCGCACTGACAAACGGCATCACGCCAAACCCAGCCCGGTGTACCCGCACTCTCAAACGGCATCACGCCAAACCCAGCCCGGTGTACCCGCACTGACACACGGCATCACGCCAAACCCAGCCCGGTGTACCCGCACTGTCAAACGGCATCACGCCAAACCCACCCCGGTGTACCCGCACTGTCAAACGGCATCACGCCAAACCCAGCCCGGTGTACCCGCACTCTCAAACGGCATCACGCCAAACCCAGCCCGGTGTACCCGCACTGACACACGGCATCACGCCAAACCCAGCCCGGTGTACCCGCACTGTCAAACGGCATCACGCCAAACCCAGCCCGGTGTACCCGCACTGACAAACGGCATCACGCCAAACCCAGCCCGGTGTACCCGCACTGACAAACGGCATCACGCCAAACCCAGCCCGGTGTACCCGCACTGACAAACGGCATCACGCCAAACCCAGCCCGGTGTACCCGCACTGACAAACGGCATCACGCCAAACCCAGCCCGGTGTACCCGCACTGACAAACGGCATCACGCCAAACCCAGCCCGGTGTACCCGCACTCTCAAACGGCATCACGCCAAACCCAGCCCGGTGTACCCGCACTCTCAAACGGCATCACGCCAAACCCAGCCCGGTGTACCCGCACTGACAAACGGCATCACGCCAAACCCAGCCCGGTGTACCCGCACTCTCAAACGGCATCACGCCAAACCCAGCCCGGTGTACCCGCACTGACAAACGGCATCACGCCAAACCCAGCCCGGTGTACCCGCACTGACAAACGGCATCACGCCAAACCCAGCCCGGTGCACCCGCACTGACAAACGGCATCACGCCAAACCCAGCCCGGTGTACCCGCACTGACACACGGCATCACGCCAAACCCAGCCCGGTGTACCCGCACTCTCAAACGGCATCACGCCAAACCCAGCCCGGTGTACCCGCACTGTCAAACGGCATCACGCCAAACCCACCCCGGTGTACCTGCACTGACAAACGGCATCACGCCAAACCCAGCCCGGTGTACCCGCACTGACAAACGGCATCACGCCAAACCCAGCCCGGTGTACCCGCACTGTCAAACGGCATCACGCCAAACCCACCCCGGTGTACCTGCACTGACAAACGGCATCACGCCAAACCCACCCCGGTGTACCTGCACTGTCAAACGGCATCACGCCAAACCCACCCCGGTGTACCCGCACTGACAAACGGCATCACGTCAAACCCAGCCCGGTGTACCCGCACTCTCAAACGGCATCACGCCAAACCCAGCCCGGTGTACCCGCACTGACAAACGGCATCACGCCAAACCCAGCCCGGTGTACCCGCACTGACAAACGGCATCACGTCAAACCCAGCCCGGTGTACCCGCACTCTCAAACGGCATCACGCCAAACCCAGCCCGGTGTATCCGCACTGACAAACGGCATCACGCCAAACCCAGCCCGGTGTACCCGCACTGACCAACGGCATCACGTCAAACCCAGCCCGGTGTACCCGCACTCTCAAACGGCATCACGCCAAACCCAGCCCGGTGTACCCGCACTGACAAACGGCATCACGCCAAACCCAGCCCGGTGTACCCGCACTGACAAACGGCATCACGTCAAACCCAGCCCGGTGTACCCGCACTCTCAAACGGCATCACGCCAAACCCAGCCCGGTGTACCCGCACTGTCAAACGGCATCACGCCAAACCCAGCCCGGTGTACCCGCACTGACCAACGGCATCACGCCAAACCCAGCCCGGTGTATCCGCACTGACAAACGGCATCACGCCAAACCCAGCCCGGTGTACCCGCACTGACAAACGGCATCACGCCAAACCCAGCCCGGTGTACCCGCACTGACCAACGGCATCACGCCAAACCCAGCCCGGTGTACCCGCACTGACAAACGGCATCACGCCAAACCCAGCCCGGTGCACCCGCACTGACAAACGGCATCACGCCAAACCCAGCCCGGTGTACCCGCACTGACAAACGGCATCACGCCAAACCCAGCCCGGTGTATCCGCACTGACAAACGGCATCACGCCAAACCCATCCCGATGTACCCGCACTGTCAAACGGCATCACGCCAAACCCACCCCGGTGTACCTGCACTGACAAACGGCATCACGCCAAACCCACCCCGGTGTACCTGCACTGTCAAACGGCATCACGCCAAACCCACCCCGGTGTACCCGCACTGACAAACGGCATCACGTCAAACCCAGCCCGGTGTACCCGCACTCTCAAACGGCATCACGCCAAACCCAGCCCGGTGTATCCGCACTGACAAACGGCATCACGCCAAACCCAGCCCGGTGTACCCGCACTGACCAACGGCATCACGTCAAACCCAGCCCGGTGTACCCGCACTCTCAAACGGCATCATGTCAAACCCAGCCCGGTGTACCCGCACTCTCAAACGGCATCACGCCAAACCCAGCCCGGTGTACCCGCACTGTCAAACGGCATCACGCCAAACCCAGCCCGGTGTACCCGCACTGACCAACGGCATCACGCCAAACCCAGCCCGGTGTATCCGCACTGACAAACGGCATCACGCCAAACCCAGCCCGGTGTACCCGCACTGACAAACGGCATCACGCCAAACCCAGCCCGGTGTACCCGCACTGACCAACGGCATCACGCCAAACCCAGCCCGGTGTACCCGCACTGACAAACGGCATCACGCCAAACCCAGCCCGGTGCACCCGCACTGACAAACGGCATCACGCCAAACCCAGCCCGGTGTACCCGCACTGACAAACGGCATCACGTCAAACCCAGCCCGGTGTACCCGCACTCTCAAACGGCATCACGCCAAACCCAGCCCGGTGTATCCGCACTGACAAACGGCATCACGCCAAACCCAGCCCGGTGTACCCGCACTGACCAACGGCATCACGTCAAACCCAGCCCGGTGTACCCGCACTCTCAAACGGCATCACGCCAAACCCAGCCCGGTGTACCCGCACTGACAAACGGCATCACGCCAAACCCAGCCCGGTGTACCCGCACTGACAAACGGCATCACGTCAAACCCAGCCCGGTGTACCCGCACTCTCAAACGGCATCACGCCAAACCCAGCCCGGTGTACCCGCACTGTCAAACGGCATCACGCCAAACCCAGCCCGGTGTACCCGCACTGACCAACGGCATCACGCCAAACCCAGCCCGGTGTATCCGCACTGACAAACGGCATCACGCCAAACCCAGCCCGGTGTACCCGCACTGACAAACGGCATCACGCCAAACCCAGCCCGGTGTACCCGCACTGACCAACGGCATCACGCCAAACCCAGCCCGGTGTACCCGCACTGACAAACGGCATCACGCCAAACCCAGCCCGGTGCACCCGCACTGACAAACGGCATCACGCCAAACCCAGCCCGGTGTACCAGCACTCTCAAACGGCATCACGCCAAACCCAGCCCGGTGTACCCGCACTGTCAAACGGCATCACGCCAAACCCACCCCGGTGTACCTGCACTGACAAACGGCATCACGCCAAACCCAGCCCGGTGTACCCGCACTGACAAACGGCATCACGCCAAACCCAGCCCGGTGTATCCGCACTGACAAACGGCATCACGCCAAACCCATCCCGATGTACCCGCACTGTCAAACGGCATCACGCCAAACCCACCCCGGTGTACCTGCACTGACAAACGGCATCACGCCAAACCCACCCCGGTGTACCTGCACTGTCAAACGGCATCACGCCAAACCCACCCCGGTGTACCCGCACTGACAAACGGCATCACGTCAAACCCAGCCCGGTGTACCCGCACTCTCAAACGGCATCACGCCAAACCCAGCCCGGTGTATCCGCACTGACAAACGGCATCACGCCAAACCCAGCCCGGTGTACCCGCACTGACCAACGGCATCACGTCAAACCCAGCCCGGTGTACCCGCACTCTCAAACGGCATCATGTCAAACCCAGCCCGGTGTACCCGCACTCTCAAACGGCATCACGCCAAACCCAGCCCGGTGTACCCGCACTGTCAAACGGCATCACGCCAAACCCAGCCCGGTGTACCCGCACTGACCAACGGCATCACGCCAAACCCAGCCCGGTGTATCCGCACTGACAAACGGCATCACGCCAAACCCAGCCCGGTGTACCCGCACTGACAAACGGCATCACGCCAAACCCAGCCCGGTGTACCCGCACTGACCAACGGCATCACGCCAAACCCAGCCCGGTGTCCCCGCACTGACAAACGGCATCACGCCAAACCCAGCCCGGTGCACCCGCACTGACAAACGGCATCACGCCAAACCCATCCCGGTGTACCCGCACTGACAAACGGCATCACGCCAAACCCAGCCCGGTGTACCCGCACTGACAAACGGCATCACGCCAAACCCAGCCCGGTGTATCCGCACTGACAAACGGCATCACGCCAAACCCAGCCCGGTGTACCCGCACTGACAAACGGCATCATGCCAAACCCAGCCCGGTGTACCCGCACTGACAACCGGCATCACGCCAAACCCAGCCCGGTGCACCCGCACTGACAAACGGCATCACGCCAAACCCATCCCGGTGTACCCGCACTGACAACCGGCATCACGCCAAACCCAGCCCGGTGCACCCGCACTGACAAACGGCATCACGCCAAACCCATCCCGGTGTACCCGCACTGACAAACGGCATCACGCCAAACCCAGCCCGGTGTACCCGCACTGACAAACGGCATCACGCCAAACCCATCCCGGTGCACCCGCACTGACAAACGGCATCACGCCAAACCCATCCCGGTGCACCCGCACTGACAAACGGCATCACGCCAAACCCAGCCCGGTGCACCCGCACTGACAAACGGCATCACGCCAAACCCATCCCGGTGTACCCGCACTGACAAACGGCATCACGCCAAACCCAACCCGGTGTACCCGCACTGACAAACGGCATCACGCCAAACCCATCCCGGTGTACCCGCACTGACAAACGGCATCACGCCAAACCCATCCCGGTGTACCCGCACTCTCAAACGGCATCACGCCAAACCCAGCCCGGTGTACCCGCACTGACCAACGGCATCACGCCAAACCCATCCCGGTGTACCCGCACTCTCAAACGGCATCACGCCAAACCCAGCCCGTTGTACCCGCACTGACCAACGGCATCACGCCAAACCCAGCCCGGTGTATCCGCACTGACAAACGGCATCACGCCAAACCCAGCCCGGTGTATCCGCACTGACAAACGGCATCACGCCAAACCCAGCCCGGTGTACCCGCACTGACCAACGGCATCACGCCAAACCCAGCCCGGTGTACCCGCACTGACAAACGGCATCACGCCAAACACGGAACTGGCGTACATAATGACTTTAGCCGAGACGGACGATGGCTTGGCGAACCAAATGAAGAGTGTCCAAAGAAAAGAAAAACATTTGAAGAAGTCTCAAACGGCGTGCCATACCGGCTAGGGCACCACTAAATGCTAGATGGTCGCGGAGATTTGTTACTTTGCCGGCAAGAAGAGAGTAACAAGTAAACTAGCGGCGGATCGGGTGCTATGAAAGGGTACCACACACAGTGACTTATACTAACGCACCATGGACTTTCACTTTACCTGGACCACTCTCCGCCATGACGTATGTTCTGTTCCACTGGAGGACCGAGAACAAAGCCGGGATTACCCCGTCCTGCCCATGGGCCCCGCCAGCCGTAAGGGGCTGGCGTCCACGCAGTGAATCCCTGGCGCCGACATGTTTTGTCATATTTCCCAATGGCTGGTGCTCACAACTCTCAGTGATCTGCGCCGTGTTGGCGAAGCCATATGTTACCAGCAGCACTGCAACAGTACGACCAAGATAGTGCCAAGCATTAAGTTACATGCATTTAAAAATTGTGTGACGTCACGCCTTTGTCTTAATTGTTTATTAATTATCTGGAAGAATGCATGTGAAAACAGACCTAGCCGTGTGTTATTAACGTAAGTGTGCGTTATTTAAATAAAGAACGACAAAACAGTGCAATATTGTAATAACAAGTACTCAGTGGGACAATAATGATGACGACAAGCGACTTAGGGTTAAAGAGCGTGTCTTTTGCAACCATTCCCGACTCTCTAGCGTCGCTATGAAGCGAACGGCGGCCATCACAACCCGAAGGAGTGCCGGTCGATATCGCCGTTGGCTTATAATAGGAGCCTCGGCAAAGGGGGGTGCACCTCTTGCGAGCGCTCTAGCGGCCAAACTAAGCGTTAGAGAGCAAATTTACCTTACATTTCTCTCTCACTTCATGCCAAATCTGGGTTCCCTAGCTCAAATATTAACCGAGTTATGGCCCTTTAAAATTCGAAACGCCACGAAAGTCCCATAGAGAAATGCTGTCGGCCCTGGAACCGGAATTAAGATAGGAACGTATCGTTTTTAATTTGCAGCTATACGAGGAACCACTTTCCCTACAAAAATGACGCTACTCGCTGCGTATTTTTATGATTTTTTGCCGATTTTTACCGTTTTTTGGTAAGTACCAAAAGTGACGTCATCTTGACGTCCCGTAACGCATCAGAACACTCTAAAATTCGACACAAGACATTTCAATTCATGTTTCTATGACATATTATAGCGTCAAAGCGATAGCTTGATGGTAAATGGGTCAAAAGGCGTAAAAACTGACAGAGGTCATTTAGTGCGTTTTACTCGAAAATGAGTATTACGCATTAAAAAGTAAAGAATACGCGAAAACTGCGCCTTACTGAGTAGCACATTCTGAAACAGAGCATTGATCTCTAGCTTTTTTTACGGAGTTATAAGCGTTTTTATTTTTTTGTTAAAAAAATCGCTGTGACCTTGACCTTTCGACCTGCGTGACGAATATGTTGTAGCCCTATTGCGTTGCTATTAGGCAATAACAATTGCAAACCGATGTATGCAACCATTAGGACTCAATAAGACTTGTAATTTTCGAGTGAAACAGACATACATATAGAAACAATCAAAGACGACCGGCCAACATATGACGAAAATTGAAAATTTTCGTCATAATAAACAGAAACTGTGCATTATCTTGATAATGAACAGTTTTTGGTAATATTGACTCCGCTTAATTAGTGTCACAGTGTAATCAATCTAGCTGAGCTGAGCCGAGCTAGCTGGTCTGACCTTGTCAGAACTAGCAAATTTCAAGACAATGAAATGTCACCGTTAAGCTAGCTCCAGCCGGAGGGGGGGGGGGGGTGCATTAGATCAGATAGCCCAAAATATACGGAGATTGGACAGTTTTCGATGGCGTCCAGTGCCGCATATGAACGATGGACAGTATGACATTGATCATGCCATTCCTACTGAAGGTGACACATGTGTGTTTAATGGTGACATAAATGGATGATCCATTTTAAAGTAAAAGTGTTTATTCCCTAATAATACTTTTCACGGGGAGTTGTTTTCATGGACGTTAGACGGGACGACTTGACCCTTTTTGGAAATTTTGAAAAAGAGTGTCAAAATATCTACTACCCCCATGCTCGCTGTCGTGCAGTCCCGAATAAAGCGCTCGAAGCTCTCGCGTCTCGTGCTTTATTTTGGCGAATGCACTCCAGCTCGTTCTATAACCAGTACATAGCGCATTCCACCATGCAATGGATATTTCCACTAGGTCGGCTGTTAAAGTCGTATTTGTCAATACAATATGGCATCAGTGCGTTATAGGCTGGCCTTCTCAGTGTCATGTATATTAATTGGACGAATACAACATCCATATTCAGTCACACTGATGACATGCAAGAGGCTCACCGAGAACGGTAGCGGTTCGCACCTAGGAACGTGACGCACAACAAACTTAACTGTTAAAATTAAATTTCAGTACAATTTGCCTTAAAAAAGGACCATCACGCTGAAAGGGGTCTTCCAGAGGCGGGGGCATGCTAAATACTAAATAACAATAGGGGGAAAGTACATATTGGGTCACGGTGTTCTCTTTCTTTTTTTTGACTAAAATTATCGCGGTCGGAATTTTGAGAAACAAGTGTTAAACAATCAGTGTTGAATTTGTTATGTTCCGTTTCGGAATTTAGATGCGAAAAAATGGTGGCTGTCGATTTCCAAAAATCGTAATACGTAATCGTAACACCACTTCCAGACCCCTAACAAGAGATGTTTTAACCGTTAAGATTTTCAGTGACATACAATCCATAGCATTCAATCTAGATGAACCCTACATTGAGTCTTCATTCGCGATTAGGTACTGTAAATAAACTCAAATATAAATTTAATACCTTTCTACACAATTCTTATTCGAACGTGGTCCCAAATCCACTTTCATGCGGGCCAATGTTACGACAAATACGACTTTTCTGGATATTTCAGTGACTCCATGTTGGCCATCTGCGCCATAGGATTCACGATAGCATATGAGTTGCACAATTGAACTGTTTAAACATATGGAACTTACCGGTAAATATCCACATGGTGAATGTCGGTTGTCCAATCCTGACGGTGGGTACCGGAACTCTGATCCCGACAGCGGCATCGGTTGACATTCTACGGCGTCAAAGCCTGGCTCTCCAATAATCCAAGTGCTGCTGAAAGCTGGTTGGGAGCCGGTTGCTGGCGCGCGGACTGCTACTGTACGCGGTGTCGTCGTTGGGACTATCAAAATTGCTGCAGGGTGACGGTAGCGGTCGCGGACTGAGTAGGAGTGGGTGGGGTTGGAAGGCAAGGGGGGGGGCAGTTGTTACGTGACTGGCAGGTGCCCTTGTCGAGCTCCCGGCGCTCCCGCTGGCGTGTCTCCTGTAGCTCGGCATGCCCGGACGTGTTTCGGGAACCCAAGGGACACAGGACAGATTATTTAGCCTATAGATAATACCTTTGCCATAGGAACCTAGGCCCTGAGAACCTAAGCCAATCGTATGTGTGTGTTCCCGGGGGGTGGGGTACTTAATACATTGCTGGGTTTGGGGAAGATCCACGGTAACGGTTTTACTTACAAAATCTGCTCGGTCGGAGCCTTTTCCCGCCAAAATCCGCTCGGATGGGGTATTTTTTCGCGGCAACCGCTCTGTGAACGCACATTTTCAGAGCCCCCACCCCCCTCTCAGGTCGCAATTTAAAAAATATCCGCTCCATAGGGGTATCGATTTCGTCATAAGTATCCGCTTTCGCAGGCATCAAGGCACCCGCGGACAGCCCCCCCCCCCCACCAGATTTGTATAACAGTACACCCCACCCCCGCCGGGGTGTGTTCTCTCTGACCTCAGAAAGGCACGGCACTCGGGTGCTAGAGTATAGCTATAGGCTCAAAGCCCATGTCCTCTGGTGTGATAGCATTGAAGCATGTCAACATTGATTTACGATCTACATAAAATGTTATTATTAATTAATTACAATTAATGATCGAATGTTCTCCTGTCCAAGACCACCTGCAGCGCTGGCGTTGATGGGCTTCGTATATCATATCAGCCAAACAACTATAATAAGTAATTTATCCCACCTCGAGCCTTCTTGCCAACTGCGTGTATCTGCGCCGGCTGCGAAAACTAGACGGCACAATAAGCTAACCGTTGTTCATATCATCACCCATTAGCGATATATGAGGGTTGGTGGTGTGGGTCACGTGTCTTTCCCGGTCTCCCCAGAACTGTACCTCCCATTGCCTGACCATTACGGGTGGCATGAGGATGGGTCGGACACGTAATGCCGCTAAACAGCGCTGCAAGCTGGCTTCAGCGATAACACCGATATCCGTGGCAACTGAAAGTGGACTTTAATGGAGTATTTGCACACATGTCTAAATATTTGCACATATCTTCAAATATTTGAACATATCTCCAAAGATTTAAAGATATGTGCAAATGATTTAAAGATATCTTTAATTCATTTTAAAATATTTCAAATTTATGTAAGGATATTTCTAAATCGCCATGCGTATGCTCAGTATTTGCACATATCTATAAGTGAATCAAAGATAACCGTAATTCAATTTTACATAACAGTAATTCAATTACTGATATGTGCAAATCATGCCGATTTGGACATATGTAAAATGGAACTAAATTGAATATCCAATTCAGTTAGAGATATCTTCAAATGAATTACAGTTATCTTTAATCCATTTAGAGATACTAGATATATATGGCATATATATCTATATGGCTATCTATATTCATTTAGAGATATATCTAAATAATGTTTGGATATGTTCAAATCAATTACATAGATAGATATTCTTTTATTATAGTCACTTGCGAGAATACAGACATACAAACATAATACACAAATGCAAATATTACCTCGCCCAGTCCTACACGTCTCGCCCAGTCCTACTAAGGGACTAAATTAACTACATAATTAGAACAGCCATTAGACGGCACTAGTATGTTAACACATAACGTAGTAAATGCACTTAAAATAAACAAAAAAATAAAATTTCCAGTTTAACTATAGGGAATTAACTAAACATTACACAGAATAGATATTTGTTTAAACATACATACATACAGTCGGACGAAGAAGCTGAAGTAAACACCAACTGATGATTTAATTTGGGACCAGTTTAAACCTGTAGGGGTTGCCGATGGTGGATTAGGCATTGCTTATATAGGTCGTTGCGACACATCGCATGGTCAGTGAAGCCGTGTTGCATTAGAAGGGAGGGGGGAGGGGGCGATTGGGAACAGGGTGGGAGCGGAGTCATGGGCCCATCGTCATCGTTGGCAGGGTACCCAATTTTGACTCGTAGAGTGGCGGGCCATGGTTCGGGAGGGGGGGTGGGGAGGGGGTGCATTACATTACTACAGGGGTGGGGGTGTGCCGCCCATGCCGTAGAGAGGATTTGGAGAGCGAGAGTAAAGTGCCCGATTTTGTGGTCACAGAGAAAATCTGTTGGTTAAAAATTACATCTAAAATAGATTGTAACTTTTGGTTAGAAAGTTAAACTATATAGTGAAGAACTGCAAGTTAAAAAAGTCTTGCTACCAGTGGTTGCGCCCCGTAATGACGCTACCCAGGGGAGGGGGACGAAGGCGGTTTGGAAAATCAATCATTTTTCCCATGGCATCTCTATGCAATTTATCTTTAAAATATGCTAAACTTACTACAATTACAGAGAAAACGAATTTCGTCTTCTACTTCCCCAGTACTGCAAAACGCCATTTTCGTTCATCGATGCTCAATTTTCTAGTTTTGCCAGTATTTAAGTTAGTTATATTCGTAAAACGTCCTGTTTCTATTTCAATTGGTAAAATTCCGCACCGTAGTTGCGTTAATAGAGACCGTTGTGACCTTTTTCTACCTCTGAGCACCGCGTATCACATGTTAGGTTGTAGTCCCAGTTAAACACCCTTTTCAGCAATCGATGATTATCCAGCTTAATTAGATCGTTCCACAACTTTAACATGGCTAATAACCTTCTGTATTTAGCTAACATCCAGCCCATATCTCCTGTTATTGTTGGAAGTGGAGATAATAATCGATAATCGATGATTATCCAGCTTAATTAGATCGTTCCACAACTTTAACATGGCTAATAACCTTCTGTATTTATCTAACATCCAACCCATATCTCCTGTTATTGCTGGGAGTGGAGCAAATTTATGCACCCCTAAAAAATACCGAATAGCTCTGTTTCGAATATGATTACACTTAGGATGACGACCGTATCCCCAGACCCCCTCACAGTAATCCATAACAGAACGGCCTCATACAATTTTGTAAATGTGTCATAACTGACATTTCTGAGAGTTGTTAAAACGTGCTATGATGGAACCTAGGGCTCCTCCACTAGTTTCTGCCAGTACTTCAGAATATTCTACAAAGTCCAAATGTACATCCAATATAAGCCCCAGGTAATTGCATTTGGAAGCAATCTGGATTTCCTGATCTCCGAAGCTAAATTTGTACAATGATCTAATTCGTCGACGTGGGCGAAAGTGCACAAGCTGCGACTTGCTAACGTTTAATCTCAGTATGCTGTTCCAAATTCTACCGTGCTCTGGCTGAAGAAGGAACTTCTGGTCTTTTGTCGGCTGTGGTCTTTCTATAGCTTGTAGATTGTAGAAGTTGCCCCTGGTTCCCTTGTATTCTGCCATTTTGAACATGGTATTGGGTGACGTGAAGAATTTGTGGACGTACTTGTACACATTGATCATGTCTCCTCGATGGCGTCGGTAGGCTAATGCTGGAAGCGTTAATTTCTGTAGGCGCTCTTCAAAGGGTAGGAGCTTTAGTTCGGGTACTATAAGGGTGGCTCGCTTCTGGGTAGATTTGATCGCGTCTATATTTTTTGGGCTACAGGAATCACCTAAGAGGTTGACACTGGCCAGCACGTGCGATATGTCTATTTAATGGCACATTCTTGCTCAAATAATTTGTCCTCGATAATAATTGCGGCGGCCACAGTGGTCAAATGACACGCTGTTCCCGAAGGATGAAGCGCTACATCCAAGATGACTGTAAGAAACTACCCAAGGGCGAATGTTACGACAAAGTGATGATACCTTATGATCTTCGAAAAACTGCCTAGAATACGATTTGCACAACAGGTTTTTTCACCGCAAGGTACCGTTCGCTTTTTGATTGGGTTGGCATCGTGGTGTATTATCGCCCACTTGTCGTTTGTTTGAACAGTCTCCTGTCTCAGAGATCAGTTTCCCAAACCTTCTACCGTCTACCGACCTTGTCCTTGACAAATTTATTGCTGGTTCACCCTGCTAGATATTCTAGTAAATTTACATTCTTTGGTGGCGGTATGAGTAACTCTTTTCGGATCACAGTCAGACACTGTCACTGACAGTGACACTGACACTAGGCTAGTGAGAGTGTCAGTGACAGTGTCCCGACTGTCGGACTGGCGCTGTCCCTGAGTCACGCCGATCCGACAATAGGCCCTCCTAGCTTCAGCTCAGAAGGCGAAGGAGAAGGTGAACACAGAATGCCAAATTAGTTATTTTTTCACTGGTACCACACCCCAGCACAGTACATGCATCCCCGACACACCACCCCCAGATGAAAGATCTACTAAACAACTTAGTCTCGAGCACCAAATATGGAAAGCCGTTGTGGCGACACACTGATTTATAGTCCTACACTCATGACAATTTCTTCCACTTATACGTTGTAAAAACAGATTTGTTGGAAGAAAACACTGATGGGTCAAGAAGAAATATATTCGAGAACAAATAAGATCCAGGTCCAGGTCCAGGGAAAAAAGCAAAAACATTGAGAGGATATTGTTCTTAAATAAAAATGGTTGTGCGAAAAAATCTTTGTTGATTTCTTGGACTGAGATGTTCCCATTTAAACAGAGAATTCTGTGTTTTGTTTGTGAAACTTGGTAACATAACAGAAAAAATTATCAAATAGCTGAAGCTAAGAAAAAAAGCAATTCACAAAAAATCAAGTAAATAGGAGAAGCCATTTTTATAAGCAAGATCTTTGCAAAGGAAACAAATCATTGAAGCCAAAAAAGGGCATTGAACCCCCCAAAAAGTTGAGAAAAGGGTCATTTATTCAAAAAAAAATGCATTCAAATCACTTTCGTGGTCTTCACAAGGAAAATTTAATATATTGAAAGAAGCATCTATTGAAATGACAATCTATTGAAAAAGGAAACCTGAAAACGGGAAGCTGTTTTTTTCAAAAAGTAGATGGGAGAAATTATTAACTCTGTGGACTTCACATTGACATTCACATACAGTTGACCATGGAAACTTACGCAATAGCCATAATCACTGACACAGTTATTTACTTAATGAGTAAGGATATACATTTTTAGCCCATCCTTTCTTGGTAACATGGCAATCAACTTTTCAAGGCAAAGGTTACTGTATTAAATTATTTACCTTGTTCAAACTGTTACACAATGAAACACAACTCAGTTTAACAAAGCCAATTCATGTGAAAACGCCAGTTGAATTTCAAGCAATGTAGATATGAACAAGTCAGTATTCTCCGCATCTAATTATTAGTCACTATTGTTTGATGACCATGACAAAGCTCCCCAATTTTAGGAACCACCATAGTGACTAGTGAGTAAGTTTCACTCACTTGATGTGAGAGATTTACCATTGTGTGCCATTGCATTAACTACAATGAGTCTACTTTGTTAAGGTTTATGGGTTGATAATTTGATGCATTGTTCAGGGAGCTAGTCTGTATGTTTATCTATGACAGTTTGCTAACTGATGTAAATAACTTAATTGCTTGATGAAAGGTGCCAATTAAAGGATTATTACATGATGTGCAAGCTATGTATACAGATTGGGAAAATTGGATAAACTTCTAAATCTCAATTGTAATATTTCTCATTTTGTCTATCTGCATATATGTTTATATGTTTATTCTCTACAAAAACATGTGTTTGTCTTTCATTTATTATAATTTTTTTAACTTTTCAAATAACTCATAATAACCCAATTGCCATAATATTATGCAGATTAAATACATTTGTAAACCTAATTGTAACTATGTTGCGTAAATTAAACAAGTAGGATCAGGCAGAAAGCATTCTATGTATCTATGTATGAGAGACGAAATGACAGTTGCATGGTAAACCAAGTACTATTTTCGATTTAAAAAGTTCTATGAAGTGAGCTAACCTTATATAAAACACTAATATCATCAATGTTGCCGTAGTTAGCTTGTGGCAAGTCATGTTCATCGTATTTTAGTGGTAGTGTCTCAGGCAAAGTGACAAAGTCTGACCCAATGAAATGTTTTAGTTTGCAGATGTTTGACGCGGACTCTCTGTTGTCTTATTCCTTAAAGCGATGAAGTGCTATTCCGTCGGTAGGTGGCGCCACTTGACAATAGTGCATTCAGCCAACAGGACGAGACCGGAAGTGGCGAGTGTAGTTGCCAGGATGTAGAACACTCCGTGAATTTGTTGCATGGTGACAACCGGCTTTCCCCGGCGTGACAGGGCCTCAGCGCCCAGACCGCGCGGCGTATATTTCCTCTGCCACTCCGCGAGTAGACCGTGCTGCCAGGCGTCCGCCAGGCTGTGTGAAGCAACGGAAAAACAACAGTAGTGAAATAAGGAAAGACTCGAATTGTTAAAAAGATGGATACATTGCGCGTGGAATGTTCTCTTCTTCCATACTTACAACTCTGA
This sequence comes from Arenicola marina, assembly GCA_964019135.1. NCBI lineage: Eukaryota > Metazoa > Annelida > Polychaeta > Arenicolidae > Arenicola > Arenicola marina. The sequence goes on along the minus strand of OZ025257.1, from coordinate 6,651,898 downwards.
GCAATGGGCATAAAAGTTGTAAGTCCCCGGCATCCAGGTGAGTAAGGAGGGTGTTAAGGGGATTCATTGGGAACGAGAGGGTAGCATCGTTTGGCTTAAACTTAACAGGAAATGTTGGCTTCTGACTTGTGTCCCGCCCATGAACTTCGTAACAATATATATTGCAGTGATTGGGCAATGACAGATCATAATTGCCTGAGTAACACCTCCTCTGTCGGCATATGCAGTAATCTGGCCATGTATCTTAGTGATACAACTCGAGTATCAAATGTACAGAGCTGACATTGCTGACTCGTTTTTAATAAGATTTTAATAAATCTTTTTAATATGCATGCAGTCAAAATCTGACAAGAGCAACACCTGAAAAATAGCAGAGATCAAATTTACACTTGACATAATACCTACTACATTGAAAGGATCTCCCTGTACGCTGAGTTTTTCTGCAGCCCAAACGACTGCTGCTCTGACACCTCAGAATTGATGAAGAAGAAGTTAACATTTGGATCTGTTGCTTTCTCTCTTTTGGCCACATCATCTCCTGTGATGAAGGCGTAAGGTTCCACTTTAAACTTCTCTAGGTGAGTATCATAATCCAGGCTTAGAATGCCGGGGTCCGTCCTGTTGGCCTTTACCAGTCGACGCCAGAGTGTCGTCCAAGGCTCGTTCGTAGCTGCCTGTAGATGTTGTATATTGATAAATAAATATATTGCTAGAATATTGTAAGAGAAGTTTGAGAGATTGATATATGGGAATATATGTGATTTATTGATAAAATAATTTTTGTTTATATAAGCTGCACGTATGTGCTATAGAGATGCTAGTAATAAGTTAGCTAATAAGTAAAATGGCCAATGAATGCAAACAATTATATACCCAATGCTAATGGATGTAAAGGAAACAAGGCCCTATCAGCACGTTTGTAGTTTTCGAGTTTCAAATTAAAGGTTAACCTGTATGATGTTGACGAGTGAGGTTTCACTCATAGTTCCGAACTTGTATTCGTTCTGATTGACGAGTTCTTCCAGTGAGTTGAAGGGCAGGGTGATTTTGGGAATAGACACGAAGGCCACCATGTTGCTGAGGTAGGTGACGCTCAATATTATGCAATATATCGACCAAAAGAATGAGGCCACACGCGCAGAGAAGATCCTGGGTAGGTTGACCTGAGCTGTAACCGTATCAAAAATGTTATGATACATTAAGAGTTAAGTGCACAGAAGGCACATTTGAATGAATCGGCATTAAGAACGCGTTTGAAAAAGACGCGAGGTTACCTGCATGATTAAGTCTAAGAACAGACGTTACCAATAAAAGTAGCGACATAATCAAAATGTGAGCGTGCACGATAGTGTTGCTTGTGGGTACCGAACGATTTTCGGCCTGATTCTTGCTATTATTTCTTGTTAGGTCATAACGTACACTGTCCGAACAGCACTCCGAGGGCAAACCAGGCTGAACCGAGCCAGTGTGCCAGGGCTTGACACATATCGCGGTCCTGCGATTGGCCAGCGGTAATCCAATCATCAGCCTTGCTAAAGGACCAGACGGACAGTGTGCCCACCGACAAAGACGCCAAAATACAGATCCATAGGGTAGTGCTAAAGGGCATCAACAGGAAGTTCAGACCGGCGCCCTCTGCCGATTGAAGCCGATACAACACAACTCGTCCATTAGCCAATATAGGAATGTCGGGAAAGTCAATGACTTGATGGCGCAACGAATTGTGTGACAGCGTTGTCGCCACCACGTCTGCCTCCTGAAAGCCGAAACATGAGAACATGTGTAAGATGGACCATCTAACTAAGTGAGTGTTTAATCAAATCAAACGCTTGTTCAAGGTATTATCCACATGATTAATATCATAATAAAAAGATCAACTTCAAAAATTAATACTTAAAATGGACCTATCTTTGAATTTCGTTTTCGCCCTCCCTTCCGGTTTTGAGATTCTATTTAAAAGTTTTTTCCCAGTAGCCAATTTTAAGACTTAATTTTGTCCCTTTAATTCACTGGTTGCCATTAATACATTTCCCAAGCATGCCGGTTGGTGGTGTTTCAGTCATACGGCGAGAGCTTCCTCACACTAATTCAGTTTTCGAACAGTAGTTCGCATTTTGATCAATTACTTACCTTATGCGGTCCTGTTTCAAGGCAGGAAGCCATTCGACACGTCTCCTGGATCTACTATTGATGTTATAACACTATTATCAGAGTCTAACCTTCCTCTGGAGCAGCCCGACGAGTCCCGTCCACTGCCCGTCCGCCCCTTTACCTCCCCATGCCAAGTCAGGAGGCTCCATTATTGTGTAACTACAAAGATAATACGTATCTCCGTAACAAAACCACATAAGATGAGGTAATTATGTTCCTTCCGCAAGTCAGTAGTCCTCCTTATGGAGATGGAAATCGTTTATTGAACTTTAGGCACAACGCCTCTAGTACATGATGGATTGCATTGATTTGTGACGAGATACCAACAATTTAACACTTAATATAACGCTCGCGTCGACGAAATGAAGAGTACACGTATTGGGACAACTTGTACATTGCACTGTTTTTTTAATTATTTAAACAAAGTAATAAAATTCTGTCATGACGGGTTGCGAATTACCAATAATGGGAGATATTCTTAACGTTTCATAGATTGGGCATTTTCGGATAGCGGATAGAATGGCATTCGTCTTCAATTACAATTTTTGTGGGTTTTCACAGAAAATACACCCTCCCCCCTATGACGCTCAATGCTCTTATGGCGACCAAAATCTATTTCCATACTATGCGCTGAACATCCTAGCGATTCAAGGTTTATCACCCAGCGTTTAATTGTTCGTGCCACCTCAAAACAACTTTAGCTCATTCTAATCTTCTGTGTTTCCACGCTTATATTATCGAGTTGTAACGCCCCAAATAGTAGAAGGGCATACTTTTTCCACTTGCTTTCGCACCTACCAAGGTAACTTTTGTGAGCGAGGAAAGTGACGTCAAAGGGGAATACAAACGCATGTGCTTTTATATTGAGACTCGGATTATCCCTGCGCATTGGCTTGAACTGCACGAAACGCACTTAACCATAAAAACAATACACGCCCTCGACCACAGTTATGTACGCACTGCATCAAAGCTCACCTTTCAATCTTGTGACATCATTGGGGAATTTTCAAATAACGCTCAGATGCAATGCTCCCATAAATAAACCAGCCGTATCTCATTTTTGCTACTTTGACGCACGCGTTGTATCTTCCCTAAACCAAGTTAACTCTGAGCAAGACAAGATCGTGGCACGAACACTTTAATTTGCTGGAACGAACTATTGCACAACAAGACAGACGCTACACGTAAACATTTAAACTATTCAGCTATCCTACAACGAATGCCTAACCCTAACCACGTAGAGTATTCAAATTATTCAAATTAGAAAAAATATTAAAATCTGATACATATTTCTTAAATAACGTAAAAGGTCTCTTAATTTGCATGTGTCGCCGCATGAGCAAGGCAAAAGAGAGTCACACACTATATATTCTAATGATACCTCTGCATCTATGAAATGTTTTGAGGATATAATCTTTGTCAAGCTTAAGTTCTACATATAACTGTAACAAAATTTGATCGGTTAAATTAGAGTATTGTGGTACGGGGGAGAAAAATTACAGCATTGGAGTGCGGGGGAGAAACCACTACAGCCTAGACATTTTCTTTCCTGTATGCCACTAGAACACTGCGCCCCGCTACATACAATTTTGCTATATGATATGCTTTTTCTATACAATAATGATTATACATTACGAAGGAACCTGCATTACACTATACTTCTATGTATAGTGTATGGGGAGAGGTGGGGGGTGGGGGGGGGGTGCTATATGGATTAATATCATACATACCCTGTAACCATTATTTAACTCAGTTATTAGTTTTAAATACATTGTATTCATGCTTAAGAGACAATTAAGTGTTAGATAACTTGTGTGATAAGATAATTCACATAATTCCATGAACTTCCAAGCACATGTTATTGACGGACATAACAAAAGAAACTATATAGGCCTAAGTAATTACTCTGCCTGCCATAGCACATCGGTCTTGAAAAACAATATTGCAATAAGAACTTTATACTACCTAATATTAGAACACCATAGTTCAATTCCTTACAGTTTACAGATATTTTCTATCACATGACTTCATTACCATCCTCATAACATCTACATGCACATATAAATGATGTCACTACCAGCAAACTTCAGTCAAATGATGTATTGCATACACAGTTTACCTCTCAGCGCTCTTATATTTTCTATATCATGTTTATGATCCTATAAAACTCTTATGTTTCAACCAAATTCCTATATTATTTATACATAAGCTACAATCCTAATTTCCCTATACTTTGTGTATCACTAATCATATTATTCGATGGATAACTAAAGGTTGTTGGTTGTGCTGTAGACCCAAATAGATGGCGGCTCCAAGGACTGTATGTTCAGTGCTGGATGGCTATGGGTTAAGCTTTGGTTTTTTTATATCGTTGATATTGTTCTGATGTCATTAAGGTACAGCGACTTTATGTCGTTAAAGTTCAGTGACCTTATGAAGTTATGTGTTTAGCTTCACTGAGTAGGTCGTTACGCTTCAGTAAAATTGACATAACGCTTCAATTACCTTATTAAAAAAATTGAGTTACGTCACGCCTTTGTCTTTATTGTTCATTATGTGGAAGAATAAGTCAGAAAACAGACCTAGCCGTGTTTCATTAACGTAAGTGTTCTTTATTTAAATAAAGAACGGAAAAACTGTGCATTATCTTGATAATGAACGTTTTTTGTTAAATATTGGTTGCGCTAAGTGGCAAGGTGTAATATTTTGGCGAATGAACTCCTGTTCGTTCTTTAACTAGTACATAGTGCATATGTCATTGTAAATTACACGATGTTGTTAAACTTCAATCAGTCCTGTTTAATCATCAAAAGCTGGCTTGTAGCGAAACCTTATATACGTTACGCAACCAAACTGGTCAAAAGAGCGTCTATCTACAGAATGGATGGTTGGATGAGGCCTTGTGTTGTTGCATGACGACAATTTCTCCATAAATGTCTTATTTAAGATCCATTAGCTAAGGTGGACCTAATAAAACCTGCATTCTGGATGACGTTGGTTTCATGACGTCGGGGGTGATCTAACATCCATCCATTTATCGCTTAGACATAATCAGGATATATAGTTCAGATATATATAATTGGAGGAATTCATCAATACGGTGTGTCAAGTGCAAGAGTAAACATGTGTGTTATACTGCAAAATTACACAACAAATCCTGACACTTTCTAGATATCCATAAAAGGATGCTTCTATATTTTAAAAAATCCTCATATAATTCATTTATTTGCAGGTCCAAACATGGCGAGCTAAAGTAATCACCTGTCTGTATATGGCCCAGTGCAGCAGCTGACTCCATAACGCTTTTTGTTTATAGATGTTCTTACATAACTTTCATTAGGTTGATATTCGACATGCGTGGAATAGTAAATCGATAATGATAAATCTATTCAGGAGTTTAATGTGTATGCTTTGACTTCTATTCCCTGATCTCTTTTAAGGCATTGTGGCATAGGTTTGAACGAAAATTTCATATTGGGTTAATAATTATATTCAGTGTTGACTCTTTAGATACCATAGTATTCGGCCGTTCAAATCTCCAATAACAATATTCCTGTGCTAACGGATTGCTCTTGATATTTTGTATCAATAGAATCTCCTAACATATCATTGTTAATGGTTATATTTACATTACTTATACATGTTTACTGAGCAACATAATTTTAATCGATGTGGGGCCCCTTCATGCGCCCTCTCATAAGTCAATTTGATACAGTTTAATATTGGCCGGCTGATGGCCTGGCCCACTACCTTCACTCATGTTGTAAGTATTTACCAGATGGAGAATCATTTTGGACCCTTTTGACAAACCTCTGCAGTATTCAATTAAGTGCATTCGTTCACAACTGTGAAGAAAAGGAACAGCGTTAATTCAAGGCAAACGTCCAAAGATATGCCCTTTATCAGCCAATGAGCGCGCTGTTTTTTGGAGCGTTTGTGCGAGTGCGTGGCAAGTCCTCGCATATGAGCGTACCCTAAGGTACTACTGACCTGACCCGCTATACCTAGTGGAGAGGTACCTAGTGTATATGTACGTGTATATGTATGTAAGGTTAAGGCTTTTTTTTTGTTATTTAGTCCTTGTTTACATTTGGTGTTATGGGAGTTGTGTTACTTGTATTTAAATTGCATGTAACATTTCAGCAAATGGAGGAAATAAATAAAATCAATCAATTAATCAATCAATCTATGGCGGGAATGGGTATTCGGCCCATTGAATTGATACGGCTACGACTGGTTAGTCATAAATCCAGGCTGTGATATGATGATTATTTAATGGCGCTGAATTGTTCAAGTTTATTATTAGCAAGTCATTAATAAATGACCATACCAACATATCGTGGTGTTATCCATGTATCGTATGGATGGTCTGTATCGTATGATATAACCTCATTTAGTGGTAGAAGGGAGTTAACATTAAACATTAAAGTCTAGCTGTTATCATCCCTAAAATTATGCAATACATCCTTGACTGTAAAATCGGGAAGTTAATCTTTAATCTTTAAAGCATCTTGAATTTCTGAAATCACCGGGAGGCATAAGCATTGTCATGACATAGCACATACAAAAGCGTAACATAGAGATGGATGCATAATATCATAACCAAGTAAATCCTGCAATCTATGGCTTATGATAAATCAGATACATTAGCACGTACGTGGTGTAAAAACTGAACAATGGGACGTAGCCTCGGGGACCCAATCTGTTCGGATGCCATGCCTAATCCCATGTGGAAGCAATTCACACCTCGCCCACATTGGCGACGCACCGCTAGCCTCAGCCCCAGCCCCAGCCATTATTATGAGCTGTTATAATAAGAAATTACGATGATAATCCTAATACAATAATAGTATAATATATGACTTATTGTTTATCAATAGATTATGTAGCAATATATTTAATAACTTTCTGAAGTCAACACGCGCGCTTGATACATAATATAGTCTTAGAAGACCGCGTTGGTGACGGTGTCAGCCAATCTCGCCCAGTCATCCTAAGTATTCCCGCCGTCTATCAAAAGCCATCTCACGTTCATACCACACCAACCACTCTCGCCGTCTGCCAAGCCCTCTGACGGTCATGAGAAACAAATCATTACCGTCGTCTGCCAATCCCTCTCATGCTCACACCAAACCAATCATTCACATCGTCTAGCAAGCCTATCACGCTCATACCAAACCGAGCGTTCGCATCGCCTGCCATGCCCTCTCACGGTCATGACAAACAACGCAGTCACATCGTCTGCCAAGCCCTCTCACACTGATACCAAGCCAACTTTTCACAGTCACGTCGTCTGCCAGACCATCCTACGACCATACCAAACCAAGGAATCTCGCCGTCTGCCAAGCTCTTTGGCGGTCATGACAAAGCAAGAATTCATATCGTCTGCCAAAAACTTTTACAGGCATGACAAACCAAGCAATCACACCGCCTACCAAGTCGTCCCATGATAAAGCCAAGCATTCACATCGTCATGCCCTATCATTTCCCAAAACGTACATTTTCTAAGGCTGTTATTGATTATTGTGAGAATTTTTCCTTCGACTGCAGAATATTTTGCAGTTGATGTCTTAGATATCTCTTTTCTCGTTAAGAATAGTGTCGATAGTTCCTCATGTAGAGAATATTGTAGATATTTCTGCTTCTTGTCGAAACTGTGATACATAGTTCTCTTGTTGAGAATCGTGTAGATAGCTCTGCTCTTGTTGAACATATTGTATATTTCTTCTCTTACAGAGAATATTATACACATTTCATCTCATGTAAAGAATATCTTAGATACTCTCTTGCAGATAATAGTGCAGATATTTCTTTTCTTCTCTTGTAGAAATTACTGCAGATCTTTCTTCTCGTTTAGAGACTATTGTAGACATTGCGTCACTGGTAAAGAAAGGTACCTACCTGAAGTTCAGTCTTGTAGCCGCGTAGTTCAGTAGTTCTATACAAATTCCAGTGTAAGTCACCGAACCATTTTCGTGCGTCTCTCTTTCCACATAACTCGGCCACTGGCAACAGATATAAATTAAAAGTACTTGATTGAACAGATAATTAACAATTCCTGTGATAGCTGCATTTTTTTATTTTATAGAGAGCAAAACTCATATTGAAATGAATAACTTTTTTATAATACCAAATTTCCAGATCGTGTGATTAAGATTCAAATTTCACTTTATCAGTTAATAACATGGACAAATATAGATACTGCATTTTATCTGCTTTAAATTAGGCAACTAATCAGTTTCTGAAGAGGCCAAAAATTCCAATATTGAGTTACATGCTCCTAGATTGAAGCCTTTGTCTTATTTGGGTATGAAGGGCGGGGGTAAGCAAATTAAAATTATTTATTCTGCGTGCACCCTTTAAAGTCCATCTCTTATGTCCTATGTTACTTTGCATATATTTGATCCATTTGCACTATATTACCGAAATTCCATACGCACTGAATTTATTCGCCATGAATATTAACAATATTAGCCATTTTATCACATACCTACGCAAAAAAAGTACAAGATAGACAGGGGCATTTTTTTCATTCATTCGTGACGTCACAAGATGAACCGGTTTTGTTGCGCAATATGGTAAACGCGTCTTTGAGCATGGCGTCTATAGGATTGTCAGCGTCCTTCCGCATCTATCAGGATGCAGCGATACGCGTACGATTATTTGGAATTATAGTGAGGGTGAGAAAGAAGAAGTGGAGGATTCAGGCAACCGGAGCATGTATTCTGCCGCCGTACGTATCGCTTCGAGCCACCTCGAATGAAGACAGATTGCTAAGCCTAAGGGACTGTAAACGTTGAAAGCCTCGAAACGCCCTACGCAAAACAGTATTTTCGGAAGAAGTGCGAACGCTTCATTCATAAAAAGTGAGGCTTATTATATCATGAGATCTAGATCAAAAACCTGCAAATATGCCTTGTAATCATATAAAGTATTAATTCGGCGACCAGCAGACACATTAGTGAAAAGCTACTTAGTTGTTTGTCACAACCGGATACCATAACGTTCGGGTGTCCACAAGTATTACTATAGTCGGCGCGTTTAATATCTGCCGCCTCGCTTTCGTAAATATTTTTGTCCGTGTACCATTTGCAGCCACGATTTATGTATTTATTTGCTCCATTACACGAGAACCTTGTGACTTTAACTTACTTGAAAGTGTATCTTCTTTAATAACAGCACAACACGATAGTCTCTAGCATAAAGTATAGCAGACGAAGATGTGTTGACAGCCGCCTTTTTATGATGTCGTAAGGTGAAGGTCATATTACCGCGTTTTCATTGGTTAAAAGATGCAAGCCCACGGAAGAGTCTAATATCAGGCACTAGAAAAGGGGACAGAGCATTATGTGCCCATGCACAGTTTCTATACTAACAGTAATTTTAGCGTCTCAAAGCAAAAGCAATGCAAAAGGAATGAGTTTGTAACTTCAATGTTCATATATATGAGAGGAACTATAAACGCATGTAAGCTTAATTCAAGTTACGGCTTGACATTGACAAAACCTAACTCCCCTGCCCAAAATACCAGCAATACTATCGCCCACATACATGACAGATGACAAGGTAAACAGAGCGACGGCCATAGCTAAACTTGTCCGCTTCGTTTGCATAAAAGTCATAATGTTGGTATCATGAGAATTCTTTTGACAACAGAACTGTGAGTACGCCAAATTCTGTTGGGTCTTTGGTTCAAGTCAAACATAAACTGATTTTAGGCTTGTCAATGAAACATTTCATGTCAAATTAGAAAACGAGGCGGCAAATAGTTTCCGTGTCGACTATATAAAAAGGACGCGATGAAGAGTATTACAAGATGTGCGCTGGGTGTGTTTTTTATGCTAGGCCGGTAAATGTCGCCCTCTCTCCCTTCTGTCAAGTTCTGATGGGCATGAACAACTTCTTTTAGTACATACATTTCATTTAACCCTGGATCTAGATTCTATGTCTACGATTCGACGGACATCCCCGCGACGGCCCGTCCACTACTGTAGCCTAGCCCACCCTGTTCATTTTTGGGAAGAAACGTAGGCTGGCAACACACTGGCAGTGGCAGTGGCCACTGCAGCTGTTTGTTTTCTGTCAGTGTCAGTGTCACGAATGTTGCGCTAACCAACATTCACACACCTCGAATGTAATTGATCTAGGGTTATCTACATCTACATGTGGCAAATATTCATCATGAGTTAATGTTAACGAAAATAAACATCTGAGCTTTCCTGTCGCACGTAGGCTACATTCAAACACCGCGGGCAGTCGAAGCGAGCGAGGCGCACTCAAACCGGTTCATCTTGTGACGTCACAAATCTCTACTCTAGGCGGGGGTTTGGAAATGGATCGTTCGCTGCTTGAGTTTATTTTGGTGACTTTAGATATTAATATTTATGGCATAAGAGACATTGTAAAATAATTGCATCTGATAAATGGCTTTAGTAACCACTGAGAAATGTATATTTGAAAGTGGTTTCGAAACAAATACCCCCCCAAGAGATGGACTTTAAGTACGCTGGACGATAGAAAGCAGTCTGTTACCAGCATGACCGCCACCGTCAGTGGTTTCCCGTTCAATCCAAGGCGTCGCTTGGGGAAGACATCCGCCTCGGTCAGTGTCTCGTGTGTCATGTCACCTTGAGGTCCGGCCACCTTGACCCACTTTACATCATGAGGTGACCAATCGCTGGCGTACAATAGTTTTTGACAGTCTGCATTCTGCCAAATATACGTCCATATGTTTGTATGTATGTCCGTATATAGTATTTATATACATGCATAGATAGTTGTTAAATAAAAAAAATGAGATCCTGTTAATACGCCGAGTATATGACTGACCGAATCTTTATCTGCACGACGGCGAAAAGGTGATACGTCCGAGATAGATCGGTGAAGGATGAATGCAGAGAATAATTACCTGACCATGACAGGCTGCATGCCATCTATGCACCACTGGAATGTTTAACTGTGAACCGGCAATATTACAAACCTACATTGTTTACGTAGCCCTATACCAGAGGTTCATGACTAACTTTTGGTCCGGCAGCCGTTGCAGTTCCTTTGATGAGGTGCGCGTTGCTATGACAGCCACGTTGATGATGTCCTGTATAGCGGCCGTCAGCCGGAACAGGTGGACGTCCTCCGTCAACAGAAGCCACGTGGTCGCCCAGGTAAAGTGGCCCTGTTGCTGCCACTGCCTGTCCGCCAGGTTGGCCTGGATAACAAGAGCTAACTATGCCCATTGTGCTGTTCTAGACGAGCGATCGATCGTCGTTTAGCGTCGCGACGGCGAAAGTTTTAGAGCACATCGGGTCGTGGTTGTTGCCAAAACAAACTTCACGAAATCTAACATGTGTAACATGACACACATCCGTCCAAAGACTATAGTAGACTAAAGAAAATAGCATGTATTCTAGTCGGATTATATTACTGTAAATGTGTCAATATATTTGACTTCATTGAGTTTTGGCGCATAATAATCGCCATAGTCAGTCTACGATGGATTACTGACTCGGGGTCGTCTTGGCTCCAACAATTATACAATGGTGAATGGTTAATGACGTTCTAGACACTGATATTCTATGGGTCTATGAAATCCCTATGGTCTATGAAGCTACAGATTATGTAAACATCATTCTGGTGACTGCCAAATGGTTAAATCAAAAGATAAGGGATAAAGGGCAGAAATTATTATTTGAAGGTTTCAAACGTCTTTGAAAAATTATATCAATCTTGATTTTCGCAGTCACATACACAAATAAGTAATGGACGGTTTTCTGTGACCTTATTTGGAAGGTTGTGATTGTTTCTTGTCCTTTTTTTGTTTTGTTTTTGATATTTGTGATTTTTGTTTTTGACTTACTGTCTGGAGATGTTTAAACGATCTATTTTCTCTGTCTGGTGATTATAGGATGTATATTTATATCAATAACCACCCCCCAAAAAAAACGAAACAAACATGACAGACCTGTCTGAGAACTGTCTCCATGCATTCTATTCTGCACACTACGATGATGTGTCTGATGTTATGCTCGTAAATGTTCTTTAGGGCATCGGAGATGCTGCTCGTCATGTTCGGTTCCGAGATGTAATGTAGCTGATATGTCGCCGTCATCATGTCGATAGCCAACTGGAGGTCTGATGCCAGGGCTAAAATAAACACGACAAATAGACGGTTAATGAGAGCACACAGTACAGGTGCTTTGGCCCGCGGCACATTGTGAGAATGTGGGTTAAGCTTGTATCTCACCATGGGGCGAACCAAGACTTCATGAGAGGGCGAAGTAATTGGATTATTTTAGTGGCAACATAGTCATATCTGATTCTTGCGTGGTCCACCCCAGAAAGCTGTCTTGGCCATCTTGGTATTAACATCAATGGCGAAGGGTGGCCGACAGACAAACCCACCAGACTCGTAATACTGACTGTGTTGAAATAGGAGATAACATAAAGTATCGACCACGTGCCCACCGGATAGTTAAACATATATGCTAAATGTGCTCGATATATGTTACTGACCATGCATAAAGGAGTTTCAGGTGAAATAGTCGCGGATCGGGTGCTTTAAATGGGCGTCACACACATTTACTTATACTAATGCACCATCGAATTTCACTTAACCTTGGCCATTGTTCGCCGAGAACGACTGGCGTCACACACATTTACTCATATTTACCTGGAGCATTCTCCGCCATGACGTATGTTCTGTTCCACTGGAGGACTGAGAACAAAGCCGGGATTACCCCGTGCTGCTCATGGGCCCCGCCAGCCGTAAAGGGCTGGTATCCACGCAGTGAATCCCTGGCGCCGACATGTTTTGTCATATTTCTCAATGGCTGGTGCTCCCAACTCTCAGTGATATGCACCGTGTTGGCGAAGCAATATAGTACCAGCAGCACTGCAACAGTACGACCAAGATAGTGCCAAGCATTAAGTTACATGCATTTAAAAATTGTGTGACGTCACGCCTTTGTCTTAAGTGTTCATTAATTATCTGGAAGAATGCGTGTGAAAACAGACCTAGCCGTGTGTTATTAACGTAAGTGTGCGTTATTAAAAAAAGAACGACAAAACAGTGCAATATTTTAATAATGAACGGAAACACTGTGCATTATCTTGATAATGAACAGTCGTTGGTAATATTGACTCCGCTTAATTAGTGTCACGGTGTAATCAATCGAGCTGAGCTGAGCCGAGATAGCTGGTCTGACCTTGACAGAACTTGAAAATTTCAAGACAATGAAAGGTCACCGTTAAGCTCCAGTCGGGGGCGAGGGGTGGGGTGGGGGTGGGGGGTGGCATTAGATCAGAAAGCCCAAAATCTGTGGACATTGAAAAGTTTTCGATGGCATATATATCCGGTGCCGCCTATAAACGGTGGGCAGTATGACATTGATCATGCCATTCCTACTGAAGGTGACACATGTGTGTTTAATGGTGCGACATAAATGGATGACCCATTTTAAAGTAAAAAAGTTTATTCCCTAATACTGCTTTTCACGGGGAGTTGTTTTCATGGAAGTTAGACGGGACGACTTGACCCTTGTGTGGAAGTTTAGAAACAGATTGTCAAAATATCTACTACCCCCATGCTCGCTGTCGTGCATTCTCCAATTAAAACACTCGAAGGTGTCACGACTGCTATTTTGGCGAATGCGCTCCAGCTCATTCTATAACCAGCACATAGCGCATTGCACCACGGATAAAAATAATGTACGAGGCAGAACACATATTTTCACTAAGTCTGCTGTTAAAATCGTATTCGTCAATACCATATGGCATCAGTGCGGTATAGGTATGTACCAATTGGTCTTCTCAGTGGCATGTATATTAATTAATAGAACGAATACAATGTCCATTTTCAGTCACGCTGACGACAGGCAAGAGGCTTGCCGAGACCACCTAAGAGCGGGATGCTCAACAAACTTAACTATTAAAGTTAAATTTCAGTACAATTCACTTTAGAAAAGGACCATCACGCTGCAAGGGGTCGTCCGGAGGCGGGGGCATGTTAAATACTAACTAACAATAGGGGGGAAAGTATTAGGTCATTGACTCTTTGTAAAAATTCGCGCTGTCCTCTTTCGATTTTTTCGAATATCGGTATCGCGGTCGCGAATTTTGAGGAACAAGTGTTTCACAATTAGTGTTGAATTTGAAATGTTCCGTTTCGAAATTTAGATGCTCAAAAATGGTGGATAAGATTTTTAGTGACAAACAATACATAGCATTTAATCTAGAAACCCCCTACATTGAGTCTTCATTCGCAATTAGGTACTGTAAATAAACTCATTTAATATCTTTCTATACAATTATTTTTTTAACGTGGTCTCAAATCGACTTCCGTGCGGTCAATGTTACGACAAATTGGGCTTTTCTGGATATTTCAGTGACTCCATGTTGGCCATCTGCGCCATAGGATTCACGATAGCATATGAGTTGCACAATTCAACTGTTCAAACATAATGAACTTACCGGTAAATATCCACATGGTGAATGTCGGTTGTCCAATCCTGACGGTGGGTACCGGAACTCTGATCCCGACAGCGGCATCGGTTGACATTCTACGGCGTCAAAACCTGGCTCTCCAATAATCCAAGTTCTGCTGAAAGCTGGTTGGGAGCCGGTTGCTGGCGCGCGGACTGCTACTGTACGCGGTGTCGTCGTTGGGACTATCCAAATTGATGTATGGTGACGGTAGCGGTCGCGGACTGAGTGGGAGGGGTGGGGATGGTAGCGGGGTGATGGGCAGTGATTAGCGGTATATCACGGGTGACGTGGGTCTCCCTGTCTCTCCACCACTGTACCGCACATAGCGTGAACCTTACCTGTGACACGACGATTCCAAGCACCGCCTGCAAGAAGCGACAATTCTTCTTTAAGAAGGGGAGAGGGGAGGGGGAATTCTTCCTCAAAATGGGGGGTCCGGATCCCCTTGACCCCCCCCCCCCTGGATCCGCCCTTGTAAGGTAAGAATCGCCGACGGCCAAACCAAAACGACTCAAGTTTGCCGGTCTGAAATCTGCTAACCCAAGTCCTGAGCCAATGATATTGCGACAGTCGCCGGAACTGGCCTGGTATGTCTGGCTCACCGTGTGTTTCCGGCGCTGTAATTGGATGTTAATTCTGCCACTCACCGCCAGGGGCCTTATGATCACGGAGAAAGTGGCTTGCGACCGACCACGCCAAGAGGGCCTGCATGATACTAAGTACCTTGCTCAGCGGGTATCCTGGCAGGCCTCAGGTGAAATTGTAGTCCAACTTGTCGGCAGGGGGGCGGGGGGGGGGCACCTTGTTATTTTGATCAGTGGAAAAATCATTCTGGCATTATCGATAGTTGGTAGTAAACGGCGAATTTGGCACATTCTTCAAAGATCTTGACACTGTTACTCACAGAGCATTATATTGTAATTCGAAATATATAGCATCAAAGGGTTTGCGTTAGACCGGTTTAAAGTTATTTGATAACTTGGTTACATTACATGGAATAATGCCTAGTCTATACGACACAGCCAACTCAGATAAATTAAAAAGAAGCTGCACAATTTATAATTGTTTGATCCGGTCACCTAAAATATCCATTTGGTCTAATCGGCTCATGTTGTCAAGCAGTGGTACATATATATTGACCCCGGCTGTTTTGATTTTATGGGTCCTGTTCCGTGAAGCCTTGAACTTCTTTTTGAAAAATCTTGCCTGGTCACTTGGGCACATATATAACTAGTCAAGTTAAGAATAAATTTCTCACTCCCCTATCGACCAAAACAAAATCCTGCTTTCATCATTTGAACCCGAACGAAAGCCATATCGCCCCCTCCACCCTCCTGATAATCAAATGATCCACCCCTAAGCATATGCTAGCTACAACTACAAGACAACTATCTTGCTTTATTCGAACCAAGTTACATGCGGGTGGTCGCAGTTACATATCACATGTTTGATCCTTTATGCAGATTTCCAGCAAACAGGTTAGCGTCATGACAACGTTGACACAACGCTATTTTGTTGTTGCAATAACGTTGGTCCCAACGTTACGACCACGTGAAAATGTCTGGTTTGGCTTTCGTTGACCAAACGTTTTAAGATAACGTTGTCAGACAACATTTTCTAAACAATCGTAAAACCAGTTTCTAGTAAGGTGAAATTGAAATCACGCAAGAAAATAACCGACTTTTATAAGATTTATTAATTAGCAGCATAGACAGCCTGATGGAATGCTTTAGCTGTCCTCGAAATTCTCGGCTGACTGAGTGACCGCAGCTGCCGTCAGCTCTTCCGAGTCTAAATGAAATAAAACCTTTAATCACTATATAATTAATGGCGGGAAACTGCAATTCCTCAATAGAATTCTAGTTACTCACTTTTGATGCACAACCGCTCCCACCCCCGAACCCCTCCTGCTTTCCTACTAGTTGTCGAGCGGCGGCCACATCCGGTTGCGGCCACACAGTGTAACCCTGCCAATGACGTCTGAGCGAGCAAGTCTAATACAATTATAACAGCTATATCGTCTTGCAAATTGCAATGTTCATTTTCCCAAAATATATTTTGTCAAGCTTATGGATAATATGGATAGGTGTTACCTAACAAATGCGAGCGCATATTGATTAATTCAGATATTCCGAAGGGATACATCTAGATTCATATTCAAAATTAATCTCGCTTCGGCTTGCCATCAAAAATATCTTTGGCGGGATAACGGATGCCATGCACGTGCTTGTCATATCATTCGGTTGCTTATGAACTCCCATTGTGATGTCATGTTTATAACATTTTGACGTCACAACTACTCACTATGACAGCAGCCGATGGGCGGTCACCAAGAACGCTCTGCTTGGCAACCGACATTGTCATTTAGCCCGTCGCTTATAAATGAACTTTAATTTGAAGTATACATCCAGTGTTAACATTGAATAATTTATTCGTTAATTTTGTGGGGGAGCTGATTTAATTATTAAAGACATGACATAAAAGGCTTCGACCTCTCTTTGCTTGATTACATTTATGTACAGCTGATATTTACTCCGAATCCGAAAACGTCTCATGGGGGCTCTTACGCCAAATGAAAGTCCTAAGCCTATGCTTGAAATGGACTTTCAACACGCATGCATGTTACCTTAAGAGCTCGCTTGCGCTCGCCATAAATATAACTTGCAGAAGATGTATATGCTACAGGCGACACAAAACTAAAAATTATTGTGCACGCTAAGGCATCTGTATTGCTCTTCTCCAATAGGCGGCGCCGCCGCGTTATGCTTACGTATGCTTTCTGGCTCATTAAGCGGGTACGTTCCGGAACGTGGAAGACACGTTTTACTAAGTCTGATTTTTTCAGATAACGTCCTAACTTTGTAAAAACGTCTACTCCTGACTTCTCACCATTTTGTATTTATAACAACTGCTACACTACACTACAATTTTTAATAGTCATTACAAATGGCAAAGGCTGTTGGAATATAGGCTGGGAAATAATAGTTTAATGTCTGCGACAAAAGTTAAAACAACGTTGTCCCAATGTTAACTTTGAGACGACATGATTACAACCAAAAACCAACGTTGTGCGAACGTTGTTTGTATAGTTGTAAGGATTTTTTATGGAAAGTGTTACATGAAAGTACTGTGTCCAAATTTTTTCAAAATTCAACCTTTGTTGATTTTGATGCACCAAAGAATAGCTGGGACATTAAATAAATTCGATGTTCGAGATAACAGACTTAGGCCACTAGGGCTTCGTCTTTTCGTCGACCTCCAGTTATCCCGCCTGATGCATCATAGCGCAAGCCTGAAGCAACATAAGCACCTACATGATGCGTTATGATGCGATTTTAATGTATTGCGCAATGGTGTATGCCATATAGTGCAATGCGGTTTTTTCTACTGATCGGCGCATTAACCACGTCGAAATAACTCTCTGAGATGGAATAAATATGACTCTACTCCATGTCTGTATACTTCAATGAGGAAGTTTGTATTGCTCAAAACAGGAATTATATTGCGACGTAAACAGCGTCGCAAGAACACTCTTTCCTAAAATGAGGCGCACATTACATAATAGCTCGTCTGAGTCATTGGGCTGCACATGGTAACAGAAACAACCTGCGTCTCCGGTGCCAGGGTCCGACCGCCAGACATAGGCTACCCTGGCATGTAGCCTGCTGGGTGAGGCCGCAGTATACCGACGGGATATAAGACGTTCCTATTGTAGGTCAATTACTCAATGGAAGATAATAAAAATGAATGCGTTTCAGCGACATGTTACGGTTTTCATTCCATGAACTGATTAAAAACGCATTACTATAGAAAGTAATACAACATGCCTGTTAATGTCTGGCAATACTGCATATGAGCGTTATGTGGAAATGACTATGATGCTACAAG
Source organism: Arenicola marina (assembly GCA_964019135.1). Lineage (NCBI taxonomy): Eukaryota > Metazoa > Annelida > Polychaeta > Arenicolidae > Arenicola > Arenicola marina. Next base: position 6,633,379 of record OZ025257.1, on the reverse strand, counting down.
AGTTGCTATGTTGCTATGTAATGCTGTAAATATGCATCTGTTGTCGCGGAGATATGTCGTATCCGTATTTGAGTGGCATCCGTTGAGTTCAAGGACAGCCAGAATTTCAGTACAAAAACACGTGACTTTATCTATGATATTTGTGTTTCTCTATGACAAATGTGTTTATCTATGAAATTTGTGATTCACAATGACATTTGTGTTTCTCTGACAATTTTGTTTCTCTATGACGCTTCTGTTTTCGCGTGACAATTTTGTTTTCCGATGGCATTTGTGTTTCTCTGTGACTTTTGTGCTTCTATGACATGTGTGTTTCTCTTCAAATTCCGCTAGAAAACTAGTGTTTGGACATGTTAACTCAGATCAACCAAGGATGATAACCTGAAGTTGTCTATAGCGTGTCACCAGCTGCTTAAATAGGAGGGGTTTACCGGAACCATGTGCGTCGCCATGTAATTTTAATCCAGTCTTCCTCTCCCCCCATCGACCGTGGCCTGCCATGCAGAACGTCCATATCGAACGGATCCTGGAGTATCAGTTCTGCTGCAGTATCCTCCCTTTGTTGTAGGAGGCCATCTCCCTGAACTGTCTGCAACGCGTCACCATGGCGCATTGTCCTGATGCCGGGACCCCCGGGGTGACACGTGCAGCCCACTGTTACACTGCCCAGGAACACCCCTCGTCCTGGTTTGTATGCATCCGAGGCACCAGCAGCCATTAAAAAACTCCAGCTCAGCGACTTGCCCATTACAAACCCCAGCTCAGCGACTTGAATAGATCCAATGGGCTTGCCTTAGCATGAAGCCCCCGAATGGTTATAAATAAGATATCCGTGACTATTCCGGCGTCGAGTAACCCCCCCCACCCGTCCAATCTCTGTCCACTTCTATAGCCCCAACGCGATCTATATATGAGGTAAGTGAGCTAATAATAGGGCTGCATCAAATCTAGCCCGCAAATTCAGCCCGCAATTTCAGCCCGCAAATTCACTATGGCCAATTAGTCATTTTGGTAGTAGCTAACAAATGATACCTTCTAGACCACAGATTTAGGCCCCAATTTGAGAAACAGCGAGAAGTACAACGCCGTTTTAATACCTTAAGTCAAACACATGGCAGCCTTTGAAACGATACAATCTTCAAACCGGCCGAAAAAATTCAGTAAAGGACCTCAGTACCCCGCAATTTGGGGTCCGACCCCCACTAACAGGTGGTCAGGTCGACCATTTTGGCGGCCATTAGCTCGAAATCTGGGAAGTGTTCCGTCCGTTTTATTTCATTAAATCAACCCTAGAGGACCCTAGAGTACGCCTAAACCTTCAAACCGGCCGAAAAAATTGAGTAAAGGACCTCAGTACCCCCCAATTTGGGGTCCGACCCCAGCTAATGGGTGGTCAGGTCGGCCATTTTGGCGGCCATGAGCTCGAAATCTGGAATCTGTCCCGTCCGTTTTATTTCATTAAATCAACCCTAGAGGACCCTAGAGTACGCCTAAACCTTCAAACCGGCCGAAAAAATTCAGTAAAGGACCTCAGTACCCCCCAATTTGGGGTCCGACCCCCCCTAATGGGTGGTCAGGTCGACCATTTTGGCGGCCATTAGCTCGAAATCTGGGAAGTGTCCCGTCCGTTTTTATTTCATTAAATCAAACCCTAGAGGACCCTAGAGTACGCCTAAACCTTCAAACCGGCCGAAAAAATTGAGTAAAGGACCTCAGTACCCCCCAATTTGGGGTCCGACCCCAGCTAATGGGTGGTCAGGCCGGCCATTTTGGCGGCCATTAGCTCGAAATCTGGGAAGTGTCCCGTCCGTTTTATTTCATTAAATCAACCCTAGAGGACCCTAGGGTACGCCTAAACCTTCAAACCGGCAGAAAAAATTCAGTAAAGGACCTCAGTACCCCCCAATTTGGGGTCCGACCCCCCTAATGGGTGGTCAGGTCGGCCATTTTGGCGGCCATTAGCTCGAAATCTGGGAAGTGTCCCGTCAGTTTTATTTCATTAAATCAACCCTAGAGGACCCTAGAGTACGCCTAAACCTTCACATCGCCGAGGGGGTTCTCAGGTCCTTTACTGAATTTTTTCGGCCGGTTTCAAGGTTTAGGCGTAGTCTAGGGTCCTCTAGGTTTGATTTAATGAAATAAAACGGAGG
>OZ025257.1:4936060-5147060 GCA_964019135.1 Arenicola marina | reverse complement strand
GTTGCATAAAAAGAATAGCATATCCCCAGGGAACTAGCTTGGCTCTGAGGCACTCAGACAGACATACAGACAGACCTGCCCCAGTGAACATCAACCAAGTGACAATCAGACAGACACACAGACAGACCTACCCCAGTGAACATCAACCAAGTGACAACCAAACAGACACACAGACCTACCCCAGTGAACATCAACCAAGTGACAACCAGACAGACACACAGACAGACCTACCCCAGTGAACATCAGCCAAGTGACACGCAGACAGACATACAGACAGACCTACCCCAGAGAACATCAACCAAGTGACACCCAGGCCGACACACAGACAGACCTACCCCAGTGAACATCAACCAAGTGACACCCAGACAGACATACAGACAGACCTACCCCAGTGAACATCAACCAAGTGACAGCCAGGCCGACACACAGACAGACCTACCCCAGTAAACATCAACCAAGTGACAATCCGACAGACACACAGACAGACCTACCCCAGTGAACATCAACCAAGTGACAACCAGACCGACACACACACAGACCTACCCCAGTGAACATCAACCAAGTGACAACCAGACCGACACACAGACAGACCTACCCCAGTGAACATCAAACAAGTGACACCCAGGCCGACACACAGACAGACCTACCCCAGTGAACATCAACCAAGTGACACCCAGGCCGACACACAGACAGACCTACCCCAGTGAACATCAACCAAGTGACAATCCGACAGACACACAAAACTACCCCAGTGAACATCAGCCCAGTGACACCCAGACAGACGCACAGACAGACCTACCCCTGTGAACATCAGCCCAGTGACACCCAGACAGACGCACAGACATACCTAACCCACTGAACATCAGCCAAGTGACACCCAGACAGACATACAGACAGACCTACCCCAGTGAACATCAACCAAGTGACAACCAGGCCGACACACAGACAGACCTACCCCAGTGAACATCAACCAAGTGACACCCAGACAGACATACAGACAGACCTGCCCCAGTGAACATCAACCAAGTGACAATCAGACAGACACACAGACAGACCTACCCCAGTGAACATCAACCAAGTGACAACCAAACAGACACACAGACCTACCCCAGTGAACATCAACCAAGTGACAACCAGACAGACACACAGACAGACCTACCCCAGTGAACATCAGCCAAGTGACACGCAGACAGACATACAGACAGACCTACCCCAGGGAACATCAACCAAGTGACACCCAGGCCGACACACAGACAGACCTACCCCAGTGAACATCAACCAAGTGACACCCAGACAGACATACAGACAGACCTACCCTAGTGAACATCAACCAAGTGACACCCAGGCCGACACACAGACAGACCTACCCCAGTAAACATCAACCAAGTGACAATCCGACAGACACACAGACAGACCTACCCCAGTGAACATCAACCAAGTGACAACCAGACCGACACACACACAGACCTACCCCAGTGAACATCAACCAAGTGACAACCAGACCGACACACAGACAGACCTACCCCAGTGAACATCAAACAAGTGACACCCAGGCCGACACACAGACAGACCTACCCCAGTAAACATCAACCAAGTGACACCCAGGCCGACACACAGACAGACCTACCCCAGTGAACATCAACCAAGTGACAATCCGACAGACACACAAAACTACCCCAGTGAACATCAGCCCAGTGACACCCAGACAGACACACAGACAGACCTACCCCAGTAAACATCAGCCCAGTGACACCCAGACAGACACACAGATATACCTAACCCACTGAACATCAGCCAAGTGACACCCAGACAGACATACAGACAGACCTACCCCAGTGAACATCAACCAAGTGACAACCAGACAGACACACAGACCTACCCCAGTGAACATCAACCAAGTGACAACCAGACCGACACACAGACAGGCCTACCCCAGTGAACATCAGCCAAGTGACACCCAGACAGACATACAGACAGACCTACCCTAGGGAACATCAACCAAGTGACACCCAGGCCGACACACAGACAGACCTACCCCAGTGAACATCAACCAAGTGACAACCAGACAGACACACAGACCTACCCCAGTGAACATCAACCAAGTGACAACCAGACCGACACACAGACAGGCCTACCCCAGTGAACATCAGCCAAGTGACACCCAGACAGACATACAGACAGACCTACCCCAGTGAACATCAAACAAGTGACACCCAGGCCGACACACAGACAGACCTACCCCAGTGAACATCAACCACTTACACCCAGACAGACAAACAGACAGACCTACCCCAGTGAACATCAACCAAGTGACACCCAAGCCGACACACAGACAGACCTACCCCAGTGAACATCAACCAAGTGACACCCAGACAGACATAAAGACAGACCTACCCCAGTGAACATCAAACAAGTGACACCCAGGCCGACACACAGACAGACCTACCCCAGTGAACATCAACCACTTACACCCAGACAGACAAACAGACAGATCTACCCCAGGGAACATCAACCAAGTGACACCCAGGCCGACACACAGGCAGACCTACCCCAGTGAACATCAACCAAGTGACACCCAGACAGACATACAGACAGACCTACCCCAGTGAACATCAAACAAGTGACACCCAGGCCGACACACAGACAGACCTACCCCAGTGAACATCAACCAAGTGACAACCAGACAGACACACAGACCTACCCCAGTGAACATCAACCAAGTGACACCCAGGCCGACACACAGACAGACCTACCCCAGTGAACATCAACCAAGTGACACCCAGACAGACATAAAGACAGACCTACCCCAGTGAACATCAAACAAGTGACACCCAGGCCGACACACAGACAGACCTACCCCAGTGAACATCAACCACTTACACCCAGACAGACAAACAGACAGATCTACCCCAGGGAACATCAACCAAGTGACACCCAGGCCGCCACACAGGCAGACCTACCCCAGTGAACATCAACCAAGTGACACCCAGACAGACATACAGACAGACCTACCCCAGTGAACATCAAACAAGTGACACCCAGGCCGACACACAGACAGACCTACCCCAGTGAACATCAACCAAGTGACAACCAGACAGACACACAGACCTACCCCAGTGAACATCAACCAAGTGACAACCAGACCGACACACAGACAGGCCTACCCCAGTGAACATCAGCCAAGTGACACCCAGACAGACATACAGACAGACCTACCCCAGGGAACATCAACCAAGTGACACCCAGGCCGACACACAGGCAGACCTACCCCAGTGAACATCAACCAAGTGACACCCAGACAGACATACAGACAGACCTACCCCAGTGAACATCAAACAAGTGACACCCAGACCGACACACAGACAGGCCTACCCCAGTGAACATCAGCCAAGTGACACCCAGACAGACATACAGACAGACCTACCCCAGGGAACATCAACCAAGTGACACCCAGGCCGACACACAGGCAGACCTACCCCAGTGAACATCAACCAAGTGACACCCAGACAGACATAAGGACAGACCTACCCCAGTGAACATCAAACAAGTGACACCCAGGCCGACACACAGACAGACCTACCCCAGTGAACATCAACCACTTACACCCAGACAGACAAACAGACAGATCTACCCCAGGGAACATCAACCAAGTGACACCCAGGCCGACACACAGGCAGACCTACCCCAGTGAACATCAACCAAGTGACACCCAGACAGACATACAGACAGACCTACCCCAGTGAACATCAAACAAGTGACACCCAGGCCGACACACAGACAGACCTACCCCAGTGAACATCAACCAAGTGACAACCAGACAGACACACAGACCTACCCCAGTGAACATCAACCAAGTGACAACCAGACCGACACACAGACAGGCCTACCCCAGTGAACATCAGCCAAGTGACACCCAGACAGACATACAGACAGACCTACCCCAGGGAACATCAACCAAGTGACACCCAGGCCGACACACAGGCAGACCTACCCCAGTGAACATCAACCAAGTGACACCCAGACAGACATACAGACAGACCTACCCCAGTGAACATCAAACAAGTGACACCCAGGCCGACACACAGGCAGACCTACCCCAGTGAACATCAAACATATGACACCCAGGCCGACACACAGGCAGACCTACCCCAGTGAACATCAACCAAGTGACAATCCGACAGACACACAGACCTACCCCAGTGAACATCAGCCCAGTGACACCCAGGCAGACACACAGACTGACCTACCCCAGTGAACATCAGCCCAGTGACACCCAGACAGACACACAGACAGACCTACACCAGTAAACATCAGCCCAGTGACACCCAGACAGACACACAGACAGACCTACCCCAGTGAACATCAAACAAGTGACACCCATGCCGACACACAGACAGACCTACCCCAGTGAACATCAACCAAGTGGCAATCCGACAGACACACAGACCTACCCCAGTGAACATCAGCCCAGTGACACCCAGACAGACACATAGACAGACCTACCCCAGTGAACATCAGTCAAGTGACACCCAGACAGACACACAGACAGACCTACACCAGTGAACATCAGCTAAGTGCCAACCAGACCGACACACACAGACCTACCCCGGTTAACATCAGCCAAGTGACACCCAGACAGCCACGACACACAGACAGACATTTCCCGGTGAACATCAGTCAAGTGACACCCAGACAGACACACAGACATACCTAACCCACTGAACATCAGACAAGTGACACCTAGACCGACACATAGACATACCTACCCCAGCGAACATCAACCAAGTGACAATCAGACAGACACCCAGACAGACCTACGCCACTGAACATCAGCCAAGTTACACCCAGACAGACACACAGACAGACATACCCTAGTGAACATCAGCCAAGTGACAACCAGACAGACACACAGACAGACCTACCCCAGTGAACATCAGCCCAGTGACATCCAGACAGACACACAGACAGACAGAACCTAGTGAACATCAGCCAAGTGACACCCAGAGAGACACACGGACAGACCTACCTCAGTGAACATCAACCAAGTGACATCCAGACAGACCTAACCCAGTGAACATCAGCCACGTGCCAACTAGACAGACACACAGACAGAACTACCCCAGTGAACATCAGCCCAGTGCCAACCACACCGACACATAGACAGACCTACCCCAGTGAACATCAGTCAAGTGACACCCAGACAGACACACAGACATACTTTATCCACTGAACATCAGACAAGTGACACCTAGACCGACACATAGACATACCTACCCCAGTGAACATCAACCAAGTGACAATCAGACAGACACCCAGAAAGACCTACCCCACTGAACATCAGTCAAGTGTCAACCAGACCGACACATAGACAGACCTACCCCAGTGAACATCAGTCAAGTGACACCCAGACAGACACACAGACATACTTTATCCACTGAACATCAGACAGGTGACACCTAGACCGACACATAGACATACCTACCCCAGTGAACAACAACCAAGTGACAATCCGACAGACACACAGACAGACCTACACCAGTAAACATCAACCAAGTGACAAACAGACAGAAACACAGACAGACCTACCCCAGTGAACATCAACCAAGTGACAACCAGACAGACACACAGACCTACCCCAGTGAACATCAACCAAGTGACAACCAGACAGACACACAGACTTACCCCAGTGAACATCAACCAAGTGACAACCAGACAGACACACAGACAGACCTAGCCCAGTGAACATCAGTCAAATTCCAACCAGACCGACACACAGACAGACCTACCCCAGTGAACATCAACCAAATGACATCCAGGTTGACACACAGACAGACCTACCCCAGTGAACATCAACCAAGTGACACCCAGACAGACAGACAGACAGACCTAGCCCAGTGAACATCAGTCAAATTCCAACCAGACCGACACACAGACAGACCTACCCCAGTGAACATCAACCAAATGACATCCAGGTAGACACACAGACAGACCTACCCCAGTGAACATCAACCAAGTGACACCCGGACCGACACAGATAGATCTACCCCGGTGAACATCAGCCCAGTGACACCCAGACAGACAGACAGACAGACCTACCTCAGTGAACATCAGCCAAGTGACAACCAGACAGACACACAGACAGACATACCCAGTGAACATCAGCCAAGTGACAACCAGACAGACACACAGACCTACCCCAGTGAACAACAACCAAGTGACAACCAGACAGACACACAGACCTACCCCAGTGAACATCAACCAAGTGACAACCAGACCGACACACAGACAGACCTACCCCAGTGAACATCAGCCAAGTGACACCCAGACAGACATACAGACAGACCTACCCCAGGGAACATCAACCAAGTGACACCCAGGCCGACACACAGACAGACCTACCCCAGTGAACATCAACCAAGTGACACCCAGACAGACATACAGACAGACCTACCCCAGTGAACATCAAACAAGTGACACCCAGGCCAACACACAGACAGACCTACCCCAGTGACCATCAACCAAGTGACACCCAGGCCGACACACAGACAGACCTACCCCAGTAAACATCAACCAAGTGACAATCCGACAGACACACAGACAGACCTACCCCAGTGAACATCAACCAAGTGACAACCAGACCGACACACAGACAGACCTACCCCAGTGAACATCAAACAAGTGACACCCAGGCCGACACACAGACAGACCTACCCCAGTGAACATCAACCAAGTGACACCCAGGCCGACACACAGACAGACCTACCCCAGTGAACATCAACCAAGTGACACCCAGACAGACATACAGACAGACCTACCCCAGTGAACATCAAACAAGTGACACCCAGGCCAACACACAGACAGACCTACCCCAGTGACCATCAACCAAGTGACACCCAGGCCGACACACAGACAGACCTACCCCAGTGAACATCAACCAAGTGACAATCCGACAGACACACAAACCTACCCCAGTGAACATCAGCCCAGTGACACCCAGACAGACACACAGACAGACCTAGCCCAGGGAACATCAACCAAGTGACAACCAGACCGACACACAGACAGGCCTACCCCAGTGAACATCAGCCCAGTGACACCCAGACAGACATACAGGCAGACCTACCCCAGGGGAACATCAACCAAGTGACACCCAGGCCGACACACAGGCAGACCTACCCCAGTGAACATCAACCAAGTGACACCCGGACAGACATACAGACAGACCTACCCCAGTAAACATCAAACAAGTGACATCCAGGCCGACACACAGACAGACCTACCCCAGTGAACATCAACCAAGTGACACCCAGGCCGACACACAGACAGACCTACCCCAGTGAACATCAGCCCAGTGACACCCAGACAGACACACAGACCAGTAAACATCAGCCCAGTGACCCCCAGACAGACACACAGACAGACATACCCAGTGAACATCAGCCAAGTGCCAACCAGACCGACACACACAGACCTACCCCCGTTAACATCAGCCAAGTGACACCCAGACAGCCACGACACACAGACAGACATACCCCGGTGAACATCAGCCCAGTGACAACCAGGCCGACACACAGGCAGACCTACCCCAGTGAACATCAACCAAGTGACACCCGGACAGACATACAGACAGACCTACCCCAGTAAACATCAAACAAGTGACATCCAGGCCGACACACAGACAGACCTACCCCAGTGAACATCAACCAAGTGACACCCAGGCCGACACACAGACAGACCTACCCCAGTGAACATCAACCAAGTGACACCCGGACAGACATACAGACAGACCTACCCCAGTAAACATCAAACAAGTGACATCCAGGCCGACACACAGACAGACCTACCCCAGTGAACATCAGCCCAGTGACACCCAGACAGACACACAGACCAGTAAACATCAGCCCAGTGACCCCCAGACAGACACACAGACAGACCTACCCTGGTGAACATCAGCCCAGTGACACCCAGACAGACACACCGGCAGACCTACCCCAGTGAACATCAGCCCAGTGACACCCAGACAGACACACCGACAGACCTACCCCAGTGAACATCAACCAAGTGACACCCAGACAGACACACCGACAGACCTACCCCAGTGAACATCAGCCCAGTGACACCCAGACAGACATACAGACAGACCTACCGCAGTGAACATCAACCAAGTGACACCCAGACAGACATACAAACAGACCTACCCCAGTGAACATCAACCACTTACACCCAGGCAGACATACATACAGATCTACCTCAGTGAACATCAGTCAAGTGACATCCAGACAGACACACAGACAGACCTACCCCAGTGAACATCAGTCAAGTGACACCCGGACCGACACGGATAGATCTACCCCGGTGAACATCAGCCCAGTAAAAGCCCAGACAGACACGCAGACAGACCTACCTCAGTGAACATCAACCAAGTGACAACCAGACAGACACACAGACAGACATAACCAGTGAACATCAGCTAAGTGCCAACCAGACCGACACACACAGACCTACCCCCGTTAACATCAGCCAAGTGACACCCAGACAGCCACGACACACAGACAGACATTTCCCGGTGAACATCAGTCAAGTGACACCCAGACAGACACACAGACATACCTAACCCACTGAACATCAGACAAGTGACACCTAGACCGACACATAGACATACCTACCCCAGTAAACATCAACCAAGTGACAATCAGACAGACACCCAGACAGACCTACGCCACTGAACATCAGTCAAGTGTCAACCAGACCGACACATAGACAGACCTACCCCAGTGAAGATCAGCCAAGTGACACCCAGACAGACACACAGACAGACCTCCCCAAGTGAACATCAGCCAAGTGACAACCAGGCAGATACACGGATAGAACTACCCCAGTGAACATCAGCGAAGTGACACCCAGACAGACGCACAGACAGACCTACCCCAGTGAACATCAGCCAAGTGACATCCAGACAGACACACAGACAGACATACCCCAGTGACCATCAGTCAAGTGACACCCAGACAGACCTACCCCAGTGAACATCAGCCAAGTGCCAACCAGACCGACACACAGACAGACCTACCCCAGTTAACATCAACCAGATGACATCCAGGCAGACCTACCCCAGTGAACATCAGCCAAGTGCCAACTAGACAGACACACAGATAGACCTACCCCAGCGAACATCAGCCACGTGACACCCAGACAGACCTACCCCAGTGAACATCAGCCAAGTGCCAACCAGACCGACACACAGACAGACCTACCCCAGTTAACATCAGCCAAGTGACACCCAGACAGCCACGACACACAGACAGACATACCCCGGTGAACATCAGTAAAGTGACACCCAGACAGACACAGAGACAGACCTACCCCAGTGAATATCAACCAAGTGACAACCAGGCAGAACCACAGACAGACCTACCCCAGTGAACATCAGCCAAGTGCCAACCAGACAGACACAGAGACAAACCTACCACAGTAAACTAGGCCAAAGTTCCCTGTTCCAATTCGCGCTCCTTTGTCCAACGAAGCTGGTGGGATCTCAAAAGTTTCTTCGCCGAGCCGTGGCAGAAAGTCCGGAGGTTCTTTGACACATGGAGTCCCCAGAGCGCAACACAAGCCGTTGTCTTCTGTATCTGCAAGTTATATAATTATCAAGAAATGTAAACAAATTAAACCAGCAATTAATAATGCAACTGTGACGAAAAATGCTATATTTTTTACGTCTCTCACTTGCACGATATATTAATAGTTGCATTTGCATATACACGACCCTTATATATGTATAATGCAGCCTGTCGATGTAGATTAGGATAGCTTTAATGGACAGCAAAGACCAGTGATGAATGTTCACTGAAGCTATAGCCCAGCTAACAATTGAACGTTCCGCGAACGTTAATAGAGAGTTCGCTGAGGGTTTCGCGAACGTTCACATGGAACGTTCGAGGTACGTTCGCCAGGAAAAAATTTTTTACGTCTGTTGAACCTTTAAGCCAACGTTCGCTGAACGTTCACAATGAACGTTCGAGGTACGTACGCCAGGAAAGTTTTTGTTACGTTAATTGAACCTTCAAGCGAACGTTCGCTGAACGTTTAAAAGATTACGATCCAGTCACACGAAACGAACCATGTGATGTATAATTCCCTTTAATAGTACAAGCCATAATGATGGCCGCTCCAATCCGCTGGCCGTGGAGTACTCGTTAACATGCCCGCATGGGCGACAAAAAAAACATAAAAACAAAGTGGTCAGTAATAATAGGGATACCTACTATTGACCCCCATGATAGACCACAAATTACTGGTATCTTAGATAGCCTGATTATACAGACATTTAGACTGCTATTAAGATATGTTACTAACGTAATTGATCATATTATTGCTACCCTCTCCCTACCTTCCAGAAAACTGCCTATCAAAATCCCACGCGGCGAACGAAGCCAATTACTTCGGTGCCAATTCTAGACACAAATAGTTGCGACAACTACTGGTAACAAGCCTGGTTAGACTGCAAGGTCACAGTCCAATGGGCAAGGGTAGAATATTATATCTCAGTATTGGTCCGTTGTGACATAAATAGATCAAAAACTACCTGCGCCAACTGGGATATCCCTGCATTTGACTTTTCGCTGAGGCCTCCTACACGGTGCCTCTTGTGGGGTGGCGGTCCCTCCTAGGTATGTGTGAGGGAGGGGGGGGGGGAGTCCATTCTGGGTGTATGACAATATGTGCATGAGGGTAGGTCTGTGCTATGGCGTATATGGCCGAAATGTTGTGATAAAGAATGAACAATTTGGTTAAGAGTAGCCGACACGTACAATGGAGTAATCGTTTTCGACATAGTAGTTGTACATGCATGGTCGTGTGGTGGGGTACCTCCCCCCCTTTCAGACACTATAGTATACCTGTGCCCCACCCCCGGGCGTCAAAAAATAACTGACCTCTTGGTGCCAATTTTGTTTACCCCCCCCCCCCCCCTGATGAAGAATCCATCAGCGTGCCACTCTCCTGGTCGCATGATTTCATGTGTCCCCCCTTTGAAGGATTCCTGCACGCGCCCCTGACATGCATGCGTGCAAGAGATGAACGGGAATAAACAGACATGATGCAGCTGGGCCTATCTCACAGGAGGGGCGGATCCAGACTATAGGGGGTGGGGGGGGGGGGGCTTGAATTTCGCGATTACAGTGCTTAGGCAGCGGAAGTGGGGTGGGGGGGGCGGTTCTGGCCCTTCGTCAGCATCAGGCTGCTGCTCCTGGACATAGGATAGGCTTATTTGTTTTCTGGTGGGGGGGGAGGGCTACTGTGGCTTAAGCCCCCCCCCCCTCCACCCTCTGGTCAAGCCGCAGAAGCCCCCCTGTAAATAAATAAGCCTATCCTATGTCCAGGAGCAGCAGCCTGATGCTGACGAAGGGCCAAAACCGTGTGCCCCGGGGTGCCCCCACCCCCCCCCCACCTCCCGGCCTGTGTCCGTGGATCTGCGGCTCGTGTACACGTGTTACTCGTGTAACTCGATGAGGACAGATAGACGTGTCAGAAATCATTCATAGTGACTTAATCACCGATAATGCGAACAATCAGATGGAGCGATGTTGGTCACCAATAAGTGTCCTATTCGAAGAAACACTGACAAGTCATCAATCTTAATAAACGTCCAAATGGCAGATTTAGGACTTACACTTTACAGACGAGGCTCGAGGCAACCAAGTAAAATTATAACCCCTGAAGGCCTTGGGTTGCCGTCTAACAGAAGCTCTGTAGAACAAACTAAGCAACACTCACCGCCAAATCTCGCATTTCTAAACTCCATAGATGTTATGTTCCGTTGGAACCGCCGTGATAGCACCGTTGATATCTTACAACAGTCCTCGATGTTTCACGACATGTCCATCTTTTCCCACACAACAAATTTCGAATAGGGCTATACAGTTCTCGCGATCGGGCCGCGAGACTTCAGTTTTGGGGACAAACAAACACACGTGCTCCATGTTGAAGTATAGGCAGCTATAAGTCAATTTCTTTCCAGGTTTATTCTAAAGACTATGAGTACCATTTCACTAAACATGGCTATGGGAGATATACATTAAAATATTTGGAGGCGATGAAGCGCAGAACTTTGGGAATATACAAGGAAAAATCCGTCTTCAAAACGCTCGAAAGCTAAAAATAACGTTCTAAATTTAGCCCTGCACCCGGGCTTTCGCAAGTTCACCAAACAGCGAGTGACGTCACAGAGTTTCGCGTGCCTCCGCGGTAACAAAAATGGCGAGAGCAAGTGATCGACTTAACCATTCCGCTGTCAAAATGTGCAGTGCATGGAGTAACAACACACGGGTGCGTCATTAAACCACATGGTAAAGATAAAATAAGACCAGTTGGATGTTTTCGTATCACTTTTGGGTCACGAAAAGACCAAGTTTCTTAATATTTGTAAGTTTCTGTTTGAAGCGTTGCGCCAACGTTGTCACCGGAGAGAATCCGTGTGACGTCATAATGCCTCGTTTTCGTAGTAAATGCAAAAAAACGTTTCTCAGTCGTATTGTCCAGTCGTAACAAATATTCGTCATTGTGATGGCGCAAACGAATAAAAAATATGTCATCTATCCGTTTTGTGAAGCTAAATTTCTTAAATATTTTTAATCATAGCGCTAGGCCTTCCGCAATGGACCCACCCCTCGACGCCTGGCTTTTGCGCAGGTAGTCTAGTTCCCAGTCTCTCTCTTTGCGTAACATGCACGTCACCCCTACGTCACAGATAGTCAGGATACCAGTGTGCGCAGAGATCCTAAACTCGTTCCGAACACGTGCTTCGTTTGTTTGTCCCCAAAATGAGCAAACCGGAAGTCTAAGCGAACGAGACTTTATAGCCCTATCGCCCGCCTCTCGCCGCTCGTCTTGGGCGAAAGTTATAAACTGCTCGCGTCGCGCGCAGGCAGAGCGAATGTTTGTCAACAATCACACTTGGACCGGCATCTCAACCAGATTCCGCAGCGTTCATTTTTTTGGAGACAGCCAAAAACGTGGGGGGCGAGGGCAGATGTCCCCACTGCCCCCTGCTTCTGACGGCCCTGCTGCCCCCCCCCCCACCCTGATATATTATGCTGGAGGTTGGCATATGGGGAAGTATTGGATGGAGGGGGGGCAATGCTGACCATCTAGAGCAAGAGCGCGGGGGGGGGGGAGTAGGAGGCAAGTGGGTGTGAATTTCGTGCTGGATTGTCACATAATTTGACGTGCATTGTATTTACGTTTACGAGGCCGTCTAAACTTAGACCGTTTGTCCTTCTTCACGCCGACACATTTCTTTAATGGAACCCCCGGTCCACGTGTGATTGTTGACATACTGGTCACTAACAAATCCAGACACGCATAGACGGGCCCTGTCAGATGTTTCCCCGTCATACAGTCACAGAACTGGGGCTGGGGGTTGACGCAGGACTTGTCGAAAATCATGCGATCTTGCTTCACGCAAAGAAGTTGGGGTGGGTTGGAGTGGTCGGGCATTGTCCCACATTGTGCTTTAAGCATGTGGCGTCGACGGTCCAATCTTTTTTTCTGTCTCTCCTAATTTCCCTGGCTTTCGACGTTTCCCTTCCGTTGGCCACATTATTTGGGATCGGGAACGCTAGGCCTATAGCATATAATGATAATCTAATTAGAACTAAAATGTAATGATACACGGCCCTTCGAGGAACGTTCCCGGAAGGTAGCTATATGCACGACCGTTCGGAGAACGTTCCCAGAAGGTAGCTTTACATCCCATTAATCAACGGTTAATTTTACGCTCAGTGTCTCAGTTTAGGGAACGTTCCCTGTAGCTTTCAACAGGGGGAAGCTAAAATCTAAATATTCCAGGAACGTTCCCGGAAGGTATCTCTCCAACCGAATCAGGCCGTAGCGTTTACTGAACGTTCGCAGAAGGCTAAACGCTAACGTAACCAAAATATAACCCCAAGCGAACGGTTCGCTGAACGTTCGGTGTTTGCTGGGAGGGGTCTGGAAGGGGGTCCAGTGTTGATTTTTTTTCTGAATTTTCAGCGTCGAATGTCTATTTTCCCGTTTCGCGTCGCTTTTGGGCAAAGATCAGTTTATATTACCATATTAGTACTTTAAAAACCCCTTTAAAAAAGGAAAGGCAAGAAAAGAATATAAGAGCAAATTTGACCTTATCTTGATCTAAGATGTCACATGCTTTCAAATGCAAGATGCTTCATTCTACATTGCATTCATATAGCTAACGCTATATTCATGTACTTACAAATTCTTTGTCCAGCAAGTTCCCAAACAAAAAATAGGCAGCGAATAATAGAGCATATGAAATGAAGGATAAAGACTATTAAACGTGGAATTATAGATCACGGTCTTGGCTTTTTTTCTAGGGTTTTAGTATTGACTCTTGAGTTCTTTAGATTGAACTGAACCAGTATGGCACGATATAGCCTTACAGGCTGAAAGTGCCGTTAAGCCCCAATCCAGTCAAGATCGCTTTAGTCTCATTTTAATACCAGATGGCGCTGCTGCTCGGTCGTTCACTTGAGCGTTATTTACATGAATAGTATATACATAGCATGTAAAATGAAGCATCTGAAATTTTGGCCCAAATTTCATTCCATATTTTCCGAGGAATGTTCTTGTGTGCTGGGTTTAAACATTGGAAAAAGGTTGATGTGGCAAGTTATTGTGTTGCTTTTTTACGGATGCTTATTATCACTTATCCCACGCTGACCAAGCGACAAGGGGGCTGGCAGACAAGCCGCATGTGTTCATATGATGCGGAGGGTGATATGGTTGTTAAGCTGCTATGGTTGCATAACATGATATGTATAACAAGCTCAGACCACAGTTCTATGCTTTATAAAACGATGTTTTAGCAATACCCTGCGGGTCAAATATAATACCCTGTTAAGGGTATGAGTCAAACGTACCCTTGAGGAACGCCACGAGAGCCATCAGGTCAGGGTGTTTGTGGCGTGCGTCGATGAACACGAAGTTGTCTTGGGCCAAGATCGCATAGGCCTTGACCTTGTCGCTGACGTCATCGCCGGCGCACGTGACGTAGAGGATGTAGGGGATGTACTTAGCTGAGACGTGGACCGTGGCGGGGGGAGGAGGGTGGAAAATACAATGATAGACTGAATGATATACTGGGCGTGTGTGTTGAAATGATTTATTGTGTACTGAATTTGACCATTAAGCTAGGTGTATGTCAACAAATACTGAGATATTGTTCTGGAAGCAGTTTCAATCTTTACTAAACGTAAAACTTACAAAGCGTACGAAGAATTAGCACATGACATATCGTAGATCACTCGAAGCTATAGGTCTATGTATGCACGCAGGGGGAGATCTAGCGACAGGGGGGAGGGGGCTCTAGAAATAAAACTTGCCACCGGGGGGCTGGAAATGACCGTGTGTGTCCACCAAATTTTTCATAGGGGAGGGGGGATTTCGAATTTAACAGTCCTTAATACGCCTCTGGGTTACATCTACAAAATGTCGCTTTCCGATGTATTTCGTCGACTTTCACAGTGTATGCTCAAGTTCGCAAGGGAGAGGGGGGGGGGCAACCCCCTAACACTCCCCACCCCCCTCCCGCCCCTAGCTGATACAAACTACATGAGCTTAAACAAATAGCGGACAGCGCAACATCGTAGTGTACATTTATTATACTCACCATTGCAGTATTAAAGTTCTAACAGAATAGCTAATGATAGGGATTTAGATTAACAGCGTTCAAGCAGTGCCATAACCTACGCCCTAGGCTGGTCTTCCCGTCATTGTCGATGACCAGGAAGGTGCCTGGGTCCCCGTCTGAGTCCAGCAGCATGGACCGCGCAGCCCTGGTACCAATGCGACCATGGAACCAGCTGTACAAAGAAAACCCGATAAATCTCGTGCCAGCTCAATTATTTCGGATCTCTATCTTAATTGTTACTCGATGGCTTATATTTCTGTGTGTAATTTCTATGTAGGGTCCATCCACCTTCCTGACGCCCCATCTCCCCCGACAGCATCCCCCCCCCCCCGCCTCCCTCATCTCCCAGCCCGCAGCTCATGGGATATGCCCCCAATAACGCGTACAACCTGTCCAACAGTTATATGATGCTAAAAAATGTCATCGATGATATGTCGCTGAATGTCATTGTACATTTTGCGACTGAGGGACGTGTGACGTGGTACACAATGTGCCTTGACATGGGCGTGTCCAGGGGGGGGGGGCACAGACCCTAAGATATATCTGTGCCCCCCCCCCTTTTCAAATCCTGTGCCCCCTGGCCCGGCCTCTTCTTAGCATCAAGTTTAGTTTATGTATCCTTTCCTTATCTTGCCGAATATTATTAAGTTTGCAAATAGTACATAACGTGCACCTCGAGCACCTATGTCTCAGGCTTTTAACCGCATTTTGTTAAAATTTTTGTTAAGCATTTCAATATCTACCCAAATTTATCCCCGATTTCACTACCTACGCAACTTGACCCCAACGCCCCCATTTCACTACCTACCCAGTTCTTTGTTAATTTATTGTGCCCCCCCCACCACCCCCCTTTTCAATAATTGCTGCACACGCCCCAGCTTGGCCCCCACGTCACTCACTCCTGTGCCAGCAGGCTGCCCTCCGGCGCCACGTAGGCCTCAGGGACGTGGCCTTGAATGCCGCTGCGCACACAGGCCACCAGAACACCGTTTTCGTAGCTGAAAACGAAACTCTACAAAATTACAACCTGCATTGTACAAATCTCTTCATATTGTACTGCCATTCTTAATAAATATTGTTCAGAGAAGAGATCCATACCTCTTCATTATTTGTTCCTTTTTTACCCGCACCCAGTAATCAGATGGTATATTTTGAGAGTAGGTTTTAAATATGCTATAACAACGACATATACACATGCCAATCGGCGGAGACGCATGAACTCAGCTTTCGATCAGACAAATCAAAAAAGAGGATCTAGGATTCTCCTTCAGAAGCTGAGGACCGTGAGGGGCACCACATTTTTCAGAGAGAACACTATCCGTTGCCATCTGTGAAACGCCGAAAAATAACCAGTGACGAATTTTACGAACGCCGTGTAGCCGACTACGGGGCTTGTTCGACTAATGTTACCATGTAACTGATGCACGAGTTTAGCAGTAGTCGGCTAAACTATGCACGTGAAATAGGCCACAGGAACCGAAGGGACAACCCTGTACGGTCAACGGACTGGCACTCTACTGGCTGAGCTGACCGGGCTGCGTGGTGATTGGTCGATTGGTCGCCATCCTCTGAAACCCTTCCCCATCCAATACGTTGTAATTACAGCTTATTACAGACGCGCGATGCCTTGGGGTCTGCGGGTCATTGACCGACTGTACCTGGAGCCCCGGGCTACAAGGCGGTCTCCCTTCGTCAGGCAGAGGTCCCCACGTGTCACAGGCATGTATTCATACAGAGCCACCAGGGTCTGGCCTTAAAGAATGAGGAACAACACGTCAATTTCGACTACATATACACGTGTAATGGCCAACAGGTAAGCAATATGTCACACACAATGGAAATGCTCCATCTTGTGGCACGCCAAGGAACAAATACCACTTCATGAATTGACTCATTACAGTTCATGATCATGTCACGTCATTACAGTTCGTGACCATGTCCTATCATTAAAGTTTGTTACCATGTCCTGTCATTACAGTGTGTGGCCATGTCCTGTCATTACAGTTTGTGACCATGTCCTGTCATTACAGTGTGTGATCCTGTCATGTCATTACAGTTCGTGACAATATCCTACCATTACAGTTTGTGATCATGTCCTGTCATCACAGTTCGTGTCCATGTCCTATCATTACAGTTCGTGACCATGTCCTATCATTACAGTTCGTGACCATGTCCAATCATTACAGTTCGTGACCATGTCCTATCTCGATGAGTTCTCACCTGGGGTCACACTGATCTTATCATAGGGATCTGGCGACACCGGTTCGGCAGGGACACTCGGTAGCACTGCCAACGAAACCAGGTCACAGGCGGCTTAAGATGAAGTTATGTCATAGGGTCGACAGAATATTGACTTGATCTACACCTCCTGGCATATCTTGATTTTAATAATATTATAATAATACTCTACGTTACGTTAAACGTTTAAAACTGAAACCAATTCAAAGGTAAATGGTTTGTTAATAAACATTAGCGTATTGTCCAAAAAAACGAATTCCAACTTGATGCTGATATAGTTCGTTTATTAACATAAAATGATAATGTCCACCTACTGTAGTCGTCATCGGTCGGGGTCACAGGCCGCGGTATCGGGGGGGGCGGCAAAATGGCTTCAGGATTTTTGGCCACATGTCTATTGCCAGAAAGTAATGTGACGTCATAGAATACGGGTATACGACTAATGTGACGTCATTGAATACGGGTATACGACCAATGTGACATCATTGAATGCGGGTATACGACTAATGTGACGTCATTGATCACGGGTATAGGACTAATGTGACGTCATTGAATACGGGTATACGACTAATGTGACGTCATTGAATACGGGTATAGACTAATGTGACGTCATTGAATACAGGTATACGACTAATGTGACGTCATTGAATACGGGTATAGACTAATGTGACGTCATTGAATACGGGTATACGACTAATGTGACCTCATGGAATACGGGTATAAGACTGATATGACGTCATCGAATACAGGTATACGACTAATGTGACGTCATTGAATACGGTTATACGACTAATGTGACGTCATTGAATACGGGTATACGACTAATGTGACGTCATTGAATACGGGTATACGACTAATGTGACGTCATTGAATACGGGTATACGATGTGACTAATGTCATTAAATACGTGGCTTACTTAATGTCAAGCCCAATGTATAACTATTTGGGTACTACACGGGTACAGCCAACAAATATTGTGTTAATACACTATCACTGCATTGTCAACGATTTTTTGTCCATAAAACACGCCTTTAATATTCCAACCACGTTAAGAATAAGAGTGTTAATATGCTCAACACATGGCTCTGATCCACATTGTACCCCTGGCTTTGTAATAGATCAACCGTTGTAGTATAGTCGCAGAGAAACACACATTTCGGGCTCCAAGGGTATACTCGTTTTCACTGAGCCTGCATATAGTAGCAATAAATATTGATATTAAATGTCATCGCAGGAGAAACATGTACAGGACGTACCGAATTTGTGCTTGAACGTTTCGAAAAGGAGGCCGTGAGGCCGCTTCAACTTGACGGCATTTGGCGATGAGGTTATTCAAAGGCGCCGGAATTCCCAGGTCTGCAGCATTGGCGGACCCTGCAGAGTGTTGATAGATGTAACAACACAGACTGGAAGTGAAGCGGTGTCCGGCCGTGTATTTAGATGAGGGACATAAACTTACGTACGAACAAAAATGACCTCTTGTCGTACGATGTCCGTAGAAACCAGTCGTAAAAACTGTACATGGTTGCTACTTCAAGGCTTGCCTGCAGTGTTCTGGGTGGTACCTGAAGGCCTAGCTGCAGTGTCCTGGCTGGTCCATGAATTCCTATCTGCAGTGTCCTGGCTGGTATTTAAAGGCCTATCTGCAGTGTCCTGGCTGGTACCTGAAGGCCTATCTGCAGTGTCCTGGCTGGTACTTAAAGGCCTATCTGCAGTGTCCTGGCTGGTACTTAAAGGCCTATCTGCAGTGTCCTGGCTGGTGCTTAAAGGCCTAGCTGCAGTGTCATGGCTGGTACTTAAAGGCCTAGCTGCAGTGGCCTGGCTGGTAGTTAAAGGTCTATTTGCAGTGCCCTGGCTGGTATATAAAGGTCTACCTGCAGTGTCATAGCTGGTACTTAAGGGCCTACCTGCAGTGTCCTGGCTGGTACTTAAGGGCCTACCTGCAGTGTCATGGCTGGTACCTAAAGGTCTACCTGCAGTGTCATGGCTGGTACTTAAAGGCCTATCTGCAGTGTCCTGGCTGGTACTTAAAGGCCTAGCTGCAGTGTTCTGGCTGTTAGTTAAAGGTCTATTTGCAGTGCCCTGGCTGGTACCTGAAGGCCTCGCTGCAGTGTCCTAGCTGGTGCTTAAAGGCCTAGCTGCAGTGTCCTGGCTGGTACTTAAAGGTCTACCTGCAGTGTCATGGCTGGTACTTAAAGGCCTATCTGCAGTGTCCTGGCTGGTACTTAAGGGCCTACCTGCAGTGTCATGGCTGGTACTTAAAGGTCTACCTGCAGTGTCATGGCTGGTACTTAAAGGCCTATCTGCAGTGTCCCGGCTGGTACATAAGGGCCTAGCTGCAGTGTCATGGCTGGTACTTAAAGGCCTAGCTGCAGTGTCCAGGCTGGTGCTTAAAGGCCTAGCTGCAGTGTCCTGGCTGGTGCTTAAAGGCCTAGCTGCAGTGTCCTGGCTGGTACTTAAAGGTCTACCTGCAGTGTCCTAGCTGGTGCTTAAAGGCCTAGCTGCAGTGTCCTGGCTGGTACTTAAAGGTCTACCTGCAGTGTCATGGCTGGTACTTAAAGGCCTATCTGCAGTGTCATGGCTGGTACTTAAAGGCCTATCTGCAGTGTCCCGGCTGGTACATAAGGGCCTAGCTGCAGTGTCATGGCTGGTACTTAAAGGCCTAGCTGCAGTGTCCAGGCTGGTGCTTAAAGGCCTAGCTGCAGTGTCCTGGCTGGTGCTTAAAGGCCTAGCTGCAGTGTCCTGGCTGGTACTTAAAGGTCTACCTGCAGTGTCATGGCTGGTACTTAAAGGCCTATCTGTAGTGTCCTGGCTGGTACTTAAGGGCCTACCTGCAGTGTCATGGCTGGTACTTAAAGGTCTACCTGCATTGTCATGGCTGGTACTTAAAAGCCTATCTGCAGTGTCCCGGCTGGTACTTAAAGGTCTACCTGTAGTGTCATGGCTGGTACTTAAAGGCCTATCTGCAGTGTCCTGGCTGGTACTTAAGGGCGTACCTGCAGTGTCATGGCTGGTACTTAAAGGTCTACCTGCAGTGTCATGGCTGGTACTTAAAGGCCTATCTGCAGTGTCCTGGCTGGTACTTAAGGGCCTACCTGCAGTGTCCTTGCTGGTACTTAAAGGTCTACCTGCAGTGTCATGGCTGGTACTTAAAGGCCTATCTGCAGTGTCCTGGCTGGTACTTAAGGGCCTACCTGCAGTGTCATGGCTGGTACTTAAAGCTCTACCTGCAGTGTCATGGCTGGTACTTAAAGGCCTATCTGCAGTGTCCTGGCTGGTACTTAAGGGCCTACCTGCAGTGTCATGGCTGGTACTTAAAGGTCTACCTGCAGTGTCATGGCTGGTACTTAAGGGCCTACCTGCAGTGTCCTGGCTGGTACTTAAAGGCCTAGCTGCAGTGTCCTGGCTGGTAGTTAAAGGTCTATTTGCAGTGCCCTGGCTGGTACTTAAAGGTCCACCTGCAGTGTCATGGTTGGTACTTAAGGGCCTACCTGCAGTGTCCTGGCTGGTACTTAAAGGTCTACCTGCAGTGTCATGGCTGGTACTTAAAGGTCTACCTGCAGTGTCATGGCTGGTTATTAAGGGCCTACTTGCAGTGTCCTGAGTGGTACTTAAAGGCCTAGCTGCAGTGTCATAGCTGGTACTTAAAGGTCTACCTGCAGTGTCCTGGCTGGTACTTAAAGGCCTATCTGTAGTGTCCTGGCTGGTACTTAAGGACCTACCTGCAGTGTCCTGGCTGGTACCTAAAGGTCTACCTGCAGTGTCATGGCTGGTACTTAAGGGACTACCTGCAGTGTCCTGGCTGGTACTTAAAGGCCTAGCTGCAGTGTCCTGGCTGGTAGTTAAAGGTCTATTTGCAGTGCCCTGGCTGGTACTTAAAGGTCCATCTGCAGTGTCATGGTTGGTACTTAAGGGCCTACCTGCAGTGTCCTGGCTGGTACTTAAAGGTCTACCTGCAGTGTCATGGCTGGTACTTAAAGGTCTACCTGCAGTGTCCTGGCTGGTTATTAAGGGCCTACTTGCAGTGTCCTGAGTGGTACTTAAAGGCCTAGCTGCAGTGTCCTGGCTGGTACTTAAAGGTCTACCTGCAGTGTTATGGCTGGTACTTAAAGGCCAACCTGCAGTGTCCTGGCTCGTTATTAAGGGCCTACTTGCAGTGTCCTGAGTGGTACTTAAAGGCCTAGCTGCAATGCCCTGTCTGGTACTTAAATGTCTACCTGCAGTATCATGGCTGGTACTTAAGGGCCTACCTGCAGTGTCCTGGCTGGTACTTAAAGGCCTAGCTGCAGTGTCCTAGCTGGTACTTATAGGCCTAGCTGCAGTGCTCGGGCTGGTACTTAAAGGCTTACCTGCTGTTTGCTTCCTGTGTGCCATAAGATCCGCGAGTAATTCGCCGTATGACCACACGTCCGACATCAGGGTGCAGTGGCCGGTATTCTTCGCCTCTGGGGCCTGGCAGCGTCCTGCGACGGCCAATGCATTCATTGTCATTTTTCGGTAAAAGGCGTGGTTTCAACCTGGTATTTATTGACGTGCTGCAAAAGTATACAGTTTTTTTGGCCAGCATATCAGCATACACACCCCGTACGCTCACCCTTCACCATTGGTTATCTATATGAGCTCCTGACAACCTAAACTAACATCTGGCCAGAATGGCAAATTTATATACGATCCACTCATTGTGTCACAAGTTCTGGTCGCTTGGAAACCAGCTGGGTTCATAAACTTAATATCCTAACTCGATGCCGATATAGAGATCCTAATATATTGTTTCATCTCGATCAATTCGCAGGAATGGCACAAAACAGCCTTACAGGCTGAAAGTGCCGTTAAATATCAAAATCATATAAACTTCCCCCTTATGTATATTTAAAGCTGTTAACGTACGTGTGTCCTCTCCGTTGGCTCTAAATGCTCTATGCAGTCCGCAGTCAGCGATCTTCACCTTGAAGGTCGGCCCGAGCAGAACTCTGGAGCTGGATAGATGACCATGAACGACACTCCTATCTGCCAGGTAGGTCATGCCATCTGCCACCTGCAACGTCAATTAGTAATTAAGTGTATATTTTATTGGCACTTATTAGTCCCCAATAGGTGCTGGCTCAACTCCATACCCGGCTTAGTAAGGAAATGTCACGCTCTCACCGCCGCTCTCTCGGGATCCTGCCACTCGAATGGCCATGTCCAAATAGCAGCAAAGTCAACGTTTTCCCATGATCTTGTATCGGTCTAGCCGATATGTGAACAGATATGTATCATTTTGCATATGTGTGAACTCAGCTAATAAGCCTTGCTTCTGCTGCCGTTAATCTGTTTAATATAATTTCTTTTGGATGTTGTATACGTTTTGTAGAAAGGTCGGTACCATGTTCATAGAAGACCACCCACCCTGACCCTCCTCCTGTACGGGTGTACCTGAAGGCCAAAGGGGGGTAGCATGTACACAGAACACCCCCCACCCTGACCCTCCTCCTGCCCGGGTGTACCTGAAGGCCAAAAGGGGGCACCATGTACATAGAACACCACCCACCCTGACCCCCCTCCTGTACGGGTGTACCTGAAGGCCAAAGGGGGGTACCATGTACACGGAACACCACCCACCCTGACCCCCATCCAGTCCGTGTGTACCTGAAGGTCAAAGGGGGGGGGGTACCATGTACACAGAACACCACCCACCCTGACCCCCCTCCTGTACGGGTGAACCTGAAGGCCAAAGGGGGGGGGTACCATGTACACAGAACACCACCCACCCTGACCCCCCTCCTGCCCGGCTGTACCTGAAGGCCAAAGGGGGGTACCATGCACAGCCCCCCCCCCCCACCCTGACCCCCATCTTGCCCGGGTGTACCTGATGGCCAAAGAGGGGTACCATGCACAGCCCCCCCCCACCACCCTGACCCTCCTCCTGCCCGGGTGTACCTGAAGGCCAAAAGGGGGCACCATGTACATAGAACACCACCCACCCTGACCCCCCTCCTGTACGGGTGTACCTGAAGGCCAAAGGGGGGTAGCATGTACACAGAACACCCCCCACCCTGACCCCCCTCCTGCCCGGGTGTACCTGAAGGCCAAAAGGGGGGTACCATGTTCATAGAAGACCACCCACCCTGACCCCCCTCCTGTACGGGTGTACCTGAAGGCCAAAGGGGGGGGGGGTACCATGTACACAGAACACCACCCACCCTGACCCCCCTCCTGTACGGGTGTACCTGAAGGCCAAAGGGGGGGGGGTACCATGTACACAGAACACCACCCACCCTGACCCCCCTCCTGTACGGGTGTACCTGAAGGCCAAAAAGGGGGGGGGGTACCATGTACACAGAACACCACCCACCCTGACCCCCCTCCTGTACGGGTGTACCTGAAGGCCAAAGGGGGGTAGCATGTACACAGAACACCACCCACCCTGACCCCCCTCCTGTACGGGTGTACCTGAAGGCCAAAGGGGGGGGGGTACCATGTACACAGAACACCACCCACCCTGACCCCCCTCCTGTACGGGTGTACCTGAAGGCCAAAGGGGGGTAGCATGTACACAGAACACCACCCACCCTGACCCCCCTCCTGTACGGGTGTACCTGAAGGCCAAAGGGGGGGCTGGTACCATGTACACAGAACACCACCCACCCTGACCCCCCTCCTGTCCGGGTGAACCTGAAGGCCAAAGGGGGGGGGGGTACCATGTACACAGAACACCACCCACCCTGACCCCCCTCCTGCCCGGCTGTACCTGAAGGCCAAAGGGGGGTACCATGCACAGCCCCCCCCCACCCTGACCCCCATCTTGCCCGGGTGTACCTGATGGCCAAAGAGGGGTACCATGCACAGCCCCCCCCACCACCCTGACCCTCCTCCTACCCGGGTGTACCTGAAGGCCGAAGTGGGGTACCATGCACACACCCCCCGCCCCCCACCCTGACTCCCCTCCTGCCCGGGTGTACCTGAAGGCCAAAAGGGGGCACCATGTACATAGAACACCACCCACCCTGACCCCCCTCCTGTACGGGTGTACCTGAAGGCCAAAGGGGGGGGGGTACCATGTACACAGAACACCACCCACCCTGACCCCCCTCCTGCCCGGCTGTACCTGAAGGCCAAAGGGGGGTACCATGCACAGCCCCCCCCCACCCTGACCCCCATCTTGCCCGGGTGTACCTGATGGCCAAAGAGGGGTACCATGCACAGCCCCCCCCCCCTCCCCACCCTGACCCTCCTCCTACCCGGGTGTACCTGAAGGCCGAAGGGGGGTACCATGCACACACCCCCCGCCCCCCACCCTGACCCTCCTCCTACCCGGGTGTACCTGGAGGCCAAAGGGGGGTACCATGCACAGCCCCCCCCCCCCCCCCCCCCACCCTGACCCCCTTCCTGCCCGGGTGTACCTGTAGCCCTATGTAGAGGAGATCCTCTATGGGCAGCGGTTTGTCCACCAGGAACGCCCGCAGAAACCTCCAGTCCAGGAGCTCCGTCACCGTGGCTACGGTCTCCGACATGCAGATCCCATACAGGGTGACGAGGTTGGCGTGGCGCAGCTTGCTGAGCTCCGGGGCCGCCATCCGCAGCTCGGAGATGTCGACCGCCTGGCGGCTGCGCAAGGTGATGGCGACGGGGACCACGTCCCGCCACACTCCGGGCCATACGGACGGCCCGCTGCCGGACGCCATGGCCGAGGACGAGGAGGGGGAGAGGGAGGTGATCTTGAGGTCCTCCCACTGGACGTGCCAGTCCCGTGTCTGGCTGGAGAGGGAGGGCAGCACCGGCGGCTCCCGGGGACACGGGGTCGTCAGGCGGCATCCTATCACCTCATCACTAACTGATCAATGACACACAGTCAGTAGCAAGACAATCAGTAGGGCAATCAGTAGGATGATCAGTAGGACAATCAGTAGGGCAATCAGCACGACAATCAGCGGGACAATCAGTATGGCAATCAGTAGGACAATCAGTAGGGCAATCAGTAGGACAAGCAGTAGGACAATCAGCAGGAAAATCAGTAGGACAAGCTGTGGGGCCATTACTAAACAATTGGTAGGGCAATCAGTAGCACAATCAGTAGAACAACTAATAGGGCAATTACCAAGACAATCAGCCTTGATTACCAAGACAATCAGTATTGCAATTATCAAGAAAATCAGTAGGGCAATTACCAAGACAATCAGTATGGCAATTACCAAGAAAATCAGTAGGGCAATTACGAAGACAATCAGTAGGGCAACCAGTCGGACAATCAGTAGGATAATCAGTACGAAAATCAGTGCGACAATCAGTAGGATGATCAGTAGTACAATCAGTAGGACAATTGTCAGGAAAATCAGTAGGACAATTAGTAGAGCCATTACTAAGACAATTGTTAAGGCAATCAGTAGGGCCATTACTAAGACAATTGTTAGGGCAATCAGTTAGGGCCATTACTAAGACAATTGTTAGGGCAATCAGTAGGGCCATTACTAAGACAATTGTTAGGGCAATCAGTAGGACAATCAGTAGGGCCATTACTAAGACAATTTTTAGGGTAATCAGTAGGACAATCAGTATGGCCATTACTAAAACAATTGCTAGGGCAATCAGTAGGGCCATTACTAAGACAATTGTTAGGGCAATCAGTAGGATAATCAGTAGGGCCATTACTAAGACAATTGTTAGGGCAATCAGTAGAGCAATCAGTAGGACAATCAGTAGGACAATCAGTAGGGAAATATGTGTGCAATCAGTACAGAATTAGTATAGCAATCAGTAGGACAATCAGTAGGCTAACCAGTAGGACGATCAGTAGGACAATTAGTAGAACTATCACCATGGCAATTACTGTTTTGTCTTAACAAATGCTTTCGACTAGAAATTTTAAGATGGTGACCATTTTTCAAGATGATAATCTTGCTAGTAATCCAACAAATTTTATGGTCTTGAATGATGCGAGAAATAAAGATATTAGAAAGAGAAATAACAAAAGAAGTACAATTAGGTGAATTGGATCCGGTCTTCCTGCGCTGGACGGACACCATTTTGCTGTCTCACTGAATGCCAGGCCTGCCCAGAGGTGAACATTTACATGTAATATACGTTGTTGAAATAAATAAAGCTTAAAAAAAAATGCCAGGCCGGTATCTCACTACTGTAGCCGTTATAACACAGCGCATGCCGGGATGGCCATGTGGATAATACAAACGAATACCTCTGTGGAAGTCCACGAATTCGTGTAGGTGTTCCTTTGATGTGTTCCGTATACGGACGTTAGTTACCGTCTTTTTCTCAGCCGTATCTTCTATCAATACAGCGACAGTGAAGGCGCCTGAAAGGAGAGAGAGCGGTCATATATCCTCACGACTAGAATCATAACAATATCTTAAACTGACGGCTAACGTGTTAGATCTGAGCATCACATGATACCTACCTGGGGTGTTTTCACTTTCACGAATCAGGAAGCACCCTGGGTGGTTTCCATTGGCCAGAAGCGCGTGCATCGCCTCTTCTCTGGTCATCTTAGGACGGAACCAGCTACAGGATGGAGACATGGGTATATATATATGGTATGGTATATATTTCATTGTACATTCGATATTTGGTCAGAATTGTATGGTAGTGATTTTTTACACCACATTGTAAAATTGCATATCGAGCTCTTTCCCGCCAAAACTAAGCCCAGGTGAACTTTATATCAAAATTTGCAGAAAACTCGATTGGTTCATTCTATAAATTCAGAATACTGATAAACATCGCCGTTTCGGCTGTGATGTGGCAAAAGTGTCTATCCCGGGGCACCACATAATTCTGTCGCAGCACTGCTATTTAATTATAACAAAGCATCGCGAAGCACACAAACTGAGGACGTTTACCACTAAGTTGAAAACTTGTGGTAAATTGAAATCAGGGGCAAGGCTAAGAGACTCTATCCGGCAGTCTGGCATGGGTGGAGTATAGACGAAAGAAATATTGACTGATTCAAGGACTGATTCGTATTTGTATTTTGACCTCTTTAGTTTTTGCGGGAAAAAACTTGATATGCAAATCTAAATATTCCAATTAAATCTGTATGTTTAATATGAACGCACAGCAAACTAAAGATTTCTTAAACACAATATATAAACTTGCTTTGGTAAATAAATAATTATTAAAGAGCCCCTATTCAAGGCAGCCAGTCAATTACATACATCTTACATATATATCAATGAGGAGATAGCCGTGCAATGATAATAAAGTGTGCTCCATTAAGTGAAATAAGCTGGTGTTAGTGCGCCTGATGATGTGATGAAAGTTTAAGGTGTTCTAAGCTGACACGCGGGCGACTTACTCATACTGCCACGGATCCTCCGCGCGCACCAGGCAGCATGCGGGGAGGTATCCCTCCGCTAAGGTAGTAAGACTCTTCACCTTGTACCACTCGCCACTGACGAGAGACAAGCAGAAACAGGCTAGCCCCAACATTGTGGCGTTGTATCCAAGCGAACAGCACGCAGGGCGGGAGGCACGACCGGACGCTTGTTACAACAGTTCCTTGACGGGACTAGAAACAGGCGCGTTGCCTTATCTCGTTACAATAGTCTGGGAAGGCTGTGCTGAATCAGGGCTCAACCCGAAACCAATTGCAATAGTAATCAAACGTATTTTTTCTCATTCCTTAGGAATCTGAGAATATTATGTCCCAACGCTACCAAAATCTATCGAGTGACACAATGTTTTACGAGGGTGGTCTAGATCTACCCTACCCCCGTAACACCAGAATGTAAAACGTATTTGTCCTAACACGAAGGGGAGAGCAGTGTGACAGCTGAGACCCCTACTACTTACCCTTCGCCTACTAGATGTATTGGCATGTTTTTTGATCTACAAAATGCAACAAACCAAAATAAAATGTCATTAATTTTAAAGTTTCTACATAATTTTTCCAAATGGCTCTAATCCCCTGCTGACTCTTTCTCTGAAATCAATCAGTATCATTCACCGCATGCCATGGAATAGTCTCTGATCAAGATCAGGCAGGTCGCAAGCTGTGTCAATCAGTTTTGCACCTGCATACCTGTAAGTATACTGGAAGTGAGGAGGCAAAACTCGTATAAAATATATGTGGCGTCTCCACGATTGTTACAACAATTAATGGGATGTATGCTAGAAACACAAGGATGAGCTCCGTCTCTGTATGACAGCAGCAAGTGTTCTGAGGACATACCATGTCATCCACGCGGAGCCTCTGACCCTCCCGCGCAGCACATAAACTACACAGCGGGCACACTTGCCACTTCATGCGATGTGAATCACAATTAGGATACTTCAAGCTTTGTATTGATGCCATCATCTATATGTACATATGTACATATCAAGCCCAACACGAACATTAAAGGAGTCGTTGACGGCGTGATATGGCCAGGCTGAAAGTGCCGCCAAACTTTAATCAAATCGAAACGATATCAAAGGGGAATACTCGAAGATTTTATTAAGATGCCTTTCAAGCTATGACATGGGATAGGCTAAGTACCCGTATTCATACATTATTGGGTGAAGTGTCGGCATAAATCATTGAATAGTGATATCTATTGGGTAGAAACATGCAATAACCTTCCCTGTATAAATGAATGGAATGGTACATATATACATGTTGCTCCAAAAACATTAGTGAAGCATACACGTCCATTTTCGTCAGATTTCTATAGACTTTCAACAGGCCTTTGATAGAACAGAGCATAAATACATATTACTTGTTTGGATCACCGCATACTTTCAACGCTCTGTGTTGTTTCTAAGTGCCACTTAGAACTAAAGTGCCACTTAGCACTAAAGTGCCGCTTAGCCCTAAGATATATCTTGTGATTTACAGGACTGGCACGCGCATTCCAGAGATATAACAACGCATCAACTGTTGCCAAATACAGTACTTACGGGTCCAACACTTGAAAGCGGTCACCTTTCTGACATGAGAGGTCCTGGGCACAGGCAGATTGGTGGGCGTGTATGGCAACCTGAATACCCTCTCCTGGTCACAGAAGCAAAAGCAAATACTGTTAGCATTTGAACGCGTAAAAATCTCAAAGTAACATTAGTAAGCCGGAATGGTAGTATTAACAGATTAAATAGCAGTAATACGTGGAGTGGCACTAACGGTATTGGACCAGTGGTATAGTATATATGTTAACAACATAGTTGTAAGCTTAACAAAACTGATAATATTTTACAATATCTTAGCAGTATTAGAGATGGCACAATAGTGACATGCGTAATATTAACAGCATAGACTCCTGCGAGTAGTATGGCACAATTGTGTTGTATAATCGTTGCAGTCCTAGTATTGTTAGTGTAGTATCAACTCTAGTATCAGCATGGTCATTGTAAGCGTATACATATTACTGTAACCGCATGAAATAATTGGCCTTCCATAACTCATTTCATAAATTAATGCAGCAATGCGTTTCCATATGTCACATCACCCAGCGTGATTTCTATTATTAACTCAGACCTTACGATCCGTTGATTGGTTAATAATACTGGCGCCAATAGTCCAACCGGCAAATATTTAAACTTTTATCCGTGCATTTGCCACCGATCGCCTAAAGACACAGGCTGTTCTTCCAGGTAAGCCCTTCTATTGTTTTACACCTAATGATAGTTATTTACCTAGTTAAGCAGCCCGTTGTTATTTGTTAATAATGATCGATTGAAGTCTGCACTACAACCCTATATACCAAATTGTATACTGGTAGCATAGCATCTAGTTTACTTTGGCAGTATAGTATCTAGTTTACTTTGGTAGTATAGTATCTAGTTTACTTTGGTAGCATAGTATCTAGTTTACTTTGGCAGTATAGTATCTAGTTTACTTTGGTAGTATAGTATCTAGTTTACTTTGGTAGCATAGTATCTAGTTTACTTTAGTAGTATAGTATCTAGTTTACTTCGGTAGTATAGTATCTAGTTCACTTTTGTAGTATAGTATCTAGTTTACTTTGGTAGTATAGTATCTAGTTTACTTCGGTAGTATAGTAACTAGTTCACTTCGGTAGTATAGTATCTAGTATACTTCGGTAGCATAGTATCTAGTTTACTTTGGTAGTATAGTATCTAGTTTACTTCGGTAGTATAGTATCTAGTTTACTTCGGTAGTATAGTATCTAGTTCACTTTTGTAGTATAGTATCTAGTTTACTTTTGTAGTATAGTATCTAGTTTACTTCGGTAGTATAGTATCTAGTTTACTTCGGTAGTATAGTATCTAGTTCACTTTTGTAGTATAGTATCTAGTTTACTTTGGTAGTATAGTATCTAGTTTACTTCGGTAGTATAGTAACTAGTTTACTTCGGTAGTATAGTATCTAGTATACTTCGGTAGTATAGTATCTAGTTCACTTTTGTAGTATAGTATCTAGTTTACTTTGGTAGTATAGTATCTAGTTTACTTCGGTAGTATAGTAACTAGTTTACTTCGGTAGTATAGTATCTAGTATACTTCGGTAGCATAGTATCTAGTTTACTTTGGTAGTATAGTATCTAGTTTACTTCGGTAGTATAGTATCTAGTTTACTTTGGTGGTATAGTATCTAGTTTACTTCGGCAGCATAGTATCTAGTTTACTTTGGTAGCATAGTATCTAGTTTACTTGGGCAGTATAGTATCTAGTTTACTTTGGTAGTATAGTGTCCAGTTTACTTTGGTGGTATAGTATCTAGTTTACTTTGGTAGTATATTATCTAGTTTTTTACTTCGGTAGCATGGTATCTAGTTCACTTTTGTAGTATAGTATCTAGTTTACTTTGGTAGTATAGTATCTAGTTTACTTCGGTAGTATAGTAACTAGTTTACTTCGGTAGCATAGTATCTAGTTTACTTTGGTAGTATATTATCTAGTTTACTGCGGTAGCATGGTATCTAGTTTACTTTGGTAGCATAGTATCTAGTTTACTTTGGTAGCATAGTATCTAGTTCACTTTGGTAGCATAGTATCTAGTTACTTCGGTAGTATAGTGTCTAGTTTACTTTGGTAGTATATATAGTACAATATATCTAGTTTACTATGGTAATATAGAATCTAGTTTACTTTGGTAGTATATAAAGTATCTGGTTTACTTTGGTAGCATAGTATCTATTTTACTTTGGTAGCATAGTATCTAGTTTACTTTGGTAGCATAGTATCTAGTTCACTTTGGTAGCATAGTATCTAGTTACTTCGGTAGTATAGTGTCTAGTTTACTTTGGTAGTAGAGTATCTAGTTTACTTTGGTAGTATAGTATCTAGTTTACTTTGGTAGTAGAGTATCTAGTTTACTTTGGTAGTAAAGTATCTAGTTTACATTGGTGGTATATATAGTACAATGTATCTAGTATACTTTGGTAGTATAGTATCTAGTTTACTTTGGTAGTATATATAGTATCTAGTTTACTTTGGTAGCATAGTATCCAGTTTACTTTGGTAGCATGGTATCTAGTTTACTTTGGTAGCATAGTATCTAGGTTACTTTGGTAGTATAGTATCTACTTTACTTTGGTAGCATAGTATCTAGTTACTTCGGTAGTATAGTGTCTAGTTTACTTTGGTAGTAAAGTATCTTGTTTACTTTGGTAGTATATATAGTACAATGTATCTAGTTTACTTTGGTAGTATAGTATCTAGTTTACTTTGGTAGCATACTATCTAGTTTACTTTGGTAGCATAGTATCTAGTTTACTTTGGTAGCATAGTGTCTAGGTTACCTTGGTAACATAGCATCTAGTTTACTTTGGTAGCATAGTATCTAGTTACTTCGGTAGTATAGTGTCTAGTTTACTTTGGTAGTATATATAGTACAATGTATCTAGTTTACTTTGGTAGTATAGTATCTAGTTTACTTTGGTAGCATAGAATCGAATTTACTTTGGTAGTGTAGTAACTAGTTTACTTCGGTAGCATGGTATCTAGTTTACTTTGGTAGTATATATAGTACAATGTATCTAGTTTACTTTGGTAGTATAGTATCTAGTTTAGTTTGGTAGCATAGAATCTAATTTACTTTGGTAGTGTAGTAACTAGTTTACTTTGGTAGTATAGTATCTAGTTTACTTTGGTAGCATAGTATCTAGGTTACTTTGGTAACATAGTATCTAGTTTACTTTGGTGGTATAGTGTCTAGTTTACTTTGGTAGTATATATAGTATCTAGTTTACTTTGGTAGTATAGTATCTAGTTTACTTTGGTAGTATAGTACCTAGTTTACTTTAGTAGTATAGTATCTAGTTTACTTTGGCAGCATAGTATCTAGTTTACTTCGGTAGCATGGTATCTAGTTTACTTTGGAAGTATAGTATTTAGTTTACTTTGGTAGCATAGTTTCTAGTTTACTTTGGCAGTATAGTGTCTAGTTTACTTTGGTAATATGGTATCTAAATCACTCTGGTAGTAGAGTATCTAGTTTACTTTGTTAGTATAGTGTCAACACTGGTATGAGTCGTATGAGGCAACAGGTGAATTGTAGTATCGTAGTGGCAGCGACGTAAGGCGATATTAGGATTAACAATATCTTAGCCGTATCAATTAGTACTACTGCTAGCCATGTCGAATGACCGACCACATACCAATGCGTACCTACCGCCCCCCCCCCCCTCCGCCGGCTAGTTTACTTTGGTAGCATAGTATCTAGTTACTTCGGTAGTATAGTGTCTAGTTTACTTTGGTAGTAAAGTATCTAGTTTACTTTGGTAGTATATATAGTACAATGTATCTAGTTTACTTTGGTAAACTGGTTTGACAGACACACTTCACAAGGGTTAAACACGCAGTAAACCACCTACTCTCAACGGTGACTGTTGGTCATGACTTGAACAACTGCTATTTACCAGCTCTATTTAGGAATGTGTGCTCAAGATAGCAAAAAAATTGTGATAATAGGTGAGACAAGAACCAACGTGCTAATGCCGAACAAATGAATACATTTATGCAAGTAATCGCATAGTATTCTCAAACATTGTTTCCTCTATATTCCCTCCCCTCCCTTTCTCACCCAAACCGTATAATTAACAAACTCGGTTTACTTCCTCCTATGGTGCTCCCTGCTTGAATAGCGGTATCACATTCCCCAGGGGGCGCTCCGTTCGCCCCACTGTCCGACGGCGCCATCGGCAAGAGGTGACTGATCGGAGCCAGGCCCTGCCGACCAGTGCGTTGGCACGTGACCCAGATTCTGTCATTTTCCGGCGGTCTCCTAAAAAATCGGAATGTGTAGCAATTACTTCACGCAGGTCTAGTCAAGAATGAAACATGTAACAATTACTGGACTCACGTCTGGACAAGAATGAAACATGTAACAATTACTGGACTCACGTCTGGACAAGAATGAAACATGTAACAATTACTGGACGCACGTCTAGACAAGAATGAAACATGCAATAATTACTGGACGCAAGTCTAGACAAGAATGAACCATGTAACAATGACTGAACTAAGTCTAGACATGACTGAAGAATGTAACAATTACTGGGTGTGCGTCCAGGCAAGAATGAAACATGCAACAATGGACGTACGTCTAGACAAGAATGAAACATGTAACTGGACGTACGTCTAGACAAGGATGAACCATTTACCAATGGACGTACGTCTAGACAAGAATGTAACATGTACCATGGGACGTACGTCTAGACAAGAATGAAACATGTAACAATGGACGTACGTCTAGACAAGAATGAAACATGTAACAATGGACGTACGTCTAGACAAGAATGAAACATGCAACAACGGACGTACGTCTAGACAAGAATGAAACATGCAACAACGGACGTACGTCTAGACAAGAATGAAACATGTAACAATGGACGTACGTCTAGACAAGAATGAAACATGTAACAATGGACGTACGTCTAGACAAGAATGAAACATGCAACAATGGACGTACGTCTAGACAAGAATGTAACATGTAACAATGGACGTACGTCTAGACAAGAATGAAACATGCAACAACGGACGTACGTCTAGACAAGAATGAAACATGCAACAACGGACGTACGTCTAGACAAGAATGAAACATGTAACAATGGACGTACGTCTAGACAAGAATGAAACATGTAACAATGGACGTACGTCTAGACAAGAATGAAACATGCAACAACGGACGTACGTCTAGACAAGAATGAAACATGTAACAATGGACGTACGTCTAGACAAGAATGAAACATGCAACAACGGATGTACGTCTAGACAAGAATGAAACATGTAACACTGGACATACGGCTAGACATAGATGAAACATGTAACAACGGATGTACGTCTAGACAAGAATAAAACATGCAACAATGGACGTACGGCTAGACATGAATGTAACGCTTTATCTGATAATTATTTGAGGTACTTGGGCACAAAGATACATTTATCCCCGGCCCGATATATTTTCTGCTTCCTTCGCCGATGCGTTATAGCTTAAATTTCGGTATTACGAAACAGGTCAGTGGAAAAACAAATCCGGGGGGGGGGGGGGGGCATGGGGAATTAACATTTTACGAAGGATTTTAAGGACCCCGCGTCTACGTACTGGTTTATATGGATGAAGGTGTCCCCCGCGTTGAATGATAACTCATCTTGTTGTTGTCCGTTGTAAGCCTGAATTGCTGCTAGAACCGTTGTTTCTGTAAAAGCAATCAATTAGATACGCATTGCTTGTGATACGAAATACTGATCTCGAGACAGAGGGCTTTTCGGTTAGGCTGTGGTCTCTATGCCCTATCTAAAACTAGGCCAGACCGTCATTCATAATTATCCTTTATACGCAAAACTTAAATAAAATCGAAGAAATATTTAAAGTTTAGCATCAAATGCATCACTTGTAGCCTTCCTTCTGCTACCTAGCAGGAAATTTTATCAATTTTTATTGATTTTAAGCCATGTTTGATTTATGTCTTCAGTTCTGAAATAAAGCCATAGCGTAGTCATGTATGTCATCATCTCACAATGGGAATCCCCTTACTGTGTGTACAAGCAAGCCTCATGTTCAAATAAACTAAAACACGGAATGGTGAAGCCACTTCCTGCTTCCTGGAACTGGTCCCAGGCCTGTCTCTATTTATGCAGCCATGGAACGAAAATTTGAATAAACCAAATGTGCTTGTCAGACCAAAGGACACGCCTTGACTGTCGATCAGGCCCTGGAGGTTGTTTCAGTCATTCTACCAAGAGGTTCCGGTTTAGCCAATTCAGTGATGCACGAAAGTGACCGAAAACTGACATTTCTGAACTCCGTTACATTGGTCAGGTTTTGCAACACAAGCATAATTCTTTGTATGACCCTTATCCTCTCGGTGACGTGGTGACCGACACTTACGCTGCTGGTTGGTGGGCAAGTAGTAGGGATTGCATGTGCCCGCGTCGGGAGGCATCCGGGTCCCTTTCGGCCTCCTTTGCGGGTCAAATCTGACGGAGATGGGCGGCACAACGGCCCTTTCCTTCGCCAAACACCGGGCACAGCAGGCCCCCATGGCGGCTGCTGCTCCAGATTTTCGGGGAAAAGTCGTGCGTCTCGGTGATTACCTTGGATCTCAAATTCTGTCTGCTCGCCAAGGAACCACGTGTCATTCAGTGCCTGAAGCAGCAAGTCCCCACCGGGCAGTATGCCTACGTAACTCCAAATTCAACAAGTGTATTTTGAAGCATTGGAAGCAAAAGGGTTTTGCGACCAGTCAGCTGAGATAAACACTCAAGTTTCAATATTATGCAGTGGCGGATCCAGCGGGGGGGGGGGGGTACTGCGGCTTAATCCCCCCCACCCCCACCCCCTGGTCAAGCCGCAAAAGCCCCCCCCCACCGACAGATTTAGCCCCAAGGAATAAAGAAGGCTATCCCTGTCCAGAAGCAACAACCGGCAACATACATTCAATAATATTCAACATACATTCAATACATTCATTAATTTTCAACATACATCCAAAACATTCAATAATATTCAACATACATTCAATAATATTCAACATACATTCAATAATATTCAACATACATTCAATAATATTCAACATACATTCAATAATATTCAACATACATTCAATAATATCGGAAAATATTATTGAGATTTACCCCAATACATTTTCCGAACATAAAGTGATTCTTTAAATACAGACCTACACTTGGATTCGGACCCAGAACATCCTGGTCCCCTTGGCACAAGCGGCCCAGCGAAGACAGTACTGTGGTTGATACTATGTGACACAAGCTGCTGGCCGAACGGAAGGACGTACATTCCAGGTTAGAAACGAAAGTGCGGTGTGCATTCCTCAGGTGCGCCTCAGCTGTATCCGTAGCAAGCAATATCCAGGACATTACATAATGAGTTGGCTTCGGACGTTGTTCACGGTGGGCATAATCCCAGTTTAACCAGCTCGGCAGGTCTCTAACCATTCGGCAGTCGTTATGGTTAAAGGCCTGGTTAAAACCGTACGTGTATGGCCTGTAGGCTCTGCCCGTAGAAGGTCCTTTACAGGTGTGTTTTTTTCATGTTTAGAAAGAGTTTCTACACGAGACAAGGAAGTTAAGCACCGGATTGACGCTAAAGTGTGCGTGACGTACCGTAGTTTAAGTGTCAGTATATAATGTGTCTATTGGGGTCACCTCAAGGGGAACCCCCACTTGTAATAATAATGTACGTGAGGTACAGCATGGTAGTCTCTACACAACCCTCACCACCAGTATATGAAGAGTCTCTCTGAAATATCTGCCCGATCAGTTCGCCTGCAGCGTAAAAGTAGATGATGTGAGGGACATATGTGGACATCGCTGTGCAGCAACCGCCCTTTTTTGAAGCGTACGCTGCAAAAATTAAATAATTCAAGTGGGTGGATGGTGGGGTGGACCACGATCATTATCAAAACTGTGTCTGTCAACACACGAGCTGGTTTAGCATGATAGCCTGGTCCCGTACATATATATGTCGGGCCGGCTACGGCGATGCATTCCTGGTGTGCGTCCAACGTGCAAGACAGAGTTTTGAATCCATTACTTTTTCTTACCCGGCCGCCTCCTATAAACCATGTATTTGGACAAGAGGGTCATTTTTCCGACGGGCCGAGCGGCTTTTGGACGAAATCTTTTTTGTGCCGTGGAACGCTTTCAAAGCAAGCAATGCATTAATTGCCTCCACACACACCCACACACCCTGGGCATGCTGTATGCGTCTGGGGCAGACAAGGAACCATACTAGCTTTTAACCAGTTAGTAAAAGGTCTTTCACTTACAGTTACCCGGCATATTCTGTACGCACCTGGTCGCTCGCAAACACGAGTGGGACGCATAGGGGTAGGACGATTGTTGGGATTGGGGTGGGGGGGCATGAACATGGATTCTTGAAGGGGGGCGGGCACAAACATTAAGAATGCGTGTAAAATCCTTAGACTGAGGTGACCGTGGTGCACAGTCTAGAATAAATTAGCGGACAAAATCAAATTGCCAAGACGAGATTCGAGGTTACTGGCTTCATCGGCTGTTTTACAATCCCAAAAAATCCCAGTGCTCTCTGAAAACTTTGCGACAGAGGGGGGGGGTGCTCTCTCGAAACTTGCGACCGGGCCGGAGGGTGGCAGCATGTGACTTATTGGGGGGGGGGGGCACAAAGATACCCGTGCCCCCCCAATATGTTCTTAGCGGGGGGGGCACGTGCCCCGGATGCCCCCCCGGTTCCTCCACCTATGAGACGTTCTTGCATCCCAGATCCGATAAAACGGTACCCAGTAGCGGATCTAGGAATCTAGGAATTTGCAAAGGGGGGATTTCTCTTTACAAAATTGTGACCGGGGGGACCGGGGGGCATTCTTCCTCAACAAGGGTCCCTTGAAAAAAGCATTACTTAATTACCTTGTTTGAGGGGCACCCCCCCCCCCCCCCCTGATCCTCCACTGGTCTACAGAATGTCCCTCCCCCCCCCTCCCCCAGCTTCCAGTGTAAGTAACGCCAGTAACACAGGGGTCTGAAAGGGGTAAATGGCGACGCGCGACACAGGCATGCGACATTCGACATTCGACATTGACCCTCCAATTCCGTCACTGCAAATGTTAAAAAGCGCACTGAACACTGGACCCCCCCCCCCTCTTCCAACCCCTTTAAGATATAGACAGAACAAGTTTTCTTATATAAATCATAACGGTAGCAAGTATATATATATAAGCTTATATACGTTAGATACGTTAGATATATTTGATACCCGACAATATTACCATTGCTATTGTCTATAGATAGGCTGCATGAATATGAATACGGACAGGGGCGGATCTAAGAATTGGGAAAGGAAGGGTTGCGACCGGGGAGGGGGGGGGGAGGCCGAACTTCACAGGGTTTGCTCATATTTCCAAGGGGAGGTTGCAACCCCCTCCGCCTAATCTCCCGCCTCTGACGATACACTCCGATATGATCGTTGCAACGGGTGCACCAAAATAAACTTTTTCTACTTGCGTGTCTAAACGGGTGTTTGTGGCCATTAAAAAGTTGATCGCTGTGTCGATCGAGAGATGCCGAGAAGCACCAAAATAAACTTTTTCTACACAGGGTTTGCTCATATTTCCAAGGGGAGGTTGCAACCCCCTCCGCCTAATCTCCCGCCTCTGACGGGAGCAAATAGCAAATACATATTGTTAAACTTACACTCCGATATGATCGTTGCAACGGGTGCACCAAAATAAACTTTTTCTACTTGCGTGTCTAAACGGGTGTTTGTGGCCATTAAAAAGTTGATCGCTGTGTCGATCGAGAGATGCCGAGAAGCAGCCATTTAGACCTGATTTCATCCCCCACTTTTGAGCACCTGCTGACTTAGAGGTTTATGGGGAAATCCGGCATGGGAAATTGGCGCTATGGGCGCTTCTGACATGTAGTCAGACATAGGTTTGGGCTAGGGCACCCCCTGTCGGTGGGAACGGTGAACAACGTACATGTGCGCACGTTTATGAGTTTCACCACAGGCACAAGTTTTGACTCTTGTGTAGAGAAAATTCGGATTGTATTGGTCATTGGCGGGATATGGTAGGTTTTTATAGTTTGTTATGAAACTTAAGCCCTTATATTTGTGTTCTTTTACGCAAAATTGACATTGAAAAAAAAAACTAGTTATGCAACTTTAAGCTCTTTTTTGGGGAAGATTAGTACACATCATGTGGGAAAGTGGCTTTCTTGCGTACTACGTCATCCAAATTTGCACATTGTGGACGTTTTTTTACCTGCTTGTTTGTGAATGTGATGATTACCAGGGTGTTAGCCAGAGACCCGTCTCATAGGCGGGCAGTTTCAGTTTTAGCGGGCAGATTTTCAATTTGGCGGGCACTCAGGTGCTGTTTACCGCCCAAAAAGGCCTTTTTTGTCAGGAGGTTTAGAAGAAAATCGCAATTTTATATGACATCGATAAGTACTTTTATTTATAGAATTGTAAATTGCGAGCTCAAAATGCGACCTGATCGGCTGGCGTTATGTTGTGTGTACACTGAACACTCTTTTCTACCAGCCAAAATTTTGGCCACAAAAAAAATTCTGGCTAATACCCTGGTGGTGACACATCTATTTTGCATTGGATTAACACTTATACTGTGAGAAAATAGGTCCTGAACGTGTTTTCCAAAATATTTTGAAAATCATAATATAAGTGAAAAATTGCTGTATGAGCCGCTTTAATTCATTGAGCACTCCGGGCGAAACTCATAATAATCATAACGCCCCCTGCAAAGACCCCTGGCGAATCATAATCGAACTAGAGAATTTATTAGTGCGCATGCTCACGGACGCCGGAAACTTTACTGATATGTGAAGCAGAAATAACTGGCAGAATATTAGAAATACTTCTTTGTTTTCCACATTTCTCTGCATTCCTGGGACAAATTGGAATAACATGTTCATATAATGGCCGATCACTGTAAATTCTTGTGCATCTTTGCTTTGTCTTGGGGTGTTGGCGCGTAGAATGAACTCTGAATATGATTTGTTGATGTCCGGTGCTGAGTCTGGGGCCCAAAATCCCGTCACTTATTATTGCTCATTTCGGGGCTCTGTGGGTCTGTTGTGTGTGAAGTCCCTTTAATAATAACGCCTGTAACATAACTGCCGGTCTGTGCTGCTGATCTCTCAACAGATACGTAGCGACCGATGGCCCTAGATCTATGGCATGTGCACGGAATGGCTGAGTAGCTAAATGAAAATGTGATGCATTTGTCAGAGACATTGAATGGCAAGTTTTTAATGTGCTAGCTGTCAGTGTCACTGTGACTTGTCGTGAGTGACAGCTTAAGGCCTAGGCCTATACTATTCGTGCTATACTCAGTCATGGCTCCCAGACCTTCTATAATTTCTGTATTTCCAATAATATTGTAGATCAAGGAGTTCTCTATATTTAGGCCAAAAGTGATATAATAATAAATCTATATTTTACTGGCTGCTAGATGGTCATGTCCCGGGATTAATATATTGTGATGTTGTATTTAAACAGTTACTTTCAGGCCTAAAAAATTCCAGTACTGCCTATGGGTGATATGACTTTTATGGCCATGGCAGGTGGCATCGCCATAAGGGTATGATGGCTATGGAAGGTGGCATCGCCATAAGGGTATGATGGCTATACCAGGTGGCATGGCCATCAGGGTATGATGGCTATGGCAGGTGGCATGGCCATAAGGGTATGATGGCTATACCAGGTGGCATGGCCATAAGGGTATGATGGCTTTGGCAGGTGGCATGGCCATATAGGGAATGATGGCTATGGCAGGTGGCATGGCCATAAGGGTATGATGGCTATACCAGGTGGCATGGCCATAAGGGTATGATGGCTATGGCAGGTGGCATGGCCATAAGGGTATGATGGCTATGGCAGGTGGCATCGCCATAAGGGTATGATGGCTATACCAGGTGGCATGGCCATAAGGGTATGATGGCTATGGCAGGTGGCATGGCCATAAGGGTATGATGGCTATACCAGGCTGCATGGCCATAAGGGTATGATGGCTATGGCAGGTGGCATGGCCATAAGGGTATAATATCGCAAACATGCACATAAAAGTGAGTCTTTAGATAGAAGTTACATTTACATCTTTCAGTGATGTAAGTCATAAAAATATCTCCACATATTCGGATACACCCATATTTGTTGGTAAAATAGTCATAAAAATATCTCCACATATTCAGATACACCCATATTTGTTGGTAAAATATCATATAATTTACATGAGATATATCCTATAAACTCATGCGCATAGCATGCCTATTCTAAAATAAGT
Organism: Arenicola marina; assembly: GCA_964019135.1. Classification (NCBI taxonomy): domain Eukaryota; kingdom Metazoa; phylum Annelida; class Polychaeta; family Arenicolidae; genus Arenicola; species Arenicola marina. The sequence goes on along the minus strand of OZ025257.1, from coordinate 5,104,961 downwards.
CTTGATCACCTTATTGTTAAACCACAAAAGCAAATGTAGAGATCGGTTCTTCAGTACCTAAGACTATTAGGGGGAGGGGGGTGAAACAATCTAAGGTCTGAGGTCAGACTCAGCGACTCAGACTTTGAATTCATGTCTAAATCTGTAATTTACAACCAGTCAGATTACATAATTACATTGTTTGCTCAAAGCCAATCAGGTGCTACTGCTGCACTGCAGGCTAAAAATTAGATTGGATCAGGTGCCAGTCAAATAATTGGGCCAACCATTCATCATAGGTGGAGTCCATGCAATCGACCCCTGCTTGTTAAGCCTTGGATTTTGATATGATGATTTTGCAACATGATTTAACAAAGCCGTTTTTTTTTCAGATAACCCCCACTTCCCTGATGACCTTCATATCTGTGGTGGCTGTCATACTCAATTCACAAACCTGGAAATGTTCTCCCAACACAAACATCAGGGGTGCTTCTCCCCACTGAAAGAGAAGTGTCGGACAGAAGATGGCAGTGGCTTGGGCCTTACGACCAATCTGCCTATTCCGACATTTCAGACCAGCCTGCTGACCCTGAGTGAGGGGGACATAGCCCACCACTCCGGGTCTCAGACCAGCCACAGGCACCACCAGTTGCTGGGTGGCCATGTGGTGAAGATTGACACAGACCAGGACATCCAGGACTCGCCCAGACACGCTGTTCTGGAGGTGTCCCACACGGAGCTGGTGCAGCAGTACCACGATCAGCTGCAGCAGATCCGGGAGAGCCAAGCGGACGCACTCCAGACTGATGCAGAGACTTACTTAGATCATGAACGACTCTCCGAGGCGTCTGCCCAGGACGGAGGTGTCACTCCGTCCTTGTCGGGTGGCAAATTCCTCATGGAACGTCCTGCCCACCACCACCAACACCAACCCCATACCGCCATGCTGGACGCCATCCACCCCCCCACCCTCACCTACCAGCTGACCCCCGCCAGCCCCGGGCCGGGGGTCGGGGGCGAGTCCCTACAGAGGAGCCTGACGCTGACCGCGATGAGGGACCCTCATCCAAATAGGCCTAGATCCATCAGTTAGAAATTCTACATGATGATATTTTAATTTGGTTCTATTTTTAACTAGAGGTTTACTCTTGATAGATAACCAAATATCGGGGTTGCATAATTTTACCATACCATTACCATCGATGACATTTATATAATTACTATTAATCTATTGCATCGCCCAGTAGAACACCATGACCTGATTTTAAATTATTTTTAAATTTTTGTATATTGTTAAGCATAATTTCTTCATTTTTTAATTTCATGAGATATATTTATCTGCTAATGGTAGTAAGCTGTAGCTTTTTCTGAGGTACTCTTTCCTTATACTTTCATATCAAAATATAATTAATTACTATATATATGATCATTTAACCAGAAGATCATTCTGATTAATCAATGAAACCACAGATTTTTCCAATGCATAGTAATATTTTACACTATTTATGGCACCTTTACAATTTTGAATCTTTGTGGCCCATTTACAGTTACATATATGTGTATTTCTTTACTATTAACACAAAATGATTTAACAATCGACTATGTAGTGAGGTAACTACACCAAGTATTATGCAGTGCAGGGATACTTCAAGTACCAGATTTCTGTTTGCATCGTTTAACAAATTTGCTATCTTGTTCCACACAGGTTTTACAAATATACAACTATACAATAAATGGTCAACAGTTTCCAATTCATTTTCACAGAACACACACATATCAGAGCTCACAAATTTATATTTATATAAAAAGGTATTGGTTACTAATGCTCTATGGAGTATAAGATACTGAAGACTCCTTAATCATTCATTGACAGTGGGGGTTACTGGTACTTTGTAAAACTGGTTCCATACTAAATCTATTTGTGCTCCTATTATTTCTGCCCATTTCATTTCATTGACATTGTTATATGGCAAAGACTCAACAAATACATTGCACAGATGCTTACACAGGCATTTTACTCTTAATACAGCTTCTGTAAATTTATATGTGATCCATGCCTGTTCCCCATGCAGTATGAAACATTGTTCTTTCCAATCTCTTGGTATAGAGTGCATAAAACCATAAAAACCAACAACATTTATGTCTATTTTATATTTGTTTACAAAATTTTGCCACCCTAGAAAGATACAATTTTTCATCCACAATATCATTAACAAAAATAACACCTTTATTTATAAATTCTTCTTTTTGTCCTATTAAATTTCCATTTGTCATAAAATAGGGGTTCCACAGAGGATATTCCAGAACCTTTATGTCAACCTTTCAGGTTTGCTTAAAGTGGTACCACGATTTAACTACATCAACCCAGAATGGGTTACTCATCAAATTCATCAATTTAATTATTTAATTAATTAGTTGGTCTCTAATATTATAGACAACAATGGTATAAAATCTATTTTCTTTGTTTTGGTATGTAGGAATTATTGAAGGTACAAAAGAGATATGAAATGCTATATTTATTTTATCTTGTCATTTGGTATACCGGTCTATAGATATAAAGTTAATATGTACAGTTTAGTTTCCAAATACCTTACACTTTTGTCTGTATCATGGCTAGCTCGATTGTTTTTTGTTTTGTTTTCATTAGATTAATTTAAAGCATACCAAGTACTTAATTAATTGATATATACTGATATGTAAAAAATAAAATGTAGAAATATACAGGCTATACTATTCTCCCTGGTGCATTTAATTCTGCTATTATTATAAATACCCCTTCTCTGTTGTGGGTGAATTAAGGATAATTTCACAGTCTTCATGGTCAAGATGGTTACATAAGCTTCAGTCTATGGTCCTATGAGGGCATGTTTCTGGAATTGGCCTGACTGCTCAGTTTAATCATTGTGGATAATAATTTAATGTAACAAAGTTTCAGGGCAAATGTTTAAATAAATGGGTTTACAGGTGTCCAGTTACTATATTATTTTCTCCTTCCTTAGACTTAACCTCATTAGATGTGAATTGATTTCACTAAAATTATAAGAAAAGATGAGTTTTGTGGAACTAACAACATTACCTATATGTAATGCTTATGTTTCAGTCAGAACAGTGATGGCCCAAGAACCACTGACCAGGTTATAAAAAAACACTACAATGTGAGAGCCAAAGGTTAGTATTTAGTATTTTACTTATGTCAATACTTATCCCAGTCTATAACCATGCAAATCGTGTTCTTCTAACTTCTGCAATGAGTGATCAAAACCAACACGTTTTCAACATTTCTTTACTCTAATATATTTATGTTTATAGCAAAATGATATCAATGGCAAAATAGCTTGGGAGCTTGAATTCTAAACGATGAACCATGTTTCAGACTTTTTTCAGATGTTTTCAGGAAGTATATATATACTTTTTCTACGGAAAACAAAGGATATTAAAGGAATTTTTTCACCGCTAAGACTTCTGTAACTTTTTGCAGCAAAAGACGCAGGCAATGCCTACAGGAGAGTGCCCACTGGTGGTGGCCCTGCTCCTCGAGAGCCGACTGCGGCGGAATTAATATGGCTGCGCACTCATGAGGGGAGTGCCACCATCATGGGCATCCCTGGAGGTGTCGATTCCGCAGTGTGTGAGTTATATTTATACTGATATATTATTAAATGTATGTATCTTTGTAATATAAAAGTATTATCATCACATTTTTATTTCCAAAACCATTATTGCGCTCATTTCAAACTACCGGTAAGCACCATAAGTGAAAAAAGGTAATTGGTAAATTTTTGGTTCCATGAAGGCACGCGTGCCAAGTAATTGCAGTAATAGCAGTAGTTAACACTCACTAAAACTAATTCGCCTGTTAAAAAAGAAGCGTCGTGTACCATCGGATTACATTATCAAAACGTAAAGAAATATGGACACGTCGAAACTATCTGTGGTGCATGTGACTGCTTTAAAAGAGCATTTTATTATACTAGTAATAATATTTAAAACTGAAGCTGTGCAAGAAGAAAAATGCGTTCATTCATATATTACTTTTATTTACAATTTTGTACCTTTTTTCAGCAACTCATTCGGAACTGTTGAGCTTTTTATCAGGTTGGTAAATAAGAAGCGAGGCTGAAAAGCATAATGCGTGTGTTGGTTCATAACATGCCACCATTACAGAAGTAACCGGTAAAATAAGCCCATTGTTGGTGGCACGCTATACAGAAGTACATAGAAAGAATGTAAAGATACAAAAATGTATCAAATCACCAGTGTCGTTGTAAGCCACTTATTACCGTGACATCAATATCCAGACTGGGCATTTGAAAAGATATCGTTGAAATATCTAAGGGCGTGTCTGCTAGGAGGCAAATTATATTTTACTTTGTATCTCGCGGTGAAACGCGATGTAACACGATGTACGACTTACATTTGATTCAGAGAATGACGAGATGGACTGCATGACAATGCCAGCGGAGCTCCCTGGTGAGGTGAAATACAACAAGAGCACGATGTTGGCAGATTAAGCCTTAAGAAATCATTTGGCAACTTACTGTTCCTGTGTAACATAGTGCGAATGTTTTGCTCTGGAAAAACATGAACTCAATTTCAGCACAGTTTACAAGATATGACTGGATATGGGATATAATAACTTTAGCAAGTCACTCGTGTTGGCGTCAGCCGCTAAGTAATATGACATTAACTTGCAGATTGGGTATAATACCAAAGAATAAACGTATGTTACAACATACTACTGCGCCACATGTTAAAGTTTTAAATACGATGTACGATTTACATTTGATTCAGTGACTCAACTTGTGCCCAGCACGGTCACAATAGCAGAGCTGCCAGGTGAGTGAAAATACAACCCGATTAACATTTATACAAATTAACCTGAATGGAAAGTCATTTCGCCGCTTACTGCCCCGTGTAACACAGACCGAACGTTAGCAATTTATTTTAGCGCTCGTTATAAAACTACATGAACCGAATGTTAGCACATTTCGTGACGCGCTGTAGACTTACATAGATCGAATGTTAGCGCTATACTTTTGGCGCCCTAGAGCATGTAGAGAGTTACATAGCCTGAATTTCAGGCTAATCTAACGATCATATTATGAAGTATACAACACTTTTTACCAAGGGTGTCAGAAACATACTTTAACACATGTTAAAGGTATCGCTATAACAATACGGTAAATATGTTAAAGTTCTAAATGCGATGTACGATTGACATTTGATTCAGAGAATGAAGTTCTGCCCAGCACGTCCAGAGCAGCTATACCTGGTGAGTGGAAATACAACTTCATTAATTGAGATTGATATTACAAGTTCCGCTTCAACTAGTTTTAGGTAACATGTAGTAACAATTAATACATCCTGTGACAAGGGCTACGGCTTGTGTTTAGAAGAGTGTTACGCTTATAGTTCTAGCACAGCCATATATGGAGTGGTTTACCAAACGTGATCCAGCTCATAATATGTCCACTATATTGTAAGCCACAAGGAATGTTCAGTTGATAGCAGTTAATATTGAGATTTGAAAAGTAAAGATATGTCGTTCTGTGATAAGGTACATTGCATCCTCCATTTTATCAGTCCCAGTTTTCTTAAATTAAATTAAACTCTTTTACAGGTCCCAGTACCCAAGCACTACACAACTTGGCGCCATCTCCAAAGAAGCGGAGATACTCCAAGGAGGAGATGGACACCCTGCGCCATGAGTGAAGAAGACTCACACTGTGCTAGTGAGGAAGGAGGCACTCATGTGCGACGTCCTAGAATACAAAAAGAAAATACTGGCCATCCAACTGCGTAGGTTAGAAGAGGAGGAGCGGAGGAAACGTGACAGTGACCTATAGTTAATTTCAGTTAGTAACAAGACTTCTGTCAGTATAATACTTAGTTCGGATTGTAAATTATTACCTATGACCTATTATTATCATATTAATAACTTCTGTTCTGGAATTAGGTGGAAACTTTCCTGAGCGAACTAGATAAAATGTACTTCTGTCAGTGCTGTCTTATCTCGGGATATATGTAATGGTGAGAAGCTATGTAAGATAGCGGTAAAACTTCTGTCAGTACTTTCAGCCTGTGGCTGTCTAAATCTCAGGATATATCTAATGGCGAGAAGCTATGTAAGATAGCGTTTCATTTCACTTAAATTAATTCGTTGGTTTCTTACATTATATGCAAACAGTTAGTGTCTAGTTAAAGTAAGCGTCAGTCAGTCGTTGTCGAGCTCGCTGTCCAGCAGGTTCAAGGAAGGCCACACCCCGGGCCCCACCCGCCGCTTCCTCTTGACCTTGTTCTGGAGCGGGAATACCCTCCGGCATAAGATCATGACGCTGCTTGGCAATGTTGTGCAATACACAGCAGGACGTAATCGCTGCACAGCATTTGTCAGGCTGCATACGAAGTCCGTAGTGTAAACCGGCGAAACGCCTTTTCAAAACACCGATCGTTTGTTCAACCTTGACGCGAGACCGTATATGGCTGCGGTTGAACCGTTCTTGGGCTGGGGTGCCTGGGTTCAGGTAGGGGGTCATTAGGAAAGGCTTAAGAGCATAACCGGAATCTCCCAGCAGAAGGCCTTCATGCTCACCTGTAAAGGATGAATGTCAAATATTTAATTACACGTGCTGATATATATTCAAGGGGTCTAGGACAAACCGCCCCCCCCCCCGGACAATTCACCCCGGACAACCCTCAGAAAACTCCCCGCGACAACTCCCCGCTTGGATAAGTCTGCCCGCGGACAATTCTCCCCCCCCCCCCCCACCCCACCCCGCCGCAGACAACCGCCCCCCGCCCCGAATATTCTCCCTAGAATATTCTCCCTAAGAACAATTGCCCCCTAGTACAAGTCTCTCCCGGAAAGTTCCCCCCACCCTCGAGACATTTGCCCCAAGGCCAGCTCCACCCCCCCCTCCCCCTTCCGGACAATTCCCTTCCTAGACACCTCTAGCCTTCGAGGCAACTGCTTCCTGGCTTACTTCCCGATTACTGGATAAATACCCGTTGGAAGCACCCACCCACAAATGGACAAGGACCCCTCACCTATATTCCCACCTCCCGAAAATACCCACCCAGTCTGGGGGAGAATTGACAGGGGGACTTTTCTGGGAGGAACTGGGGGCAATGGTCCGGTGGGGGAAGGGGGGGTGGGGGGTCCTGCTCCCTATTTAAGTGGCCACATAATAATATATTACTTTTTAGATGTTGCATTATCGCTTGGCCTACTAGATGGCGGAGTTGCTTTTGTGGTTTTCTTGTTGTCGACACTGGTTATAGGGTAATGATATATAGTAGAACGAATGTATATGTACATGTTAGTCTTCACCTTGCTCGAATTCCTGATATATGCGAGATTCCCGTAGTATGCGACTGTCATGTACACTGCCTGGCCACTGGGCAACCACGTTCGTTATCTTCTGTTGATCGTCGCATATTACCTGCCATCAAATGAATACAAATATAGTTGTATGGAAAGTACAGTCTCTTGTTACATGTAGCTATGAATTGCAAACTATATAACATCACAAGTGTTCATTTGTGTTTATTGTATTTATGGCATTAACCATGTCTTTATGTATTTATTCTCGGTACAGGATTTGTCCATCCATAATATACAAAACTCGTATGAAAACTAGATTTGACTTCTGAAACCAGATATATGATATGTATATTAATATAAACAAATTGTGTCCATCCATCTATGTGCTCAAAGTCTTTGATGCAAGTACCATACAGCATGTATCAACAGTCGTCATTGTTATAGTCGCGCGCACAGATGCAATATACAGAACTCGATAGAATAGAAACATTATAAGACAGAATAAAACTTCTGAAACCAGTTATACAATGTATATATAGGAATATTTAAAAACAATATGTAAATATTCATTAAAAGTTGTCATTGGTTGGTTTATACCTTTAGCACTTTTCAAATGTTTTTCAAACATTGTGTCAGGTAAAGCGAAGGTATCTGCCTCCATATTAAAATACATGATGGTTTTGATGTTTTTTGTACTTACTTGTACATTAATGCTGTGAAATCCTTTTCTACACACATAGTCAAATTCGTTGTGATGGGGAGCCTGGATCTTAATTTGTGTTCCGTCGACACAGCCCAGTATTGAAGGGAATCTTGAAACAATGACAATAGCTTTATAGACACACTTTGCACTTAAAAAAAGTTGATATTATTTAAATCATATGGATATAATAATTTGGGCGCCATCTGGACAGCCTAGAATGAACTTGAAAGTGGTAATTAATAGGCATTTAACATACTTACATATGCCTCTAACATTAATACAATTTTCATTCATAACAATATCTAGCATGTTATGCAGTTGGTCCTTTTCAACAAAGATGTATACATTGGCGTAAGTTGGATGCCATTTAATCTAATGCTCAATGATTAAAGTTCCTAGGTTGCAAACTGTTTGATTTGCAATGACGGGCCCTTTAAACCAAAGTCCTCTATATGCATCAAATATCACATACAGGGTGTTATTCAACATTTCTCAAATGTGGTTACAATTTATCCAGACTGACAGGTCAATAAAACCGAGTCATGGAATATCACATATTATTGAGCATTTCTCAAATGTGTCTTACAAATATAAACATTAAACTGTTTTGTGAATTACAGATAGGTGTATGTAACTACATTATTATATAATAATTTGTTTGAGGAATGGCATGCCATAATGTTGAAAATCAGCACATTGAGAGCCCAAATTTTATAATTAGAAAACAGCTGAAATTGAAGATAGACTAATATCTAAGGACTAGTACCTATATACATTTAGTGGCTAGCAGCTAATACTCAAGAAAATGCAGGTTCTAGAATAATATGTTATATATATAGCATCTAGTTTACAATTATTCAGACACATATTTTGCAGCAGTCTCCAAAGTTTAATTGGCACAATTTTATTCCAGCACTGAAATACATTTTAACTCACTGATGGCAAGCTCTATAATATGGGTATACAACTAGTTAAGCCATGCCTAATTATAAAACGATATATTAGTCATGAATTTCATGAAGTTACCATAGGCCCTTTATAAGTTTTATTTAAGGAACAAATCTTTTTGTAATTACCTGAACAAAATATGTCTATAATACTACTATCTATAATACTTAATTTTTTAAATATGATAATACTGGTACCTATATCAACCGATGACACTATGCAAAATAGGCTTGAATGTTTTGCTTCAGTATTATTGGCCTGACCTGTCATTATTTTAGTAGCACTGACACGCCACTGCCACTGCATTACATTATATGTATAGCCACGCCGGCGCCGTAAATCAGCGTTGGGGGGGAGGGGGGGTGGGAGTGTGTAAATAGGTACCTCCCCCCCCCCCGCTGATTTACGGCGCCTGTGGCCATATCCCAATGCACTGCCACTGATGCAGTATGTACATGCAAAACAGAACTAAAAAAAAGCCCTTTACGTTTACGAACTGCATTGTAGGATTGAAAACCTGTGACTAAGTTTAAGGTTTAAAAAGATACAAACACAGTCGTAGAAAGTATGTTCCACCGCGTACAGTTGTATTAGAAAATAATCACATGAAAAATCGTATGCGCTAAAATCTTGTGTTTGTCAACACAAGTTGTCAGACGCGCTAAATTCAGAAATTCAACGTACCGTGCCTCTGATAAAATCCTCGTTGAACTCTTCTTGCTTCGTCTCCTCTGGGAAATTGGATAAAATCCCCAACTTTGCCTGATAGCGCATGTAGAAAGTCTCTCACAGATCTACATACACTAGACCGTGATATTCCGAGTTTGGTATCGCCGATGAGTAGGTGAAAGGCGCCTGTCGCTAAAAACCTTAGCGAAGCGCAAACCATCAGAATCACCGGTAAGGCGTTGGATCGTTCAGTTGCCCTCTGTAGCTCATTTCGCAGGTAAAAACAGAGAAATAAAATGGAGTCCGGTCGCAATCGAAAACGCTGCCTTACTTCCTCCTCTGTGAATATTTCGAGAGGATTGCTTCGGTCCCGTATTACTCTTTCCGGACTTTCCCTCTCTCGAGCGCGACGCAAACGGCGCAAATGGTCCGCCATTTTGTCTCAGAATATTTTACTCAGGACACCTCGAACGCTGTCCTAGGAATTTGCTCAGGATTTTGCTCAGGAATTTTTGAGAACTCCTTATTTTTTCTCAAGTAAATTCCTGAGTAAATTCCTAGGAATTCCTAGGAATTTGCTCAGGAATTTACTTAGGAATGTTTGTGAACACGGCCCCAGGTTCGTTGGTGACGGAAAAGGAATGTCGGATTAAAGATGGCAATTAGCATTGGGGAAATCCGTTACAGGTAAAACTGTGTCGGCTTTCGGGCTTATCTGATGTTGGATTAACGCGTTCTGACGGTTTGAAAAGTGCATAGCAATTACCAAACTTCGTCTTACGGATCACTCAATAGCTAGGGTTGGCATGGCGACTGCATTCATTCCTGTACAACGCCATCCAGGAGGCGCCTTCCCAACAAGTGAGTTGTGTTCCGGGATGAGAAAGTAATAAACACGGCAATATGTGGAAAATGCATGTTTTGCGATCACCATGGTTCGTGTCCCATCAGTAGCAAACTGTGGTCTGACTTTAAGTACATAACCCTGAAAGCAGTTGCGGATACATTCACCAACTTCTACGGATGTCTATTGATGGTGGTACGGCTTCGCAGCTCAACCGGCCGCTTAGGCCACTTTGTACCTTACTGGAAGCTAAATTGGGCCACGAAATCTCAAAGTCAATTGAATGCGGTTTGCTGAAACTTGCATCCGATGCAAGGGCCAGGGTTCGAACTACCGGCCTGTTGATCTGCGGTTCAACCTTCATGCCTTTATTGACATGTCTTCCATAAAGCGCCGATTTCCGACCTAAAGGGACTATGGTTCAATAGTTCGGGCGGTGTGTATTGTGGTCTGATGGCCTAAGCTGGCCATCGAATTGACGGTATAGATCGATTTGTTGTTCGCCATGTCTATTTTTGACATTTAGTTGGCTGATTTCTTGGACATTTCTACAAAGGATTGTTTCGTTCGATGAATGCAAGGATTTCTGGCGACAATTGGAGCTGACATCGACAACCTTAGCCATTGTTCAAACGTCAAGTAGAACCAATAATGCCCAGGACTTGCAATCATAACGATAATTGTGCGATAAAAAGTATTCGTATGGTGTGTTTCCAGATGGACGACATTATTTATAAATATTTTAGATATGGCTAAATAAGTAATAAATATATATGCATCTTGATTAGTATGAACGTGTGAGAGGCTTGCGGAGAAGAAGAGTGGGGACGTTTGAAGACTATTACCGGCATTCTCCGGCGTGTCGTCTAAGACCTAGCTCCAATGTGTTGTGGCTGACTTCCATTTGTGTAGACCAGTTTATATGTTATTGAAACGCAAGCTGTGATAGTTATATAAATTGCAAGGGTAGAGCACATGTGGGAAGTATACGCGAACAACAGAAGATTAGGCGACACCTGCACCGTTTGATGTTCAATATGGAATATTCCCGCCCTGCACACCTAATGTGCTTTCACCGAGATTTTTTCACATTTTCGCTTTATTGATCGCCTTTCAACTGAAAGGTTTGATTAACGACATTGATGACATTGGAGTGTCATTAAACGACATCAAATATTCACGTATAACCAAATGATGGTCACAACACAATGGAGCTAGTTCTGAGACGACACGCTGAAGAATACCTGCAATATTCGTCAAACGTCCCAATTGTTGTAAACCCCACAAATAGTCATATTAATCACAATGCACATGGTGCCGTCCAAGTGGAAGTATTCCAACTGGAAGTTTCATTTTTCTATAGAACTTGTACATTGATTTTTGCATGGGAATTTAATATCTTATCTGGGATAACCATCGATATATTCTGACTGCTTTGCCGTCCTGTATCTGTATCAATCTCCTTTATACCTGGACTTTTTATCACTGGATAATAGCCTTTGATAGCTTTTTGTTAATTAGAATACATGTTAAAAACTTTCTCATGTTACATGTCTTCCACCAGAACGAAACACACAACGAATTGTAACCTATGTGAATTTGGGCTATTCAAATTCTTTCATGTGCATCTTATTCTGCCTAGTGTTGGGCAAAATAAGTGTATCGGGTGATGTCGTAAAGAGATACATAACATATTTTAGGGAAGTATATCAGTAATATTTATTTCGCAATGAACCACAATGAGGCAGAGCCGTGGTGCTCGCATGTCGCTGTTACTTGGATCAACCCGCCACCGTGCCAATCGGGCCGCCGTCCTCCAGTAAACACCCTTTATTCAATTGTACTTTAATATGTTTGTGACTGGCAGCTGTCATCAATGTTATCGCATAATAACAGTGGAATATAAACAATAATCAAGTATCCTTCACCTTCCACAAGCCATAAGTTAGATAGGTTTGATAATTGGCAAGATTGCTAATGCAGATTATATCAATACATAGATGAAGACGAATATCAGTTTGGTCTTACCAGGCCTCTCCCTCCTCGACTACCTACACCATATACACCTATATCTCATCAGCCAGGCGAGAGTAAATAGAAGTAGAAGTACATTATAGCAAACTAACTTCCACCCATCACATAGCATCGTTAAGCTAGACATTGGATGTGTTGTTAATTATTTATCTGAAGTATATATTATCAAATTACATTACAAGTCACTTTAGTCATGTAGATAGTGAATGTCTGATAAGCCTTATAATGCCTGGCAATAAGCGGCTATATAATGTGATGCAGAATAAACAGATGTGTAGAAAGGATACAGTTAAAGTAACGTAGGTACCTACTAAATGGACCAAGTGACTCGCCAGGTATAACACAATCAATTAACGAAATCTTGATATAAGATGCTATAAGATGCTATAAGATGCTATAAGATGCTATACGATGCTATAAGATGCTATAGAGCCTCGAACGATTGGAAAGGCAACACTGGACATCAATAGTAAAGGTATCGCCCTGGTTTGGACAACGCTCACACAGCTCAATCGTCTCATTTTATAAACATACCAACATACTCTAGGAAGGTAGAAATCAGAAACATCGCAATTTATTAGATATAAAGCTAGAACTGGGTTTGCCCATTATGATTTCTCGAACCTAGGATCGTAGACGTGTTGACTGAGTGCTTAAGCTGACGGCTGCAAATTTAAGTAGCCGCGGGTGGACTCAGCAAATCCCTGGAAGCGAACCTGGAGTTGTGCGAAGGTAGGTCTGTGGTCGGGATCCTCGGCCCAGCACTGCTGCATCAGTTTGTCCAGTCCTGGCACCTGGGAACACCTCTCAGGGATGGGATGACGCCCGCCATTCTTCAGGAAATCCAGCATGTCTGGGCCTCGGGTGCCTGTCAAAAAGCACAAGATTATAAACATGTTCGGATACAAACTCATAGCCATCAATTTCGTCTTTATTTTCGCAATTATTGGGTAAAAGTGTTCTTTAGTTCGGATGGAAGCCTTTTGCGGCTATTTTATGAGGGAAAATTATTCGTTCTGCGGCTATTTGATGGGGAACGCGTTCTGTGGTTATTTTATGGAAAGCGTTTTGCTGCTGTTTTATGGGGAAAAGCGTTCTGACTGGGATAGGGCTCTAAGCCTTGAGTCATTATCGCCACCATCACAGTTACTACACACAAGATGCGGTGACTGACTGGGGTAGGGCTCTAAGCCTTGAGTCATTATCGCCACCATCACATGTACTACACACAAGATGCGGTGACTGACCGGGGTAGGGCTCTAAGCCTTGAGTCATTATCGCCACCATCACAGTTACTACACACAAGATGCGGTGACTGACTGGGGTAGGGCTCTAAGCCTTGAGTCATTATCGCCACCATCACAGTTACTACACACAAGATGCGGTGACTGACCGGGGTAGGGCTCTAAGCCTTGAGTCATTATCGCCACCATCACAGTTACTACACACAAGATGCGGTGACTGACCGGGGTAGGGCTCTAAGCCTGGAGTCATTATCGCCACCATCACATGTACCACACACAAGATGCGGTGACTGACTGGGGTAGGGCTCTAAGCCTTGAGTCATTATCGCCACTATCACATGTACTACACACAAGATGCGGTGACTGACCGGGGTAGGGCTCTAAGCCTTGAGTCATTATCGCCACCATCACAGTTACTACACACAAGATGCGGTGACTGACTGGGGTAGGGCTCTAAGCCTTGAGTCATTATCGCCACCATCACATGTACTACACACAAGATGCGGTGACTGACCGGGGTAGGGCTCTAAGCCTTGAGTCATTATCGCCACCATCACAGTTACTACACACAAGATGCGGTGACTGACTGGGGTAGGGCTCTAAGCCTTGAGTCATTATCGCCACCATCACATGTACTACACACAAGATGCGGTGACTGACCGGGGTAGGGCTCTAAGCCTTGAGTCATTATCGCCACCATCACATGTACCACACACAAGATGCGGTGACTGACCGGGGTAGGACTCTAAGCCTTGAGTCATTATCGCCACCATCACATGTACTACACACAAGATGCGGTGACTGACTGGGCTAGGGCTCTAAGCCTTGAGTCATTATCGCCACCATCACATGTACTACACACAAGATGCGGTGACTGACCGGGGTAGGGCTCTAAGCCTTGAGTCATTATCGCCACCATCACAGTTACTACACACAAGATGCGGTGACTGACTGGGGTAGGGCTCTAAGCCTTGAGTCATTATCGCCACCATCACATGTACTACACACAAGATGCGGTGACTGACCGGGGTAGGGCTCTAAGCCTTGAGTCATTATCGCCACCATCACATGTACCACACACAAGATGCGGTGACTGACCGGGGTAGGACTCTAAGCCTTGAGTCATTATCGCCACCATCACATGTACTACACACAAGATGCGGTGACTGACCGGGGTAGGGCTCTAAGCCTTGAGTCATTATCTCCACCATCACAGTTACTACACACAAGATGCGGTGACTGACCGGGGTAGGGCTCTAAGCCTTGAGTCATTATCTCCACCATCACATGTACTACACACAAGATGCGGTGACTGACCGGGGTAGGGCTCTAAGCCTTGAGTCATTATCGCCACCATCACATGTATTACACACAAGATGCGGTGACTGACCGGGGTAGGGCTCTAAGCCTTGAGTCATTATCGCCACCATCACAGTTACTACACACAAGATGCGGTGACTGACCGGGGTAGGGCTCTAAGACTTAAGTCATTATCTCCACCATCACATTACTACACACAAGATGCGGTGACTGACCGGGGTAGGGCTCTAAGCCTTGAGTCATTATCTCCACCATCACATGTACTACACA
Organism: Arenicola marina; assembly: GCA_964019135.1. Classification (NCBI taxonomy): domain Eukaryota; kingdom Metazoa; phylum Annelida; class Polychaeta; family Arenicolidae; genus Arenicola; species Arenicola marina. Next base: position 5,089,626 of record OZ025257.1, on the reverse strand, counting down.
CAAGATGCGGTGACTGACCGGAGTAGGGCTCTAAGCCTTGAGTCGTTATCTCCACCATCACAGTTACTACACACAAGATGCGGTGACTGACCGGGGTAGGGCTCTAAGACTTAAGTCATTATCGCCACCATCACATGTACTACACACAAGATGCGGTGACTGACCGGGGTAGGGCTCTAAGACTTAAGACATTATCTCCACCATCACATTACTACACACAAGATGCGGTGACTGACCGGGGTAGGGCTCTAAGACTTAAGTCATTATCGCCACCATCACATGTACTACACACAAGATGCGGTGACTGACCGGGGTAGGACTCTAAGCCTTGGGTCATTATCGCCACCATCACATGTACTACACACAAGATGCGGTGACTGACCGGGGTAGGGCTCTAAGCCTTGAGTCATTATCGCCACCATCACATGTACTACACACAAGATGCGGTGACTGACCGGGGTAGGGCTCTAAGACTTAAGTCATTATCTCCACCATCACATTACTACACACAAGATGCGGTGACTGACCGGGGTAGGGCTCTAAGCCTTGAGTCATTATCGCCACCATCACATGTACTACACACAAGATGCGGTGACTGACCGGGGTAGGGCTCTAAGACTTAAGTCATTATCGCCACCATCACATGTACTACACACAAGATGCGGTGACTGACCGGGGTAGGGCTCTAAGCCTTGAGTCATTATCGCCACCATCACATGTACTACACACAAGATGCGGTGACTGACCGGGGTAGGGCTCTAAGACTTACGTCATTATCGCCACCATCACATGTACTACACACAAGATGCGGTGACTGACCGGGGTAGGGCTCTAAGCCTTGAGTCATTATCGCCACCATCACATGTACTACACACAAGATGCGGTGACTGACCCGGGTAGGGCTCTAAGACTTAAGTCATTATCTCCACCATCACATTACTACACACAAGATGCGGTGACTGACCGGGGTAGGGCTCTAAGCCTTGAGTCATTATCGCCACCATCACATGTACTACACACAAGATGCGGTGACTGACCGGGGTAGGGCTCTAAGCCTTGAGTCATTATCTCCACCATCACATGTACTACACACAAGATGCGGTGACTGACCGGGGTAGGGCTCTAAGCCTTGAGTCATTATCTCCACCATCACATATACTACACACAAGATGCGGTGACTGACCGGGGTAGGGCTCTAAGCCTTGAGTCATTATCTCCACCATCACATATACTACACACAAGATGCGGTGACTGACCGGGGTAGGGCTCTAAGCCTTGAGTCATTATCTCCACCATCACATGTACTACACACAAGATGCGGAGACTGACCGGGGTAGGGTTCTAAGCCTTGAGTCATTATCTCCACCATCACATATACTACACACAATTTGCGGTGACTGACCGGGGTAAGGCTCTAAGCCTTGAGTCATTATCTCCACCATCACATATACTCCACACAAGATGCGGTGACTGACCGGGGTAGGGCTCTAAGCCTTGAGTCATTATCTCCACCATCACATGTACTACACACAAGATGCGGTGACTGACCGGGGTAAGGCTCTAAGCCTTGAGTCATTATCTCCACCATCACATGTACTACACACAAGATGCGGTGACTGACCGGCGTAGGGCTCTAAGCCTTGAGTCATTATCTCCACCATCACATGTACTACACACAAGATGCGGTGACTGACCGGGCTAGGGCTCTAAGCCTTGAGTCATTATCTCCACCATCACATATACTACACACAAGATGCGGTGACTGACCGGGGTAAAGCTCTAAGCCTTGAGTCATTATCTCCACCATCACATATACTACACACAAGATGCGGTGACTGACCGGGGTAGGGCTCTAAGCCTTGAGTCATTATCGCCACCATCACATGTACTACACACAAGATGCGGTGACTGACCGGGGTAGGGCTCTAAGCCTTGAGTCATTATTTCCACCATCACACATACTACACACAAGATGCGGTGACTGACCGGGGTAAGGCTCTAAGCCTTGAGTCATTATCTCCACCATCACATATACTACACACAAGATGCGGTGACTGACCGGGGTAGGGCTCTGAGCCTTGAGTCATTATCTCCACCATCACATGTACTACACACAAGATGCGGTGACTGACCGGGGTAGGGCTCTAAGCCTTGAGTCATTATTTCCACCATCACATATACTACACACAAGATGCGGTGACTGACCGGGGTAAGGCTCTAAGCCTTGAGTCATTATCTCCACCATCACATATACTACACACAAGATGCGGTGACTGACCGGGGTAGAGTTCTAAGCCTTGAGTCATTATCTCCACCATCACATGTACTACACACAAGATGCGGTGACTGACCGGGGTAGGGCTCTAAGCCTTGAGTCATTATCGCCACCATCACATGTACTACACACAAGATGGGGTGACTGACCGGGGTAGGGCTCTAAGACTTAAGTCATTATCTCCACCATCACATTACTACACACAAGATGCGGTGACTGACCGGGGTAGGGCTCTAAGCCTTGAGTCATTATCGCCACCATCACATGTACTACACACAAGATGCGGTGACTGACCGGGGTAGGGCTCTAAGCCTTGAGTCATTATCTCCACCATCACATGTACTACACACAAGATGCGGTGACTGACCGGGGTAGGGCTCTACGCCTTGAGTCATTATCTCCACCATCACATGTACTACACACAAGACGCGGTGACTGACCGGGGTAGGGTTCTAAGCCTTGAGTCATTATCTCCACCATCACATATACTACACACAATTTGCGGTGACTGACCGGGGTAAGGCTCTAAGCCTTGAGTCATTATCTCCACCATCACATATACTACACACAAGATGCGGTGACTGACCGGGGTAGGGCTCTAAGCCCTGAGTCATTATCTCCACCATCACATGTACTACACACAAGATGCGGTGACTGACCGGGGTAAGGCTCTAAGCCTTGAGTCATTATCTCCACCATCACATGTACTACACACAAGATGCGGTGACTGACCGGCGTAGGGCTCTAAGCCTTGAGTCATTATCTCCACCATCACATGTACTACACACAAGATGCGGTGACTGACCGGGCTAGGACTCTAAGCCTTGAGTCATTATCTCCACCATCACATATACTACACACAAGATGCGGTGACTGACCGGGGTAAGGCTCTAAGCCTTGAGTCATTATCTCCACCATCACATATACTACACACAAGATGCGGTGACTGACCGGGGTAGGGCTCTAAGCCTTGAATCATTATCGCCACCATCACATGTACTACACACAAGATGCGGTGACTGACCGGGGTAGGGCTCTAAGCCTTGAGTCATTATTTCCACCATCACATATACTACACACAAGATGCGGTGACTGACCGGGGTAAGGCTCTAAGCCTTGAGTCATTATCTCCACCATCACATATACTACACACAAGATGCGGTGACTGACCGGGGTAGGGCTCTAAGCCTGGAGTCATTATCTCCACCATCACATGTACTACACACAAGATGCGGTGACTGACCGGGGTAAGGCTCTAAGCCTTGAGTCATTATCTCCACCATCACATGTACTACACACAAGATGCGGTGACTGACCGGGGTATGGCTCTAAGCCTTGAGTCATTATCTCCACCATCACATGTACTACACACAAGATGCGGTGACTGACCGGGGTAGGGCTCTAAGCCTTGAGTCATTATCGCCACCATCACATGTACTACACACAAGATGCGGTCACTGACCGGGGTAGGGCTCTAAGCCTTGAGTCATTATCTCCACCGTCACATTACTACACACAAGATGCGGGGACTGACCGAAGTAGGGCTCTCAGCCTTGAGTCATTATCTCCACCATCACATGTACTACACACAAGATGGGGTGACTGACCGGGGAAGGGCTCTAAGCCTTGAGTCATTATCTCCACCATCACATTACTACACACAAGATGCGGTGACTGAATGGGGTAAGGCTCTAAGCCTTGAGTCATTATCGCCACCATCACATGTACTACACACAAGATGCGGTGACTGACCGGGGTAGGGCTCTAAGCCTTGAGTCATTATCTCCACCGTCACATTACTACACACAAGATGCGGGGACTGACCGAAGTAGGGCTCTCAGCCTTGAGTCATTATCTCCACCATCACATGTACTACACACAAGATGGGGTGACTGACCGGGGTAGGGCTCTAAGCCTTGAGTCATTATCGCCACCATCACAGTTACTACACACAAGATGCGGTGACTGACCGGGGTAAGGCTCTAAGACTTAAGTCATTATCGCCACCATCACATGTACTACACACAAGATGCGGTGACTGACCGGGGTAGGGCTCTAAGACTTAAGTCATTATCTCCACCATCACATTACTACACACAAGATGCGGTGACTGACCGGGGTAGGGCTCTAAGACTTAAGTCATTATCGCCACCATCACATGTACTACACACAAGATGCGGTGACTGACCGGGGTAGGACTCTAAGCCTTGGGTCATTATCGCCACCATCACATGTACTACACACAAGATGCGGTGACTGACCGGGGTAGGGCTCTAAGCCTTGAGTCATTATCGCCACCATCACATGTACTACACACAAGATGCGGTGACTGACCGGGGTAGGGCTCTAAGCCTTGAGTCATTATTTCCACCATCACATATACTACACACAAGATGCGGTGACTGACCGGGGTAAGGCTCTAAGCCTTGAGTCATTATCTCCACCATCACATATACTACACACAAGATGCGGTGACTGACCGGGGTAGGGCTCTAAGCCTGGAGTCATTATCTCCACCATCACATGTACTACACACAAGATGCGGTGACTGACCGGGGTAAGGCTCTAAGCCTTGAGTCATTATCTCCACCATCACATGTACTACACACAAGATGCGGTGACTGACCGGGGTATGGCTCTAAGCCTTGAGTCATTATCTCCACCATCACATGTACTACACACAAGATGCGGTGAATGACCGGGGTAGGGCCCTAAGCCTTGAGTCATTATCGCCACCATCACATGTACTACACACAAGATGCGGTGACTGACCGGCGTAGGGCTCTAAGCCTTGAGTCATTATCTCCACCGTCACATTACTACACACAAGATGCGGGGACTGACCGAAGTAGGGCTCTCAGCCTTGAGTCATTATCTCCACCATCACATGTGCTACACACAAGATGGGGTGACTGACCGGGGTAGGGCTCTAAGCCTTGAGTCATTATCTCCACCATCACATTACTACACACAAGATGCGGTGACTGAATGGGGTAAGGCTCTAAGCCTTGAGTCATTATCGCCACCATCACATGTACTACACACAAGATGCGGTGACTGACCGGGGTAGGGCTCTAAGCTTTAAGTCATTATCTCCACCATCACATTACTACACACAAGATGCGGTGACTGACCGGGGTAGGGCTCTAAGCCTTGAGTCATTATCGCCACCATCACATGTACCACACACAAGATGCGGTGACTGACCGGGGTAGGGCTCTAAGCCTTGAGTCATTATCGCCACCATCACATGTACTACACACAAGATGCGGTGACTGACCGGGGTAGGACTCTAAGCCTTGAGTCATTATCGCCACCATCACATGTACTACACACAAGATGCGGTGACTGACCGGGGTAGGACTCTAAGCCTTGAGTCATTATCGCCACCATCACATATACTACACACAAGATGCGGTGACTGACCGGGGTAGGGCTCTAAGCCTTGAGTCATTATCTCCACCATCACATGTACTACACACAAGATGCGGTGACTGACCGGGGTATGGCTCTAAGCCTTGAGTCATTATCTCCACCATCACATGTACTACACACAAGATGCGGTGACTGACCGGGGTAGGGCTCTAAGCCTTGAGTCATTATCGCCACCATCACATGTACTACACACAAGATGCGGTGACTGACCGGGGTAGGGCTCTAAGCCTTGAGTCATTATCTCCACCGTCACATTACTACATACAAGATGCGGTGACTGACCGAAGTAGGGCTCTCAGCCTTGAGTCATTATCTCCACCATCACATGTACTACACACAAGATGGGGTGACTGACCGGGGTAGGGCTCTAAGCCTTGAGTCATTATCTCCACCATCACATGTACTACACACAAGATGCGGTGACTGACCGGGCTAGGGCTCTAAGACTTAAGTCATTATCTCCACCATCACATTACTACTCACAAGATGCGGTGACTGACCGGGGTAGGGCTCTAAGCCTTGAGTCATTATCGCCACCATCACATGTACTACACACAAGATGCGGTGACTGACCGGGGTACGGCTCTCAGACTTAAGTCATTATCGCCACCATCACATGCATGTACTACACACAAGATGCGGTGACTGACCGGGGTAGGGCTCTAAGCCTTGAGTCATTATCGCCACCATCACATGTACTACACACAAGATGCGGTGACTGACCGGGGTAGGGCTCTAAGACTTAAGTCATTATCGCCACCATCACATGTACTACACACAAGATGCGGTGACTGACCGGGGTAGGGCTCTAAGCCTTGAGTCATTATCGCCACCATCACAGTTACTACACACAAGATGCGGTGACTGACCGGGGTAGGGCCCTAAGACTTAAGTCATCATCTCAACCATCACATTACTACACACAAGATGCGGTGACTGACCGGGGTAGGGCTCTAAGCCTTGAGTCATTATCTCCACCATCACATGTACTACACACAAGATGCGGTGACTGACCGGAGTAGGGCTCTAAGCCTTGAGTCGTTATCTCCACCATCACAGTTACTACACACAAGATGCGGTGACTGACCGGGGTAGGGCTCTAAGACTTAAGTCATTATCGCCACCATCACATGTACTACGCACAAGATGCGGTGACTGACCGGGGTAGGGCTCTAAGACTTAAGTCATTATCTCCACCATCACATTACTACACACAAGATGCGGTGACTGACCGGGGTAGGGCTCTAAGACTTAAGTCATTATCGCCACCATCACATGTACTACACACAAGATGCGGTGACTGACCGGGGTAGGACTCTAAGCCTTGGGTCATTATCGCCACCATCACATGTACTACACACAAGATGCGGTGACTGACCGGGGTAGGGCTCTAAGCCTTGAGTCATTATCGCCACCATCACATGTACTACACACAAGATGCGGTGACTGACCGGGGTAGGGCTCTAGGACTTAAGTCATTATCTCCACCATCACATTACTACACACAAGATGCGGTGACTGACCGGGGTAGGGCTCTAAGCCTTGAGTCATTATCGCCACCATCACATGTACTACACACAAGATGCGGTGACTGACCGGGGTAGGGCTCTAAGACTTAAGTCATTATCGCCACCATCACATGTACTACACACAAGATGCGGTGACTGACCGGGGTAGGGCTCTAAGCCTTGAGTCATTATCGCCACCATCACATGTACTACACACAAGATGCGGTGACTGACCGGGGTAGGGCTCTAAGACTTACGTCATTATCGCCACCATCACATGTACTACACACAAGATGCGGTGACTGACCGGGGTAGGGCTCTAAGCCTTGAGTCATTATCGCCACCATCACATGTACTACACACAAGATGCGGTGACTGACCCGGGTAGGGCTCTAAGACTTAAGTCATTATCTCCACCATCACATTACTACACACAAGATGCGGTGACTGACCGGGGTAGTGCTCTAAGCCTTGAGTCATTATCGCCACCATCACATGTACTACACACAAGATGCGGTGACTGACCGGGGTAAGGCTCTAAGCCTTGAGTCATTATCTCCACCATCACATGTACTACACACAAGATGCGGTGACTGACCGGGGTAGGGCTCTAAGCCTTGAGTCATTATCTCCACCATCACATATACTACACACAAGATGCGGTGACTGACCGGGGTAGGGCTCTAAGCCTTGAGTCATTATCTCCACCATCACATATACTACACACAAGATGCGGTGACTGACCGGGGTAGGGCTCTAAGCCTTGAGTCATTATCTCCACCATCACATGTACTACACACAAGATGCGGAGACTGACCGGGGTAGGGTTCTAAGCCTTGAGTCATTATCTCCACCATCACATATACTACACACAAGATGCGGTGACTGACCGGGGTAAGGCTCTAAGCCTTGAGTCATTATCTCCGTCCATCACATATACTACACACAAGATGCGGTGACTGACCGGGGTAGGGCTCTAAGCCTTGAGTCATTATCTCCACCATCACATGTACTACACACAAGATGCGGTGACTGACCGGGGTAGGGTTCTAAGCCTTGAGTCATTATCTCCACCATCACATATACTACACACAATTTGCGGTGACTGACCGGGGTAAGGCTCTAAGCCTTGAGTCATTATCTCCACCATCACATATACTACACACAAGATGCGGTGACTGACCGGGGTAGGGCTCTAAGCCTTGAGTCATTATCTCCACCATCACATGTACTACACACAAGATGCGGTGACTGACCGGGGTAAGGCTCTAAGCCTTGAGTCATTATCTCCACCATCACATGTACTACACACAAGATGCGGTGACTGACCGGCGTAGGGCTCTAAGCCTTGAGTCATTATCTCCACCATCACATGTACTACACACAAGATGCGGTGACTGACCGGGCTAGGGCTCTAAGGCTTGAGTCATTATCTCCACCATCACATATACTACACACAAGATGCGGTGACTGACCGGGGTAAAGCTCTAAGCCTTGAGTCATTATCTCCACCATCACATATACTACACACAAGATGCGGTGACTGACCGGGGTAGGGCTCTAAGCTATGAGTCATTATCGCCACCATCACATGTACTACACACAAGATGCGGTGACTGACCGGGGTAGGGCTCTAAGCCTTGAGTCATCATTTCCACCATCACATGTACTACACACAAGATGCGGTGACTGACCGGGGTAAGGCTCTAAGCCTTGAGTCATTATCTCCACCATCACATATACTACACACAAGATGCGGTGACTGACCGGGGTAGGGCTCTGAGCCTTGAGTCATTATCTCCACCATCACATGTACTACACACAAGATGCGGTGACTGACCGGGGTAGGGCTCTAAGCCTTGAGTCATTATTTCCACCATCACATATACTACACACAAGATGCGGTGACTGACCGGGGTAAGGCTCTAAGCCTTGAGTCATTATCTCCACCATCACATATACTACACACAAGATGCGGTGACTGACCGGGGTAGGGCTCTAAGCCTTGAGTCATTATCTCCACCATCACATGTACTACACACAAGATGCGGTGACTGACCGGGGTAGGGCTCTAAGCCTTGAGTCATTATCGCCACCATCACATATACTACACACAATTTGCGGTGACTGACCGGGGTAAGGCTCTAAGCCTTGAGTCATTATCTCCACCATCACATATACTACACACAAGATGCGGTGACTGACCGGGGTAGGGCTCTAAGCCTTGAGTCATTATCTCCACCATCACATGTACTACACACAAGATGCGGTGACTGACCGGGGTAAGGCTCTAAGCCTTGAGTCATTATCTCCACCATCATATGTACTACACACAAGATGCGGTGACTGACCGGCGTAGGGCTCTAAGCCTTGAGTCATTATCTCCACCATCACATGTACTACACACAAGATGCGGTGACTGACCGGGCTAGGACTCTAAGCCTTGAGTCATTATCTCCACCATCACATATACTACACACAAGATGCGGTGACTGACCGGGGTAAGGCTCTAAGCCTTGAGTCATTATCTCCACCATCACATATACTACACACAAGATGCGGTGACTGACCGGGGTAGGGCTCTAAGCCTTGAATCATTATCGCCACCATCACATGTACTACACACAAGATGCGGTGACTGACCGGGGTAGGGCTCTAAGCCTTGAGTCATTATTTCCACCATCACATATACTACACACAAGATGCGGTGACTGACCGGGGTAAGGCTCTAAGCCTTGAGTCATTATCTCCACCATCACATATACTACACACAAGATGCGGTGACTGACCGGGGTAGGGCTCTAAGCCTGGAGTCATTATCTCCACCATCACATGTACTACACACAAGATGCGGTGACTGACCGGGGTAAGGCTCTAAGCCTTGAGTCATTATCTCCACCATCACATGTACTACACACAAGATGCGGTGACTGACCGGGGTATGGCTCTAAGCCTTGAGTCATTATCTCCACCATCACATGTACTACAGACAAGATGCGGTGACTGACCGGGGTAGGGCTCTAAGCCTTGAGTCATTATCGCCACCATCACATGTACTACACACAAGATGCGGTGACTGACCGGGGTAGGGCTCTAAGCCTTGAGTCATTATCTCCACCGTCACATTACTACACACAAGATGCGGGGACTGACCGAAGTAGGGCTCTCAGCCTTGAGTGATTATCTCCACCATCACATGTACTACACACAAGATGGGGTGACTGACCGGGGTAGGGCTCTAAGCCTTGAGTCATTATCTCCACCATCACATTACTACACACAAGATGCGGTGACTGAATGGGGTAAGGCTCTAAGCCTTGAGTCATTATCGCCACCATCACATGTACTACACACAAGATGCGGTGACTGACCGGGGTAGGGCTCTAAGTTTTAAGTCATTATCGCCACCATCACATGTACTACACACAAGATGCGGTGACTGACCGGGGTAGGACTCTAAGCCTTGAGTCATTATCGCCACCATCACATGTACTACACACAAGATGCGGTGACTGACCGGGGTAGGACTCTAAGCCTTGAGTCATTATCGCCACCATCACATATACTACACACAAGATGCGGTGACTGACCGGGGTAGGGCTCTAAGCCTTGAGTCATTATCTCCACCATCACATGTACTACACACAAGATGCGGTGACTGACCGGGGTATGGCTCTAAGCCTTGAGTCATTATCTCCACCATCACATGTACTACACACAAGATGCGGTGACTGACCGGGGTAGGGCTCTAAGCCTTGAGTCATTATCGCCACCATCACATGTACTACACACAAGATGCGGTGACTGACCGGGGTAGGGCTCTAAGCCTTGAGTCATTATCTCCACCGTCACATTACTACACACAAGATGCGGTGACTGACCGAAGTAGGGCTCTCAGCCTTGAGTCATTATCTCCACCATCACATGTACTACACACAAGATGGGGTGACTGACCGGGGTAGGGCTCTAAGCCTTGAGTCATTATCTCCACCATCACATTACTACACACAAGATGCGGTGACTGACCGGGCTAGGGCTCTAAGACTTGAGTCATTATCTCCACCATCACATTACTACACACAAGATGCGGTGACTGACCGGGGTAGGGCTCTAAGCCTTGAGTCATTATCGCCACCATCACATGTACTACACACAAGATGCGGTGACTGACCGGGGTAGGGCTCTCAGACTTAAGTCATTATCGCCACCATCACATGTACTACACACAAGATGCGGTGACTGACCGGGGTAGGGCTCTAAGCCTTGAGTCATTATCGCCACCATCACATGTACTACACACAAGATGCGGTGACTGACCGGGGTAGGGCTCTAAGACTTAAGTCATTATCGCCACCATCACATGTACTACACACAAGATGCGGTGACTGACCGGGGTAGGGCTCTAGGCCTTGAGTCATTATCGCCACCATCACATGTACTACACACAAGATGCGGTGACTGACCGGGGGAGGGCTCTAAGACTTAAGTCATTATCTCCACCATCACATTACTACACACAAGATGCGGTGACTGACCGGGGTAGGGCTCTAAGCCTTGAGTCATTATCGCCACCATCACATGTACTACACACAAGATGCGGTGACTGACCGGGGTAGGGCTCTAAGCCTTGAGTCATTATCTCCACCATCACATGTACTACACACAAGATGCGGTGACTGACCGGGGCAGGGCTCTAAGCCTTGAGTCATTATCTGCACCATCACATATACTACACACAAGATGCGGTGACTGACCGGGGTAGGGCTCTAAGCCTTGAGTCATTATCTCCACCATCACATGTACTACACACATGATGCGGTGACTGACCGGGGTAGGGTTCTAAGCCTTGAGTCATTATCTCCACCATCACATATACTACACACAAGATGCGGTGACTGACCGGGGTAAGGCTCTAAGCCTTGAGTCATTATCTCCACCATCACATATACTACACACAAGATGCGGTGACTGACCGGGGTAGGGCTCTAAGCCTTGAGTCATTATCTCCACCATCACATGTACTACACACAAGATGCGGTGACTGACCGGGGTAGGGCTCTAAGACTTAAGTCATTATCGCCACCATCACATGTACTCCACACAAGATGCGGTGACTGACCGGGGTAGGGCTCTAAGCCTTGAGTCATTATTGCCACCATCACATGTACTACACACAAGATGCGGTGACTGACCGGGGTAGGGCTCTAAGACTTAAGTCATTATCGCCACCATCACATGTACTACACACAAGATGCGGTGACTGACCGGGGTAGGGCTCTAAGCCTTGAGTCATCATCGCCACCATCACATGTACTACACACAAGATGCGGTGACTGACCGGGGTAGGGCTCTAAGACTTAAGTCATTATCGCCACCATCACATGTACTACACACAAGATGCGGTGACTGACCGGGGTAGGGCTCTAAGCCTTGAGTCATTATCGCCACCATCACATGTACTACACACAAGATGCGGTGACTGACCGGGGTAGGGCTCTAAGACTTAAGTCATTATCTCCACCATCACATTACTACACACAAGATGCGGTGACTGACCGGGGTAGGGCTCTAAGCCTTGAGTCATTATCGCCACCATCACATGTACTACACACAAGATGCGGTGACTGACCGGGGTAGGGCTCTAAGCCTTGAGTCATTATCTCCACCATCACATGTACTACACACAAGATGCGGTGACTGACCGGGGTAGGGCTCTAAGCCTTGAGTCATTATCTGCACCATCACATATACTACACACAAGATGCGGTGACTGACCGGGGTAGGGTTCTAAGCCTTGAGTCATTATCTCCACCATCACATATACTACACACAAGATGCGGTGACTGACCGGGGTAAGGCTCTAAGCCTTGAGTCATTATCTCCACCATCACATATACTACACACAAGATGCGGTGACTGACCGGGGTAGGGCTCTAAGCCTTGAGTCATTATCGCCACCATCACATGTACTACACACAAGATGCGGTGACTGACCGGGGTAGGGCTCGAAGACTTAAGTCATTATCGCCACCATCACATGTACTACACACAAGATGCGGTGACTGACCGGGGTAGGGCTCTAAGCCTTGAGTCATTATCGCCACCATCACATGTACTACACACAAGATGCGGTGACTGACCGGGGTAGGGCTCTAAGACTTAAGTCATTATCGCCACCATCACATGTACTACACACAAGATGCGGTGACTGACCGGGGTAGGGCTCTAAGCCTTAAGTCATTATCTCCACCATCACATTACTACACACAAGATGCGGTGACTGACCGGGGTAGGGCTCTAAGCCTTGAGTCATTATCGCCACCATCACATGTACTACACACAAGATGCGGTGACTGACCGGGGTAGGGCTCTCAGACTTAAGTCATTATCGCCACCATCACATGTACTACACACAAGATGCGGTGACTGACCGGGGTAGGGCTCTAAGCCTTGAGTCATTATCGCCACCATCACATGTACTACACACAAGATGCGGTGACTGACCGGGGTAGGGCTCTAAGACTTAAGTCATTATCGCCACCATCACATGTACTACACACAAGATGCGGTGACTGACCGGGGTAGGGCTCTAAGCCTTGAGTCATTATCGCCACCATCACATGTACTACACACAAGATGCGGTGACTGACCGGGGTAGGGCTCTAAGACTTAAGTCATTATCTCCACCATCACATTACTACACACAAGATGCGGTGACTGACCGGGGTAGGGCTCTAAGCCTTGAGTCATTATCGCCACCATCACATGTACTACACACAAGATGCGGTGACTGACCGGGGTAGGGCTCTAAGCCTTGAGTCATTATCTCCACCATCACATGTACTACACACAAGATGCGGTGACTGACCGGGGCAGGGCTCTAAGCCTTGAGTCATTATCTGCACCATCACATATACTACACACAAGATGCGGTGACTGACCGGGGTAGGGCTCTAAGCCTTGAGTCATTATCTCCACCACCACATGTACTACACACATGATGCGGTGACTGACCGGGGTAGGGTTCTAAGCCTTGAGTCATTATCTCCACCATCACATATACTACACACAAGATGCGGTGACTGACCGGGGTAAGGCTCTAAGCCTTGAGTCATTATCTCCACCATCACATATACTACACACAAGATGCGGTGACTGACCGGGGTAGGGCTCTAAGCCTTGAGTCATTATCTCCACCATCACATGTGCTACACACAAGATGCGGTGACTGACCGGGGTAGGGTTCTAAGCCTTGAGTCATTATCTCCACCATCACATATACTACACACAAGATGCGGTGACTGACCGGGGTAAGGCTCTAAGCCTTGAGTCATTATCTCCACCATCACATATACTACACACAAGATGCGGTGACTGACCGGGGTAGGGCTCTAAGCCTTGAGTCATTATCGCCACCATCACATGTACTACACACAAGATGCGGTGACTGACCGGGGTAGGGCTCAAAGACTTAAGTCATTATCGCCACCATCACATGTACTCCACACAAGATGCGGTGACTGACCGGGGTAGGGCTCTAAGCCTTGAGTCATTATTGCCACCATCACATGTACTACACACAAGATGCGGTGACTGACCGGGGTAGGGCTCTAAGACTTAAGTCATTATCGCCACCATCACATGTACTACACACAAGATGCGGTGACTGACCGGGGTAGGGCTCTAAGCCTTGAGTCATTATCGCCACCATCACATGTACTACACACAAGATGCGGTGACTGACCGGGGTAGGGCTCTAAGACTTAAGTCATTATCGCCACCATCACATGTACTACACACAAGATGCGGTGACTGACCGGGGTAGGGCTCTAAGCCTTGAGTCATTATCGCCACCATCACATGTACTACACACAAGATGCGGTGACTGACCGGGGTAGGGCTCTAAGACTTAAGTCATTATGTCCACCATCACATTACTACACACAAGATGCGGTGACTGACCGGGGTAGGGCTCTAAGCCTTGAGTCATTATCGCCACCATCACATGTACTACACACAAGATGCGGTGACTGACCGGGATAGGGCTCTAAGCCTTGAGTCATTATCTCCACCATCACATGTACTACACACAAGATGCGGTGACTGACCGGGGTAGGGCTCTAAGCCTTGAGTCATTATCTGCACCATCACATTTACTACACACAAGATGCGGTGACTGACCGGGGTAGGGTTCTAAGCCTTGAGTCATTATCTCCACCATCACATATACTACACACAAGATGCGGTGACTGACCGGGGTAAGGCTCTAAGCCTTGAGTCATTATCTCCACCATCACATATACTACACACAAGATGCGGTGACTGACCGGGGTAGGGCTCTAAGCCTTGAGTCATTATCGCCACCATCACATGTACTAAACACAAGATGCGGTGACTGACCGGGGTAGGGCTCTAAGACTTAAGTCATTATCGCCACCATCACATGTACTCTACACAAGATGCGGTGACTGACCGGGGTAGGGCTCTAAGCTTTGAGTCATTATCGCCACCATCACATGTACTACACACAAGATGCGGTGACTGACCGGGGTAGGGCTCTAAGACTTAAGTCATTTTCTCCACCATCACATTACTACACACAAGATGCGGTGACTGACCGGGGTAGGGCTCTAAGCCTTGAGTCATTATCGCCACCATCACATGTACTACACACAAGATGCGGTGACTGACCGGGGTAGGGCTCTAAGCCTTGAGTCATTATCTCCACCATCACATGTACTACACACAAGATGCGGTGACTGACCGGGGTAGGGCTCTAAGCCTTGAGTCATTATCTCCACCATCACATATACTGCACACAAGATGCGGTGACTGACCGGGGTAGGGCTCTAAGCCTTGAGTCATTATCTCCACCATCACATATACTACACACAAGATGCGGTGACTGACCGGGGTAGGGCTCTAAGCCTGGAGTCATTATCTCCACCATCACATGTACTACACACAAGATGCGGTGACTGACCGGGGTAAGGCTCTAAGCCTTGAGTCATTATCTCCACCATCACATGTACTACACACAAGATGCGGTGACTGACCGGGGTATGGCTCTAAGCCTTGAGTCATTATCTCCACCATCACATGTACTACAGACAAGATGCGGTGACTGACCGGGGTAGGGCTCTAAGCCTTGAGTCATTATCGCCACCATCACATGTACTACACACAAGATGCGGTGACTGACCGGGGTAGGGCTCTAAGACTTAAGTCATTATCGCCACCATCACATGTACTCTACACAAGATGCGGTGACTGACCGGGGTAGGGCTCTAAGCTTTGAGTCATTATCGCCACCATCACAT
Organism: Arenicola marina; assembly: GCA_964019135.1. Taxonomy (NCBI): domain Eukaryota; kingdom Metazoa; phylum Annelida; class Polychaeta; family Arenicolidae; genus Arenicola; species Arenicola marina. Next base: position 5,073,088 of record OZ025257.1, on the reverse strand, counting down.
GTACTACACACAAGATGCGGTGACTGACCGGGGTAGGGCTCTAAGACTTAAGTCATTATCTCCACCATCACATTACTACACACAAGATGCGGTGACTGACCGGGGTAGGGCTCTAAGCCTTGAGTCATTATCGCCACCATCACATGTACTACACACAAGATGCGGTGACTGACCGGGGTAGGGCTCTAAGCCTTGAGTCATTATCTCCACCATCACATGTACTACACACAAGATGCGGTGACTGACCGGGGTAGGGCTCTAAGCCTTGAGTCATTATCTCCACCATCACATATACTGCACACAAGATGCGGTGACTGACCGGGGTAGGGCTCTAAGCCTTGAGTCATTATCTCCACCATCACATATACTACACACAAGATGCGGTGACTGACCGGGGTAGGGCTCTAAGCCTGGAGTCATTATCTCCACCATCACATGTACTACACACAAGATGCGGTGACTGACCGGGGTAAGGCTCTAAGCCTTGAGTCATTATCTCCACCATCACATGTACTACACACAAGATGCGGTGACTGACCGGGGTATGGCTCTAAGCCTTGAGTCATTATCTCCACCATCACATGTACTACAGACAAGATGCGGTGACTGACCGGGGTAGGGCTCTAAGCCTTGAGTCATTATCGCCACCATCACATGTACTACACACAAGATGCGGTGACTGACCGGGGTAGGGCTCTAAGCCTTGAGTCATTATCTCCACCGTCACATTACTACACACAAGATGCGGGGACTGACCGAAGTAGGGCTCTCAGCCTTGAGTCATTATCTCCACCATCACATGTACTACACACAAGATGGGGTGACTGACCGGGGTAGGGCTCTAAGCCTTGAGTTATTATCTCCACCATCATATTACTACACACAAGATGCGGTGACTGAATGGGGTAAGGCTCTAAGCCTTGAGTCATTATCGCCACCATCACATGTACTACACACAAGATGCGGTGACTGACCGGGGTAGGGCTCTAAGCTTTAAGTCATTATCTCCACCATCACATTACTACACACAAGATGCGGTGACTGACCGGGGTAGGGCTCTAAGCCTTGAGTCATTATCGCCACCATCACATGTACCACACACAAGATGCGGTGACTGACCGGGGTAGGGCTCTAAGCCTTGAGTCATTATCGCCACCATCACATGTACTACACACAAGATGCGGTGACTGACCGGGGTAGGACTCTAAGCCTTGAGTCATTATCGCCACCATCACATGTACTACACACAAGATGCGGTGACTGACCGGGGTAGGACTCTAAGCCTTGAGTCATTATCGCCACCATCACATATACTACACACAAGATGCGGTGACTGACCGGGGTAGGGCTCTAAGCCTTGAGTCATTATCTCCACCATCACATGTACTACACACAAGATGCGGTGACTGACCGGGGTATGGCTCTAAGCCTTGAGTCATTATCTCCACCATCACATGTACTACACACAAGATGCGGTGACTGACCGGGGTAGGGCTCTAAGCCTTGAGTCATTATCGCCACCATCACATGTACTACACACAAGATGCGGTGACTGACCGGGGTAGGGCTCTAAGCCTTGAGTCATTATCTCCACCGTCACATTACTACACACAAGATGCGGTGACTGACCGAAGTAGGGCTCTCAGCCTTGAGTCATTATCTCCACCATCACATGTACTACACACAAGATGGGGTGACTGACCGGGGTAGGGCTCTAAGCCTTGAGTCATTATCTCCACCATCACATTACTACACACAAGATGCGGTGACTGACCGGGCTAGGGCTCTAAGACTTGAGTCATTATCTCCACCATCACATTACTACACACAAGATGCGGTGACTGACCGGGGTAGGGCTCTAAGCCTTGAGTCATTATCGCCACCATCACATGTACTACACACAAGATGCGGTGACTGACCGGGGTAGGGCTCTCAGACTTAAGTCATTAGTGCCACCATCACATGTACTACACACAAGATGCGGTGACTGACCGGGGTAGGGCTCTAAGCCTTGAGTCATTATCGCCACCATCACATGTACTACACACAAGATGCGGTGACTGACCGGGGTAGGGCTCTAAGACTTAAGTCATTATCGCCACCATCACATGTACTACACACAAGATGCGGTGACTGACCGGGGTAGGGCTCTAAGCCTTGAGTCATTATCGCCACCATCACATGTACTACACACAAGATGCGGTGACTGACCGGGGGAGGGCTCTAAGACTTAAGTCATTATCTCCACCATCACATTACTACACACAAGATGCGGTGACTGACCGGGGTAGGGCTCTAAGCCTTGAGTCATTATCGCCACCATCACATGTACTACACACAAGATGCGGTGACTGACCGGGGTAGGGCTCTAAGCCTTGAGTCATTATCTCCACCATCACATGTACTACACACAAGATGCGGTGACTGACCGGGGCAGGGCTCTAAGTCTTGAGTCATTATCTGCACCATCACATATACTACACACAAGATGCGGTGACTGACCGGGGTAGGGCTCTAAGCCTTGAGTCATTATCTCCACCATCACATGTACTACACACATGATGCGGTGACTGACCGGGGTAGGGTTCTAAGCCTTGAGTCATTATCTCCACCATCACATATACTACACACAAGATGCGGTGACTGACCGGGGTAGGGCTCTAAGCCTTGAGTCATTATCTACACCATCACATGTACTACACACATGATGCGGTGACTGACCGGGGTAGGGTTCTAAGCCTTGAGTCATTATCTCCACCATCACATATACTACACACAAGATGCGGTGACTGACCGGGGTAAGGCTCTAAGCCTTGAGTCATTATCTCCACCATCACATATACTACACACAAGATGCGGTGACTGACCGGGGTAGGGCTCTAAGCCTTGAGTCATTATCTCCACCATCACATGTACTACACACAAGATGCGGTGACTGACCGGGGTAGGGTTCTAAGCCTTGAGTCATTATCTCCACCATCACATATACTACACACAAGATGCGGTGACTGACCGGGGTAGGGCTCTAAGCCTTGAGTCATTATCGCCACCATCACATGTACTACACACAAGATGCGGTGACTGACCGGGGTAGGGCTCTAAGACTTAAGTCATTATCGCCACCATCACATGTACTTCACACAAGATGCGGTGACTGACCGGGGTAGGGCTCTAAGCCTTGAGTCATTATTGCCACCATCACATGTACTACACACAAGATGCGGTGACTGACCGGGGTAGGGCTCTAAGACTTAAGTCATTATCGCCACCATCACATGTACTACACACAAGATGCGGTGACTGACCGGGGTAGGGCTCTAAGCCTTGAGTCATTATCGCCACCATCACATGTACTACACACAAGATGCGGTGACTGACCGGGGTAGGGCTCTAAGACTTAAGTCATTATCGCCACCATCACATGTACTACACACAAGATGCGGTGACTGACCGGGGTAGGGCTCTAAGCCTTGAGTCATTATCGCCACCATCACATGTACTACACACAAGATGCGGTGACTGACCGGGGTAGGGCTCTAAGACTTAAGTCATTATCTCCACCATCACATTACTACACACAAGATGCGGTGACTGACCGGGGTAGGGCTCTAAGCCTTGAGTCATTATCGCCACCATCACATGTACTACACACAAGATGCGGTGACTGACCGGGGTAGGGCTCTAAGCCTTGAGTCATTATCTCCACCATCACATGTACTACACACAAGATGCGGTGACTGACCGGGGTAGGGCTCTAAGCCTTGAGTCATTATCTGCACCATCACATATACTACACACAAGATGCGGTGACTGACCGGGGTAGGGTTCTAAGCCTTGAGTCATTATCTCCACCATCACATATACTACACACAAGATGCGGTGACTGACCGGGGTAAGGCTCTAAGCCTTGAGTCATTATCTCCACCATCACATATACTACACACAAGATGCGGTGACTGACCGGGGTAGGGCTCTAAGCCTTGAGTCATTATCGCCACCATCACATGTACTACACACAAGATGCGGTGACTGACCGGGGTAGGGCTCGAAGACTTAAGTCATTATCGCCACCATCACATGTACTACACACAAGATGCGGTGACTGACCGGGGTAGGGCTCTAAGCCTTGAGTCATTATCGCCACCATCACATGTACTACACACAAGATGCGGTGACTGACCGGGGTAGGGCTCTAAGACTTAAGTCATTATCGCCACCATCACATGTACTACACACAAGATGCGGTGACTGACCGGGGTAGGGCTCTAAGCCTTAAGTCATTATCTCCACCATCACATTACTACACACAAGATGCGGTGACTGACCGGGGTAGGGCTCTAAGCCTTGAGTCATTATCGCCACCATCACATGTACTACACACAAGATGCGGTGACTGACCGGGGTAGGGCTCTCAGACTTAAGTCATTATCGCCACCATCACATGTACTACACACAAGATGCGGTGACTGACCGGGGTAGGGCTCTAAGCCTTGAGTCATTATCGCCACCATCACATGTACTACACACAAGATGCGGTGACTGACCGGGGTAGGGCTCTAAGACTTAAGTCATTATCGCCACCATCACATGTACTACACACAAGATGCGGTGACTGACCGGGGTAGGGCTCTAAGCCTTGAGTCATTATCGCCACCATCACATGTACTACACACAAGATGCGGTGACTGACCGGGGTAGGGCTCTAAGACTTAAGTCATTATCTCCACCATCACATTACTACACACAAGATGCGGTGACTGACCGGGGTAGGGCTCTAAGCCTTGAGTCATTATCGCCACCATCACATGTACTACACACAAGATGCGGTGACTGACCGGGGTAGGGCTCTAAGCCTTGAGTCATTATCTCCACCATCACATGTACTACACACAAGATGCGGTGACTGACCGGGGCAGGGCTCTAAGCCTTGAGTCATTATCTGCACCATCACATATACTACACACAAGATGCGGTGACTGACCGGGGTAGGGCTCTAAGCCTTGAGTCATTATCTCCACCATCACATGTACTACACACATGATGCGGTGACTGACCGGGGTAGGGTTCTAAGCCCTGAGTCATTATCTCCACCATCACATATACTACACACAAGATGCGGTGGCTGACCGGGGTAAGGCTCTAAGCCTTGAGTCATTATCTCCACCATCACATATACTACACACAAGATGCGGTGACTGACCGGGGTAGGGCTCTAAGCCTTGAGTCATTATCTCCACCATCACATGTGCTACACACAAGATGCGGTGACTGACCGGGGTAGGGTTCTAAGCCTTGAGTCATTATCTCCACCATCACATATACTACACACAAGATGCGGTGACTGACCGGGGTAAGGCTCTAAGCCTTGAGTCATTATCTCCACCATCACATATACTACACACAAGATGCGGTGACTGACCGGGGTAGGGCTCTAAGCCTTGAGTCATTATCGCCACCATCACATGTACTACACACAAGATGCGGTGACTGACCGGGGTAGGGCTCTAAGACTTAAGTCATTATCGCCACCATCACATGTACTCCACACAAGATGCGGTGACTGACCGGGGTAGGGCTCTAAGCCTTGAGTCATTATTGCCACCATCACATGTACTACACACAAGATGCGGTGACTGACCGGGGTAGGGCTCTAAGACTTAAGTCATTATCGCCACCATCACATGTACTACACACAAGATGCGGTGACTGACCGGGGTAGGGCTCTAAGCCTTGAGTCATTATCGCCACCATCACATGTACTACACACAAGATGCGGTGACTGACCGGGGTAGGGCTCTAAGACTTAAGTCATTATCGCCACCATCACATGTACTACACACAAGATGCGGTGACTGACCGGGGTAGGGCTCTAAGCCTTGAGTCATTATCGCCACCATCACATGTACTACACACAAGATGCGGTGACTGACCGGGGTAGGGCTCTAAGACTTAAGTCATTATGTCCACCATCACATTACTACACACAAGATGCGGTGACTGACCGGGGTAGGGCTCTAAGCCTTGAGTCATTATCGCCACCATCACATGTACTACACACAAGATGCGGTGACTGACCGGGGTAGGGCTCTAAGCCTTGAGTCATTATCTCCACCATCACATGTACTACACACAAGATGCGGTGACTGACCGGGGTAGGGCTCTAAGCCTTGAGTCATTATCTGCACCATCACATTTACTACACACAAGATGCGGTGACTGACCGGGGTAGGGTTCTAAGCCTTGAGTCATTATCTCCACCATCACATATACTACACACAAGATGCGGTGACTGACCGGGGTAAGGCTCTAAGCCTTGAGTCATTATCTCCACCATCACATATACTACACACAAGATGCGGTGACTGACCGGGGTAGGGCTCTAAGCCTTGAGTCATTATCGCCACCATCACATGTACTACACACAAGATGCGGTGACTGACCGGGGTAGGGCTCTAAGACTTAAGTCATTATCGCCACCATCACATGTACTCTACACAAGATGCGGTGACTGACCGGGGTAGGGCTCTAAGCTTTGAGTCATTATCGCCACCATCACATGTACTACACACAAGATGCGGTGACTGACCGGGGTAGGGCTCTAAGACTTAAGTCATTATCTCCACCATCACATTACTACACACAAGATGCGGTGACTGACCGGGGTAGGGCTCTAAGCCTTGAGTCATTATCGCCACCATCACATGTACTACACACAAGATGCGGTGACTGACCGGGGTAGGGCTCTAAGCCTTGAGTCATTATCTCCACCATCACATGTACTACACACAAGATGCGGTGACTGACCGGGGTAGGGCTCTAAGCCTTGAGTCATTATCTCCACCATCACATATACTGCACACAAGATGCGGTGACTGACCGGGGTAGGGCTCTAAGCCTTGAGTCATTATCTCCACCATCACATATACTACACACAAGATGCGGTGACTGACCGGGGTAGGGCTCTAAGCCTTGAGTCATTATCTCCACCATCACATGTACTACACACAAGATGCGGTGACTGACCGGGGTAGGGTTCTAAGCCTTGAGTCATTATCTCCACCATCACATATACTACACACAAGATGCGGTGACTGACCGGGGTAAGGCTCTAAGCCTTGAGTCATTATCTCCACCATCACATATACTACACACAAGATGCGGTGACTGACCGGGGTAGGGCTCTAAGCCTTGAGTCATTATCTCCACCATCACATGTACTACACACATGATGCGGTGACTGAGCGGGGTAGGGTTCTAAGCCTTGAGTCATTATCTCCACCATCACATATACTACACACAAGATGCGGTGACTGACCGGGGTAAGGCTCTAAGCCTTGAGTCATTATCTCCACCATCACATATACTACACACAAGATGCGGTGACTGACCGGGGTAGGGCTCTAAGCCTTGAGTCATTATAGCCACCATCACATGTACTACACACGAGATGCGGTGACTGACCAAGGTAAGGCTCTAAGCCTTGAGTCATTATCTCCACCATCACATGTACTACACACAAGATGCGGTGACTGACCGGGGTAGGGCTCTAAGCCTTGAGTCATTATCTCCACCATCACATGTACTACACACAAGATGCGGTGACTGACCGGGCTAGGGCTCTAAGCCTTGAGTCATTATCTCCACCATCACATATACTACACACAAGATGCGGTGACTGACCGGGGTAAGGCTCTAAGCCTTGAGTCATTATCTCCACCATCACATATACTACACACAAGATGCGGTGACTGACCGGGGTAGGGCTCTAAGCCTTGAGTCATTATCGCCACCATCACATGTACTACACACAAGATGCGGTGACTGACCGGGGTAGGGCTCTAAGCCTTGAGTCATTATCTCCACCATCACATATACTACACACAAGATGCGGTGACTGACCGGGGTAAGGCTCTAAGCCTTGAGTCATTATCTCCACCATCACATACACTACACACAAGATGCGGTGACTGACCGGGGTAGGGCTCTAAGCCTTGAGTCATTATCTCCACCATCACATGTACTACACACAAGATGCGGTGACTGACCGGGGTAAGGCTCTAAGCCTTGAGTCATTATCTCCACCATCACATGTACTACACACAAGATGCGGTGACTGACCGGGGTAGGGCTCTAAGCCTTGAGTCATTATCTCCACCATCACATGTACTACACACAAGATGCGGTGACTGACCGGGATAGGGCTCTAAGCCTTGAGTCATTATCGCCACCATCACATGTACTACACACAAGATGCGGTGACTGACCGGGGTAGGGCTCTAAGCCTTGAGTCATTATCTCCACCGTCACATAAATACACACAAGATGCGGTGACTGACCGAAGTAAGGCTCTCAGCCTTAAGTCATTATCTCCACCATCACATGCACTACACACAAGATGGGGTGACTGACCGGGGTAGGGCTCTAAGCCTTGAGTCATTATCTCCACCATCACATTACTACACACAAGATGCGGTGACTGAATGGGGTAAGGCTCTAAGCCTTGAGTCATTATCGCCACCATCACATGTACTACACACAAGATGCGGTGACTGACCGGGGTAGGGCTCTAAGCTTTAAGTCATTGTCTCCACCATCACATTACTACACACAAGATGCGGTGACTGACCGGGGTAGGGCTCTAAGCCTTGAGTCATTATCGCCACCATCACATGTACCACACACAAGATGCGGTGACTGACCGGGGTAGGGCTCTAAGCCTTGAGTCATTATCGCCACCATCACATGTACTACACACAAGATGCGGTGACTGACCGGGGTAGGACTCTAAGCCTTGAGTCATTATCGCCACCATCACATATACTACACACAAGATGCGGTGGCTGACCGGGGTAGGGCTCTAAGCCTTGAGTCATTATCTCCACCATCACATGTACTACACACAAGATGCGGTGACTGACCGGGGTATGACCTTAAGCCTTGAGTCATTATCTCCACCATCACATGTACTACACACAAGATGCGGTGACTGACCGGGGTAGGGCTCTAAGCCTTGAGTCATTATAGCCACCATCACATGTACTACACACAAGATGCGGTGACTGACCGGGGTAGGGCTCTAAGCCTTGAGTCATTATCTCCACCGTCACATTACTACACACAAGATGCGGTGACCGACCAAAGTAGGGCTCTCAGCCTTGAGTCATTATCTCCACCATCACATGTACTACACACAAGTTGGGGTGACTGACCGGGGTAGGGCTCTAAGCCTGGAGTCATTATCTCCACCATCACATTACTACACACAAGATGCGGTGACTGACCGGGGTAAGGCTCTAAGCCTTGAGTCATTATCGCCACCATCACATGTACTACACACAAGATGCGGTGATTGACCGGGGTAGGGCTCTAAGCTTTAAGTCATTATCTCCACCATCACATTACTACACACAAGATGCGGTGACTGACCGGGGTAGGGCTCTAAGCCTTGAGTCATTATCGCCACCATCACATGTACCACACACAAGATGCGGTGACTGACCGGGGTAGGGCTCTAAGCCTTGAGTCATTATCGCCACCATCACATGTACTACACACAAGATGCGGTGACTGACCGGGGGAGGACTCTAAGCCTTGAGTCATTATCGCCACCATCACATGTACTACACACAAGATGCGGTGACTGACCGGGGTAGGACTCTCAGCCTTGAGTCATTATCTCCACCATCACATGTACTACACACAAGATGGGGTGACTGACCGGGGTAGGGCTCTAAGCCTTGAGTCATTATCTCCACCATCACATTACTACACACAAGATGCGGTGACTGACCGGGGTAAGGCTCTAAGCCTTGAGTCATTATCGCCACCATCACATGTACTACACACAAGATGCGGTGACTGACCGGGGTAGGGCTCTAAGCTTTAAGTCATTATCTCCACCATCACATTACTACACACAAGATGCGGTGACTGACCGGGGTAGGGCTCTAAGCCTTGAGTCATTATCGCCACCATCACATGTACCACACACAAGATGCGGTGACTGACCGGGGTAGGGCTCTAAGCCTTGAGTCATTATCACCACCATCACATGTACTACACACAAGATGCGGTGACTGACCGGGGTAGGACTCTAAGCCTTGAGTCATTATCGCCACCATCACATATACTACACACAAGATGCGGTGACTGACCGGGGTAGGGCTCTAAGCCTTGAGTCATTATCGCCACCATCACATGTACTACACACAAGATGCGGTGACTGACCGGGGTAGGGTTCTAAGCCTTGAGTCATTATCTCCACCATCACATATACTACACACAAGATGCGGTGACTGACCGGGGTAGGGCTCTAAGCCTTGAGTCATTATCTCCACCATCACATGTACTACACACAAGATGCGGTGACTGACCGGGGTATGACCTTAAGCCTTGAGTCATTATCTCCACCATCACATGTACTACACACAAGATGCGGTGACTGACCGGGGTAGGGCTCTAAGCCTTGAGTCATTATAGCCACCATCACATGTACTACACACAAGATGCGGTGACTGACCGGGGTAGGGCTCTAAGCCTTGAGTCATTATCTCCACCATCACATGTACTACACACAAGATGCGGTGACTGACCGGGGTATGACCTTAAGCCTTGAGTCATTATCTCCACCATCACATGTACTACACACAAGATGCGGTGACTGACCGGGGTAGGGCTCTAAGCCTTGAGTCATTATAGCCACCATCACATGTACTACACACAAGATGCGGTGACTGACCGGGGTAGGGCTCTAAGCCTTGAGTCATTATCTCCACCGTCACATTACTACACACAAGATGCGGTGACCGACCAAAGTAGGGCTCTCAGCCTTGAGTCATTATCTCCACCATCACATGTACTACACACAAGATGGGGTGACTGACCGGGGTAGGGCTCTAAGCCTGGAGTCATTATCTCCACCATCACATTACTACACACAAGATGCGGTGACTGACCGGGGTAAGGCTCTAAGCCTTGAGTCATTATCGCCACCATCACATGTACTACACACAAGATGCGGTGATTGACCGGGGTAGGGCTCTAAGCTTTAAGTCATTATCTCCACCATCACATTACTACACACAAGATGCGGTGACTGACCGGGGTAGGGCTCTAAGCCTTGAGTCATTATCGCCACCATCACATGTACCACACACAAGATGCGGTGACTGACCGGGGTAGGGCTCTAAGCCTTGAGTCATTATCGCCACCATCACATGTACTACACACAAGATGCGGTGACTGACCGGGGTAGGACTCTAAGCCTTGAGTCATTATCGCCACCATCACATGTACTACACACAAGATGCGGTGACTGACCGGGGTAGGACTCTCAGCCTTGAGTCATTATCTCCACCATCACATGTACTACACACAAGATGGGGTGACTGACCGGGGTAGGGCTCTAAGCCTTGAGTCATTATCTCCACCATCGCATTACTACACACAAGATGCGGTGACTGAATGGGGTAAGGCTCTAAGCCTTGAGTCATTATCGCCACCATCACATGTACTACACACAAGATGCGGTGACTGACCGGGGTAGGGCTCTAAGCTTTAAGTCATTATCTCCACCATCACATTACTACACACAAGATGCGGTGACTGACCGGGGTAGGGCTCTAAGCCTTGGGTCATTATCGCCACCATCACATGTACCACACACAAGATGCGGTGACTGACCGGGGTAGGGCTCTAAGCCTTGAGTCATTATCACCACCATCACATGTACTACACACAAGATGCGGTGACTGACCGGGGTAGGACTCTAAGCCTTGAGTCATTATCGCCACCATCACATATACTACACACAAGATGCGGTGACTGACCGGGGTAGGGCTCTAAGCCTTGAGTCATTATCTCCACCATCACATGTACTACACACAAGATGCGGTGACTGACCGGGGTAGGGTTCTAAGCCTTGAGTCATTATCTCCACCATCACATATACTACACACAAGATGCGGTGACGGACCGCGGTAAGGCTCTAAGCCTTGAGTCATTATCTCCACCATCACATATACTACACACAAGATGCGATGACTGACCGGGGTAGGGCTCTAAGCCTTGAGTCATTATCTCCACCATCACATATACTACACACATGATGCGGTGACTGACCGGGGTAGGGTTCTAAGCCTTGAGTCACTATCTCCACCATCACATATACTACACACAAGATGCGGTGACTGACCGGGGTAAGGCTCTAAGCCTTGAGTCATTATCTCCACCATCACATATACTACACACAAGATGCGGTGACTGACCGGGGTAGGGCTCTAAGCCTTGAGTCATTATCTCCACCATCACATGTACTACACACAAGATGCGGTGACTGACCGGGGTAAGGCTCTAAGCCTTGAGTCATTATCTCCACCATCACATGTACTACACACAAGATGCGGTGACTGACCGGGGTAGGGCTCTAAGCCTTGAGTCATTATCTCCACCATCACATGTACTACACACAAGATGCGGTGACTGACCGGGCTAGGGCTCTAAGCCTTGAGTCATTATCTCCACCATCACATATACTACACACAAGATGCGGTGACTGACCGGGGTAAGGCTCTAAGCCTTGAGTCATTATCTCCACCATCTCATATACTACACACAAGATGCGGTGACTGACCGGGGTAGGGCTCTAAGCCTTGAGTCATTATCTCCACCATCACATGTACTACACACAAGATGCGGTGACTGACCGGGGTAGGGCTCTAAGCCTTGAGTCATTATCTCCACCATCACATATACTACACACAAGATGCGGTGACTGACCGGGGTAAGGCTCTAAGCCTTGAGTCATTATCTCCACCATCACATATACTACACACAAGATGCGCTGACTGACCGGGGTAGGGCTCTAAGCCTTGAGTCATTATCTCCACCATCACATGTACTACACACAAGATGCGGTGACTGACCGGGGTAAGGCTCTAAGCCTTGAGTCATTATCTCCACCATCACATGTACTACACACAAGATGCTGTGACTGACCGGGGTATGGCTCTAAGCCTTGAGTCATTATCTCCACCATCACATGTACTACACACAAGATGCGGTGACTGACCGGGGTAGGGCTCTAAGCCTTGAGTCATTATCGCCACCATCACATGTACTACACACAAGATGCGGTGACTGACCGGGGTAGGGCTCTAAGCCTTGAGTCATTATCTCCACCGTCACATTACTACACACAAGATGCGGTGACTGACCGAAGTAAGGCTCTCAGCCTTGAGTCATTATCTCCACCATCACATGTACTACACACAAGATGGGGTGACTGACCGGGGTAGGGCTCTAAGCCTTGTGTCATTATCTCCACCATCACATTACTACACACAAGATGCGGTGACTGAATGGGGTAAGGCTCTAAGCCTTGAGTCATTATCGCCACCATCACATGTACTACACACAAGATGCGGTGACTGACCGGGGTAGGGCTCTAAGCTTTAAGTCATTATCTCCACCATCACATTACTACACACAAGATGCGGTGACTGACCGGGGTAGGGCTCTAAGCCTTGAGTCATTATCGCCACCATCACATGTACCACACACAAGATGCGGTGACTGACCGGGGTAGGGCTCTAAGCCTTGAGTCATTATCGCCACCATCACATGTACTACACACAAGATGCGGTGACTGACCGGGGTAGGACTCTAAGCCTTGAGTCATTATCGCCACCATCACATATACTACACACAAGATGCGGTGACTGACCGGGGTAGGGCTCTAAGCCTTGAGTCATTATCTCCACCATCACATGTACTACACACAAGATGCGGTGACTGACCGGGGTATGGCCTTAAGCCTTGAGTCATTATCTCCACCATCACATGTACTACACACAAGATGCGGTGACTGACCGGGGTAGGGCTCTAAGCCTTGAGTCATTATAGCCACCATCACATGTACTACACACAAGATGCGGTGACTGACCGGGGTAGGGCTCTAAGCCTTGAGTCATTATCTCCACCGTCACATTACTACACACAAGATGCGGTGACCGACCAAAGTAGGGCTCTCAGCCTTGAGTCATTATCTCCACCATCACATGTACTACACACAAGATGGGGTGACTGACCGGGGTAGGGCTCTAAGCCTGGAGTCATTATCTCCACCATCACATTACTACACACAAGATGCGGTGACTGACCGGGGTAAGGCTCTAAGCCTTGAGTCATTATCGCCACCATCACATGTACTACACACAAGATGCGGTGACTGACCGGGGTAGGGCTCTAAGCTTTAAGTCATTATCTCCACCATCACATTACTACACACAAGATGCGGTGACTGACCGGGGTAGGGCTCTAAGCCTTGAGTCATTATCGCCACCATCACATGTACCACACACAAGATGCGGTGACTGACCGGGGTAGGGCTCTAAGCCTTGAGTCATTATCGCCACCATCACATGTACTACACACAAGATGCGGTGACTGACCGGGGTAGGACTCTAAGCCTTGAGTCATTATCGCCACCATCACATGTACTACACACAAGATGCGGTGACTGACCGGGGTATGACTCTCAGCCTTGAGTCATTATCTCCACCATCACATGTACTACACACAAGATGGGGTGACTGACCGGGGTAGGGCTCTAAGCCTTGAGTCATTATCTCCACCATCACATTACTACACACAAGATGCGGTGACTGAATGGGGTAAGGCTCTAAGCCTTGAGTCATTATCGCCACCATCACATGTACTACACACAAGATGCGGTGACTGACCGGGGTAGGGCTCTAAGCTTTAAGTCATTATCTCCACCATCACATTACTACACACAAGATGCGGTGACTGACCGGGGTAGGGCTCTAAGCCTTGAGTCATTATCGCCACCATCACATGTACCGCACACAAGGTGCGGTGACTGACCGGGGTAGGGCTCTAAGCCTTGAGTCATTATCGCCACCATCACATGTACTACACACAAGATGCGGTGACTGACCGGGGTAGGACTCTAAGCCTTGAGTCATTATCGCCACCATCACATATACTACACACAAGATGCGGTGACTGACCGGAGTAGGGCTCTAAGCCTTGAGTCATTATCTCCACCATCACATGTACTACACATAAGATGCGGTGACTGACCGGGGTATGGCCTTAAGCCTTGAGTCATTATCTCCACCATCACATGTACTACACACAAGATGCGGTGACTGACCGGGGTAGGGCTCTAAGCCTTGAGTCATTATCGCCACCATCACATGTACTACACACAAGATGCGGTGACTGACCGGGGTAGGGCTCTACGCCTTGAGTCATTATCTCCACCGTCACATTACTACACACAAGATGCGGTGACTGACCAAAGTAGGGCTCTCAGCCTTGAGTCATTATCTCCACCATCACATGTACTACACACAAGACGGGGTGACTGACCGGGGTAGGGCTCTAAGCCTTGAGTCATTATCTCCACCATCACATTACTACACACAAGATGCGGTGACTGACCGGGGTAAGGCTCTAAGCCTTGAGTCATTATCGCCACCATCACATGTACTACACACAAGATGCGGTGACTGACCGGGGTAGGGCTCTAAGCTTTAAGTCATTATCTCCACCATCACATTACTACACACAAGATGCGGTGACTGACCGGGGTAGGGCTCTAAGCCTTGAGTCATTATCGCCACCATCACATGTACTACACACAAGATGCGGTGACTGACCGGGGTAGGACTCTAAGCCTTGAGTCATTATCGCCACCATCACATGTACTACACACAAGATGCGGTGACTGACCGGGGTAGAACTCTAAGCCTTGAGTCATTATCGCCACCATCACATGTACCACACACAAGATGCGGTGACTGACCGGGGTAGGGCTCTAAGCCTTGAGTCATTATCTGCACCATCACAGTTACTACACACAAGATGCGGTGACTGACCGGGGTAGAGCTCTAAGCCTTAAGTCATTATCGCCACCATCACATGTACCACACACAAGATGCGGTGACTGACCGGGGTTGGGTTCTAAGCCTTGAGTCATTATCTCCACCATCACATATACTACACACAAGATGCGGTGACTGACCGGGGTAGGGCTCTAAGCCTTGAGTCATTATCTCCACCATCACATGTACTACACACAAGATGCGGTGACTGACCGGGGTAAGGCTCTAAGCCTTGAGTCATTATCGCCACCATCACATGTACTACACACAAGATGCGGTGACTGACCGGGGTAGGGCTCTAAGACTTAAGTCATTATCTCCACCATCACATTACTACACACAAGATGCGGTGACTGACCGGGGTAGGGCTCTAAGCCTTGAGTCATTATCGCCACCATCACATGTACTACACACCAGATGCGGTGACTGACCGGGGTAGGGCTCTAAGACTTAAATCATTATCGCCACCATCACATGTACTACACACAAGAAGCGGTGACTGACCGGGGTAGGGCTCTAAGCCTTGAGTCATTATCGCCACCATCACATGTAATACACACAAGATGCGGTGACAGACCGGGGTAGGGCTCTAAGACTTAAGTCATTATCGCCACCATCACATGTACTACACACAAGATGCAGTGACTGACCGGGGTAGGGCTCTAAGCCTTGAGTCATTATCGCCACCATCACATGTACTACACACAAGATGCGGTGACTGACCGGGGTAGGGCTCTAAGACTTAAGTCATTATCTCCACCATCACATTACTACACACAAGATGCGGTGACTGACCGGGGTAGGGCTCTAAGCCTTGAGTCATTATCGCCACCATCACATGTACGACACACAAGATGCGGTGACTGACCGGGGTAGGGCTCTAAACCTTGAGTCATTATCTCCACCATCACATGTACTACACACAAGATGCGGTGACTGACCGGGGTAGGGCTCTAAGCCTTGAGTCATTATCTCCACCATCACATATACTACGCACAAGATGCGGTGACTGACCGGGGTAGGGCTCTAAGCCTTGAGTCATTATCTCCACCATCACATATACTACACACAAGATGCGGTGACTGACCGGGGTAGGGCCATAAGCCTTGAGTCATTATCTCCACCATCACATGTACTACACACAAGATGCGGTGACTGACCGGGGTAGGGTTCTAAGCCTTGAGTCATTATCTCCACCATCACATATACTACACACAAGATGCGGTGACTGACCGGGGTAAGGCTCTAAGCCTTGAGTCATTATCTCCACCATCACATATACTACACACAAGATGCGGTGACTGACCGGGGTAGGGCTCTAAGCCTTGAGTCATTATCTCCACCATCACATGTACTACACACAAGATGCGGTGACTGACCGGGGCAGGGTTCTAAGCCTTGAGTCATTATCTCCACCATCACATATACTACACACAAGATGCGGTGACTGACCGGGGTAAGGCTCTAAACCTTGAGTCATTATCTCCACCATCACATATACTACACACAAGATGCGGTGACTGACCGGGGTAGGGCTCTAAGCCTTGAGTCATTATCTCCACCATCACATGTACTACACACAAGATGCGGTGACTGACCGGGGTAAGGCTCTAAGCCTTGAGTCATTATCTCCACCATCACATGTACTACACACAAGATGCGGTGACTGACCAGGGTAGGGCTCTAAGCCTTGAGTCATTATCTCCACCATCACATGTACTACACACAAGATGCGGTGACTGACCGGGCTAGGGCTCTAAGCCTTGAGTCATTATCTCCACCATCACATATACTACACACAAGATGCGGTGACTGACCGGGGTAAGGCTCTAAGCCTTGAGTCATTATCTCCACCATCACATATACTACACACAAGATGCGGTGACTGACCGGGTTAGGGCTCTAAGCCTTGAGTCATTATCGCCACCATCACATGTACTACACACAAGATGCGGTGACTGACCGGGGTAGGGCTCTAAGCCTTGAGTCATTATCTCCACCATCACATATACTACACACAAGATGCGGTGACTGACCGGGGTAAGGCTCTAAGCCTTGAGTCATTATCTCCACCATCACATGTACTACACACAAGATGCGGTGACTGACCGGGGTATGGCTCTAAGCCTTGAGTCATTATCTCCACCATCACATGTACTACACACAAGATGCGGTGACTGACCGGGGTAGGGCTCTAAGCCTTGAGTCATTATCGCCACCATCACATGTACTACACACAAGATGCGGTGAATGACCGGGGTAGGGCTCTAAGCCTTGAGTCATTATCTCCACCGTCACATTACTACACACAAGATGCCGTGACTGACCGAAGTAGGGCTCTCAGCCTTGAGTCATTATCTCCACCATCACATGTACTACACACAAGATGGGGTGACTGACCGGGGTAGGGCTCTAAGCCTTGAGTCATTATCTCCACCATCACATTACTACACACAAGATGCGGTGACTGACCGGGGTAAGGCTCTAAGCCTTGAGTCATTATCGCCACCATCACATGTACTACACACAAGATGCGGTGACTGACCGGGGTAGGGCTCTAAGCTTTAAGTCATTTTCTCCACCATCACATTACTACACACAAGATGCGGTGACTGACCGGGGTAGGGCTCTAAGCCTTGAGTCATTATCGCCACCATCACATGTACCACACACAAGATGCGGTGACTGACCGGAGTAGGGCTCTAAGCCTTGAGACATTATCGCCACCATCACATGTACTACACACAAGATGCGGTGACTGACCGGGGTAGGACTCTAAGCCTTGAGTCATTATCGCCACCATCACATGTACCACACACAAGATGCGGTGACTGACCGGGGTAGGACTCTAAGCCTTGAGTCATTATCGCCACCATCACATATACTACACACAAGATGCGGTGACTGACCGGGGTAGGGCTCTAAGCCTTGAGTCATTATCTCCACCATCACATGTACTACACACAAGATGCGGTGACTGACCGGGGTATGGCTCTAAGCCTTGAGTCATTATCTCCACCATCACATGTACTACACACAAGATGCGGTGACTGACCGGGGTAGGGCTCTAAGCCTTGAGTCATTATCGCCACCATCACATGTACTACACACAAGATGCGGTGACTGACCGGGGTAGGGCTCTAAGCCTTGAGTCATTATCTCCACCGTCACATTACTACACACAAGATGCGGTGACTGACCGAAGTAGGGCTCTCAGCCTTGAGTCATTATCTCCACCATCACATGTACTACACACAAGATGGGGTGACTGACCGGGGTAGAGCTCTAAGCCTTAAGTCATTATCTCCACCATCACATGTACCACACACAAGATGCGGTGACTGACCGGGGTTGGGTTCTAAGCCTTGAGTCATTATCTCCACCATCATATATACTACACACAAGATGCGGTGACTGACCGGGGTAGGGCTCTAAGCCTTGAGTCATTATCTCCACCATCACATGTACTACACACAAGATGCGGTGACTGACCGGGGTAAGGCTCTAAGCCTTGAGTCATTATCGCCACCATCACATGTACTACACACAAGATGCGGTGACTGACCGGGGTAGGGCTCTAAGCCTTGAGTCATTATCTCCACCATCACATATACTACACACAAGATGCGGTGACTGACTGGGGTAAGGCTCTAAGCCTTGAGTCATTATCGCCACCATCACATGTACTACACACAAGATGCGGTGACTGACCGGAGTAAGGCTCTAAGCCTTGAGTCATTATCTCCACCATCACATATACTACACACAAGATGCGGTGACTGACCGGAGTAAGGCTCTAAGCCTTGAGTCATTATCTCCACCATCACATGTACTACACACAAGATGCGGTGACTGACCGGAGTAAGGCTCTAAGCCTTGAGTCATTATCTCCACCATCACATGTACTACACACAAGATGAGGTGACTGACCGGGGTAGGGCTCTAAGCCTTGAGTCATTATCTCCACCATCACATTACTACACACAAGATGCGGTGACTGACCGGGGTAGGGCTCTAAGCCTTGATTCATTATCTCCATCATCACATGTACTACACACAAGATGGGGTGACTGACCCTGGTAGGGCTCTAAGCCTTGAGTCATTATCTCCACCATCACGATCCCAAACGACCAGACGTCCGACTTCATGGTGAACCGGCTATTCTCATTCAGACCCTCAAGGGCCGTCCACTTGTACGACACCTCCGCTGAGAAAATTCAAGTTAATTCAATAGCATTCAAGTTAATTCAGAATATTGATGTTAATTCAATAATATTTATGTTAATTCAATAATATTTACGTTAATTTAATAATATTTACGTTCATTAACCAATATTCACGTTGATTAAACAATATACAATTTAATTAAACAATATTCAGGTTAATTCAATAATATTCAAGTTAATTCAATAATATTCTAGTTACTTCAATAATATTCTAGTTAATTCAATAATATTCTAGTTAATTGAATAATAATCAAGTTAATTTAATAATAATCATGTTAGTTGAATAATATTCGTTAATTCAATAATATGCAGGTCAAATCAACAACATTCGTGTCAAATAATATGCCAATCATGCTAGCTGATCATAATATATGAATATTAGTGAGAATTCATATTTAACATATGAGATGCGACGGAGATTATGTCATGAAGGCTCGGGAGTCGAGAGTGAAACTGTGTCACCGGTGTAACATGGGTACTTACGTCTGGTGGCTCTATAGTATTGTTTTGAGTTCAGCGAACGCGCAAGTCCGAAATCTGCGACCTTGACCGTCTTGTTGTTTCCTAGCAGGATATTTCTCGCTGCCAGGTCACGGTGTATGTACTCTTTCTCTTCGAGGTAGGACATAGCATCCACCACCTAGAGAGTTGATACGTGTGTGGAACATCATGATACGAGGCATCACAACTAGCGATATTCAGGCGACGGCTTCGACAAGCCACGGTATGTTTGACCAAAGCAACGCACGTTTATATACATGTACCTCACCATCGCGAATGCATTAGACATGATGAATTAAGCTTCTTTACACGCCAATTACTCCTGATTCCATGAACGGGTCAGTACCTGTTGCGCATAGAATATATGCGTTTCCAGGGGCTCCACCCCTTGGCGGTTGGTTCCCAGGCGCCTGGCTGTCAAGTCTTGCAGCAGGCTGCCCTTCGCCATGAACTCTGTGACGATGGTGAGACTGTCGCTACACACACCAAACATCGTGAGCAGCTTGTCGTGATGCAGTGCGCGCAGAACCTTCGTTTCCTTCAGGAACTCCTCTCGCGCCTTCGCCGGATCTTCCGACTTCAGTACCTTGATGGCCACCTGCACCCTGTTGTTCCACGTACCTTCGTCCAAGCCGACGATCGTAGGTCAACAACTTATGTTCTTGTTATTACTTTAAAGTTAAATTGCAGAATAGAGGGCAAAGTAAATCTGCTATAACGGGAGTGATGGTCGAAAAAAGAGACAGCTTTAATTGATTACTGAAATCACATCAAGAGAAGTAGTGCTTCTTCGAATTAAGTGGCTTAAAAAGAATAGCATATCCCCAGGGATCTAGCTTGGCTCTGAAAGACACTCAGACAGACACACAGACATACCCCAGTGAACATCAACCAACTGACAATCCGACAGACACTCAGACAGACCTACCCCAGTGAACATCAACCAACTGACAATCCGACAGACACACAGACAGGCCTACCCCAGTGAACATCAACCAAGTGACAATCCGACAGACACTCAAACAGACCTACCCCAGTGAACATCAACCAAGTGACAATCCGACAGACACACAGACAGACCTACCCCAGTGAACATCAGCCAACTGACAATCCGACAGACACACAGACAGGCCTACCCCAGTGAACATCAACCAAGTGACAATTCGACAGACACACAGACAGACCTACCCCAGTGAACATCAACCAAGTGACAATCCGACAGACACACAGACAGACCTACCCCAGTGAACATCAACCAAGTGACAATCCGACAGACACACAGACAGACCTACCCCAGTGAACATCAACCAAGTGACAATCCGACAGACACACAGACAGACCTACCCCAGTGAACATCAACCAAGTGACAATCCGACAGACACTCAAACAGACCTACCCCAGTGAACATCAACCAAGTGACAATCCGACAGACACACAGACAGACCTACCCCAGTGAACATCAGCCAAGTGACATCCAGACAGACACACAGACAGACCTACCCCAGTGAACATCAGCCAAGTGACATCCAGACAGACACACAGACAGACCTACCCGAGTGAACATCAGCCAAGTGACACCCAGACAGACACACAGACAGACCTACCCCAGTGAACATCAACCAAGTGACAATCCGACAGACACTCAAACAGACCTACCCCAGTGAACATCAACCAAGTGACAATCTGACAGACACACAGACAGACCTACCCCAGTGAACATCAGCCAAGTGACAATCCGACAGACACTCAAACAGACCTACCCCAGTGAACATCAACCAAGTGACAATCCGACAGACACACAGACAGACCTACCCCAGTGAACATCAGCCAAGTGACAATCAGACAGACACACAGACAGACCTACCCCAGTAAACATCAGCCAAGTGACATCCAGACAGACACACAGACAGACCTACCCGAGTGAACATCAGCCAAGTGACATCCAGACAGACACACAGACAGACCTACCCCAGTGAACATCAACCAAGTGACAATCCGACAGACACTCAAACAGACCTACCCCAGTGAACATCAACCAAGTGACAATCCGACAGACACTCAAACAGACCTACCCCAGTGAACATCAACCAAGTGACAATCTGACAGACACACAGACAGACCTACCCCAGTGAACATCAGCCAAGTGACAATCAGACACATACACAGACAGACCTACCCCAGTGAACATCAGCCAAGTGACATCCAGACAGACACACAGACAGACCTACTCGAGTGAACATCAGCCAAGTGACATCCAGACAGACACACAGACAGACCTACCCCAGTGAACATCAACCAAGTGACAATCAGACACATACACAAACAGACCTACCCCAGTGAACATCAGCCAAGTGACATCCAGACAGACACACAGACAGACCTACCCGAGTGAACATCAGCCAAGTGACATCCAGACAGACACACAGACAGACCTACCCCAGTGAACATCAACCAAGTGACAATCAGACACATACACAAACAGACCTACCTCAGTGAACATCAGCCAAGTGACATCCAGACAGACACACAGACAGACCTACCCGAGTGAACATCAGCCAAGTGACATCCAGACAGACACACAGACAGACCTACCCCAGTGAACATCAACCAAGTGACAATCAGACACATACACAGACAGACCTACCCCAGTGAACATCAGCCAAGTGACAATCAGACACATACACAAACAGACCTACCCCAGTGAACATCAGCCAAGTGACAATCAGACACATACACAGACATACCTACCCCAGTGAACATCAACCAAGTGACAATCAGACAGACACACAGACAGAAATAGCCCAGTGATCATTAGCCAAGTGACACCCAGACAGACACACAGACAGATCTACCCCAGTGAACATCAGCCAAGTGACACCCAGCCAGACACACAGACAGACCTACCCCAGTGACCATCAGCCAAGTGACACCCAGACAGAAACTCAGACAGACCTACCCCAGTGACCATCAGCCAAGTGACACCCAGCCAGACACACAGACAGACCTATTCCAGTGAACACCAGCCCAGTGACACCCATAGAGACACTCAGACAGACCTACCCCAGTGAACATCAGCCAAGTGACACCCAGACAGACACAGAGACAGACCTTCCCCAGTTAACATCAGCCAAGTGACAGACAGACACAGCGACAGACCTACTCCAGTGAACATCAGCCAAGTGACAATCAGACAGACACACAAACAGACCTGCCCCAGTTAACATCAGCCAAGTGACAGACAGACACACCGACAGACCTACTCCAGTGAACATCAGCCAAATGACACCCAGACAGACACACAGACAGACCTTCCCCAGTTAACATCAGCCAAGTGACAGACAGACACACAAACAGACCTACTCCAGTGAACATCAGCCAAGTGACAATCAGACAGACACACAAACAGACCTACTCTAGTGAACTTCAGTCAAGTGACACCCAGACAGACACACACACAGACCTGCCCCAGTGAACATCAGCCCAGTGACACCCAGACAGACACACAGAAAGACCTACCCCAGTGAACATCAGCCAAGTGACAATCAGACAGACACACAAACAGACCTGCCCCAGTT
The DNA here is from genome assembly GCA_964019135.1 of Arenicola marina. Lineage (NCBI taxonomy): Eukaryota > Metazoa > Annelida > Polychaeta > Arenicolidae > Arenicola > Arenicola marina. Next base: position 5,048,875 of record OZ025257.1, on the reverse strand, counting down.
AACATTAGCCAAGTGACAGACAGACACACCGACAGACCTACTCCAGTGAACATCAGCCAAGTAACACCCAGACAGACACACAGACAGACCTTCCCTAGTTAACATCAGCCAAGTGACAGACAGACACACAAACAGACGTACTCCAGTGAACATCAGCCAAGTGACAATCAGACACATACACAGACAGACCTATTCCAGTGAACATCAAGCAAGGGACACACAGACAGACACACAAACAGACCTACCCCAGTGATCATTAGCCAAGTGACACCCAGACAGACACACAGACAGACCTATCCCAGTGAACATCAGCCAAGTGACACCCAGCCAGACACACAGACAGACCTACCCCAGTGACCATCAGCCAAGTGACACCCAGACAGACACTCAGACAGACCTACCCCAGTGACCATCAGCCAAGTGACACCCAGCCAGACACACAGACAGACCTATCCCAGTGAACATCAGCCCAGTGACACCCAGACAGACACACACACAGACCTGCCCCAGTGAACATCAGCCAAGTGACACCCAGACAGACACACAGACAGACCTTCCCCAGTTAACATCAGCCAAGTGACAGACAGACACACAAACAGACGTACTCCAGTGAACATCAGCCAAGTGACAACCAGACAGACACACACACAGACCTACTCCAGTGAACATCAGTCAAGTGACAATCAGACAGACACACAAACAGACATCCAGACAGACACACAGACAGACCTACCCGAGTGAAAACTAGCCAAGTGGCACCCAGACAGGCACACAGACAGACTAACAGAAGGGAACATCAGACAAGTGACACCCAGACAGACACACAGACAGTCCTAGCCCAGGGAACATCAGCCACATGACACCAGACAGACACACAGACAGACCTACCACGGTAAACATCGCCGAAGTATCCTCCTCCAACGAGCTTTTCTTTGACCAATGAAGCTTGTGGGATCTCAAAAGTTTCTTCGCCGAGCGGTGGCAGAAAGTCTGGAGGTTCCTTGACGCATGGAGTCCTCACAGCGCAACACAAGCCGTGGTCTTCTGTATCTGCAAGTCATATAAGTATCAAGAAATGTAAACATATTAGACCATCAATTAATAATGCTGAAAATGCTGCAATTTTTACTTCTCTCACTCGCACGATATATTAATAGTCGCATTTGCATATACACGACCCTTATATATGCATAATTCATCCTGTCGATGTGGATTACGATAGCTTTAATGGACAGCGAAGACCAGTGATGAATGTTCATTGAAGCTATAGGGGTCTGAAAGGAGGTTTTAATGTCTAGTGTCGATTTTTCTAAATTCTCAGTGTCGAAGGTCGATTTTTCACGTTTCGTGTCCCTTTTGGGCAAAGATCAGTGTCGTGTTTTCCAAAATCTGTGTCGATGTCGCTTCTTCAGATCCTCAGTGTTGGAACTTGGAGGTCAATGTATTTATGTGGTACATAAATAAACCCTGTTCTGGTTACCATAGTAGTACTTTAAAGACCCATTTAAGACAAGACTTAAAAGACAAGAAAGAAATATTAGAGCAAATATGACCTTATGTTGATCTAAGATAATGATGTCAAAATTCAAGATGCTTCATTCTACATTGCATTCATATGAATAAGGCTATATTCATGTACTTATTATGTATGCGAATAATAGAGCATATGAAATGAAGGATAAAGACTATTAAACTTGGAATTATCGATCACGGCCTTCGCTTTTTTTTCTAGGGTTTTAGCATTGACTCTTCTTTAGATTCTTTAGATTGAACTGAACCAGTATGTCACGATATAGCCCTACAGGCTGAACGTGCCATTAAGCTCCAATCAAATCAGGATCGCTTTAGTCTCATTATAATACCAGATGGCGCTGCTGCTCGGTCGTCCACTTCAGCGTTATTTACATGAATAGCATGTACATAGCATGTTAAATGAAGCATCTGAAATGATGTCATTCCATATTTTCCAAGGAAGGTTTTTTTGTGTTGGGTTTAAACATTGGAAAAAGGTTGGTGTGGCAAGTTATTGTGTTACTCGTTTACGGATGCTTATCCCTTATCCCATTGTGACATGTGTCCCATACAGTGGTTGTCAGGTGCCGTTTTCGATAGCGAGGCCTGCCGAATCGTACACAAACGGGTTACCACAACTGACACGTTGTCTCTTCACTGCCAATGTCATTTTACAAGGTAAATATTAAGATAAACACTGTAATTATAATCAAAGTTTATAGAGACAAGTGTGTAGCTTGTACCACGCATTTCACAAGGTGTATTATTATCAACTATATGAGTTATTTGGGATTTAGTACACTTGCTGGCTGCCGGCATTGCCGAGTTGGTGGTGACTTTAATGGCCATGTGTTGTTGACTTTAATGGCCCGGTATTAGTTTATATTTAGTATGTCACGGTTTATGGTCAATATAATCATACTTGGGCATTATTATATTACTCACTTAGGTGTCGTTAGGTGTAGTTAACGCAGTATTTTGTATTGTTTTGAAGCTTACTCAGGTCAAAGCCTGCACGTCACCGAGGCCATGAGCCTGTAGATGGGCACCCCATCTGCGGTGTAGATAGCTCTACCGTGAGCATGTAGATGAGCACCCTACCTGGGGGTGAGTGTTCCTCCTATTTTCAGTGATTGTTTTATTGGCTGATATCCTTATCTCAATATGATTGCTTTATGTTACATTGCAATAGCTTATACTATATCTTCACCATTTAAATAGTTCTATGACTAACGTCATACCTCTGTGAGACTGACCTTAAAATACTGGTAATGACTGTGATGAACGTGTCTCATGTATTAGAGCTATTTACTCCCCATGCAGCCACAGCCATATTGTTCATTGTTTTGGTTTCTTTTCTTGTCTCCAGGGTTTTTGGTTGTTTAGCCAATAAACCAGATTCAACAGCAGCGCAGTCGTCTTTATTCCTGTCACATTTGGCGCAGTCGGCAGGATAGTCAAGGTTACGACCCCAACAGGGAACGGACGCTGTATCTGAAAAAATACCTGAAGAAAACCCCCCAGGGCTCATGAGGACTCATCGACGCGACTTTGTTCTGGACTCAATCTATGACTTTATTATGTTTCCCAGCTCTGCTGATGTACAACAGTTGTTGTTGGGATGTGTGGTGTGTATGTACAACCTCGTTGTGTGAACCTCAAATAGCTGCACGTTGTGTTGAGCAGACTTCCTATGTTATGTAACACATGTTCGCACTAACGTTTGGGTTAAGTCTTTTGCGTGTTAAAATTGACTTGGCTTGCTCAGGTTATGCTGTGATTAGTGTGGTAGCGTCCAATAGGCGTGCTCTGGTTAGTCTTTTGTCTGGTTTCTGTGACTGCATGGTTTTAATTTGTAAATCATGGAGGCGGAATTAGAGGCTCTTAAGGAACAATTGGCGGAGATGAAGGCCAACCTCGAAGCTGAAAGAGACCGAGCCAAGAGGGCTGAGCTGGACGCGGGATCCGCCCAGGAAGAGGTTGATCGTCTCGTCAAGAGAAAGCGAGAGACAAAGGTGCGGGTCAAACCAGAAGAAGATGAGATGCAGAAGCCGCCTACTCACACCAGAACACCTGAAAAGCAAGCAGGAAGCAGCGAGAGGGCTATCTTTATAAGCGCACCGAGGCGTTTAGACCGGTTCCGGGACAGACCTTGCAAGGTTGGAGACCCCTCTGTACATGAGTGGGTAGCTGATGTCAGAGGACAAGTGAGCACCCACCAATGGTCGACGAAAGAGCAGGCGGCCTTCATAGTAGACAGCCTCGGCGGCAGGGCAAGACAGGAGATTCTGGGGCGAGGCTCCGATGTATCCGAAGACCCTGAACTTATATTGAAAACATTGCTTAATGTCTTCGGTGACCGTGACAGCCTTCCCCAACTACAACAGAATTTTTTTAGCTATCGTCAGGGTGAAGAAGATTTGCTGGTGTGTTCTTTGGACCTGGTAGAACTGTACGGCCGGATAACGACCCTCGATCCTTCGTTTTTGGCCTGCCGAGATCTTACGTTGAAAGGACGCTTAGCAGAAGCAGTACGAGACGAGGGCCTTCGTCGTGAGTTGCGCAGACTCAACATTGAATCTCCCACCCTCACGTACTTCGAGCTGCGCGACCGGGCCATCCAATGGCTAGGCACTTCACACCCGACGCGTGTACGAGTGAGAGACACAACCGTCAGCGAGACGCAGGCTGATGTCACCTTGCTAGAGATTGTAAAGAAACAGGGAGAACAGATCGCCGCCCAGCAAAAGCAGCTTGACGCTTTGTTGACCAGAGGTCAGAGAGCTTCACCTGCTAAGTCAGACTGGAGGAAACCCCGGGAGCCGCGGGTTTGCTGGCATTGTAACGCAACTGACCACTTTCGAAGAAACTGTCCACAGATTGAAGCAAGACCGAGGAATGGCACTTCCTGTACAGACAGGTACCCACCTCAGACCGGTAACCAGCCGTCAAACGGGAACCGCCTGTTACAGTGAGCCATGTAACAGGCCTGCAGTGTACGAAAGCCGGCTCGCTCTTACCTAGAGCCGTAGGAGAATGCCCAGAAGCCACGATAGCCATTGGTACATGTCAGGTGCGATGTCTGCTGGACACAGGTGCCCAGGTGTCAACAATCACAGAATCGTTTTTCAGAGAGCACTTGGAGAGTGAGGGCAGCTTGGTGGATGTGTCGTCCTACTTGCGGATATCCGGTGCACATGGTTTGGACATTCCTTACATCGGCTACGTAGAACTTCCCATTCGACTACTGGGACGTACCTTTTCCAACGTCGGATTCCTTGTAGTGCGTGACCCGGTAGGAGAACAGATGGCCGAGAGAAAACGCCGAGTACCAGGGATTGTAGGGTGCAAAATTTTGCGAGACGTGAAGAAGACGCTGACAGAAGGTCATCTTGGCAAAGATTTGTTGAGTGGATTACACGATCTACCCGAAGGTGACGAGTGGACTTCCATATTGACCATGTCGTACGAGAGTATTGCTACCGTGACGCATGGTGAGGCTACAGATTTCGGCAAGGCTCGAGTAGCCGGAGACAAGCCGGTGCTGCTACCGGCCAGGACAATTTCCGTCATAGAGTGCACGACCAAACCTTTGGCGCGAGGGTTGACCTGCGAGGCGCTGGTAGAAACGTCTGCCGGAGATGTCCGCATTGCACAACTCCCTGGTGGATTGGCGTTAGGGCCGTCACTCGTGCAGCTCTCGGATAGTGGAAGGGTACCCGTCCAGGTCGCCAATTTTGGAGACGAAGATCAATATCTACAGCCAAGAACTCCAATTGGAAGCGTGAGAAGCGCCACCTCCCAGCCGTATATAACTGTCCAAGATGTCAGCTCAAGCGAGATCGTGGTAGAGGCACGAGACACCAAGCGAGTGTCAACGTCTGCTCTTGACCACATTGTGTCCAAACTGAAGATTAGCCCGGATGTAAGGGGAGAGCAGTATGACGATATTCTGGCAACCCTGAAGAAACACCAAACTGTCTTCTCTACGTCCGACAGTGACATCGGTGACTGCAACCTAATTAAGCACAACATGGTTTTAATCAGATCCCGATGGAGGAGAAAGACATCGAAAAGACCGCATTCCGCGTTGGCACGGGTGGCCTCTATGAATATACGAGGATGCCATTCGGCCTTTGCAATGCGCCTGCTACGTTTATGCGATTGATGGATCGTGTATTTGGTGATTTGAACTTCCAGATGATACTTATATACTTGGACGATATACTTATCTTCGGGTCGACGTTTGAAGAGATGCTGGAGCGGCTTGACATGGTCCTCGATCGGACACAGAAGTGCTTCATAGGCTTCCAGACACTGCGGTACTTGGGTCACATCGTGTCAAAAGATGGAATCTCTCCTGATCCCGACAAGACGTCTGCGGTGACCAGTTGGCCGACGCCAGCGTGCGAGAAAGACCTGCGTTCCTTCTTGGGACTAGCAGGGTACTACAGACGGTTCGTGCCGAAGTTCGCTGAAATCGCAGCGCCTCTGCACTCTCTACTGACCAAGAAGATGACTGGTAAGAGAACACGAAACGTGAAGCCTGTGTGGCGGTGGGATGACTGGTGTGAAGAGGCTTTCCTGGAATTGAAGAAAAGGCTTACGTCATCCCCTGTCCTGGGTTATCCAGATTGTACCCTTCCGTTCACACTGGAGATAGATGCCAGCATGGGAGGTCTTCGCGCTCTGCTCTCGCAGCAGCAAGATGGAAGATCAATCGTCTTGGCCTACGCCAGCCGAGCGCTGAGGAAGTCTGAGAAGAACACGGACAACTATAGCAGCATGAAACTGGAACTGCTTGCGCTACGCTGGGCGGTCACGGAGAAGTTTAGAGATCTTCTAATTGGCGCTGAATTCACGGTATATACAGATAACAATCCGTTGAGTTATATCCAAACAACCGCCAAGTTGGGAGCGACAGAGGCGCGATGGGTGGCTGAGCTGGCGCAGTTCCGTTTTGACATCAAGTACAAGTCCGGCAGATGCAACACGAATGCTGACGCTCTGAGTCGTCGACCGTCGTCCCCATCCACCTGCGAACCAGTTCGACTCGAACGAGTGGAAACAGAGTCCATAGAAGCAGCTTCTATGTTACACAGTGTTCAGTCTGAAGATACATCTCTGTCCAGGATTCTTCGCGAAGCAGTTGGTAGACAAATCAACGCGATCAACGGTGAAGTCGGTACGACCACAGCCGAGTCTCCGGTGACTGCAGCGGCCCCAATTCCTTCTTTCCCGAGAGAAGAATTACGAAATCTTCAACACGCCGATGCTACCCTTAGCAAAGTGTGGCAGTACACACTGGTTAACTGTGTACCTACCCGGCGAGACAAACAGAAGGCCGAAAAACCACTGAAGAAATTGTTCAACATGTGGGAAAGACTAGACGAGCAAGATGGACTGCTGTATAGAAAGATGCATTGTGATGGTGTGGAGGTCAGACGCCTACTACTGCCGGCATCCATGAAGAGAATTCTGCTTGAAGAAGTTCATGACCAAGTAGGTCACCAGGGATCGGAGAAGACACTTGCTTTGGCAAGGCGGCGCGCTTAATGGCCAGGTATGCAATCTGACGTGGACGCCTACGTCAAAGAGTGCGAGCGATGTACGTTGGCCAAAGCGGGGAAGCGTCTCAGACCGACGATGGGTCATCTTCTTGCAAGGAGACCTTTGGAGGTTCTAGCAATGGACTTCACCGTGTTAGACAAGGCTAGCAATGGTCTGGAAAACGTCCTGGTGTTGACTGACGTCTTCACCAAATACACGCAGACGATCCCCACACGTGATCAGAAGGCGCCAACGGTGGCAAAGGTCTTGGTTCGTGACTGGTTTGTGCGTTTCGGCGTGCCACAGAGGCTCCACAGCGATCAACTTTGTCGGATATATGGCATAGTCAAGAGCCAGACGACACCATATCACCCGGAAGGTAACGGCCAGTGCGAACGCTTCAATCGCACCATGCACGACCGTCTGAGAACATTGCCTCCAGAGAGAAAGAAGAAATGGCCTGAGTATCTCCCGGAGCTGGTTTATGCCTACAATGCCACCCCACACTCGTCAACCGGTTACTCGCCCTACTATCTGTTCTTTGGACGAGAGCCGAAGTTGCCTGTTGACTACACACTAGGGACACATGAAGATTTGGAGGACGTGAACTCAGTCGACGAGTGGCTCACTGCACACCACCAGAAATTACGATATGCCTTTGAAGACGCATCCCGGCAGACTGAGAAAGAGGCGCTGAGAAGGAAGACACGTCATGACAAGCGGGCCGACGAAGCGCCGTTGCCCATTGGTGCACGAGTTTTCATGCGAGACCGTTCTATCCGTGGTCGCAACAAGATCCAGGATGTCTGGTGTGATGTGCCACACAAAGTGCGCAGGCCTGACCCGACGGGACACGTATACATTGTAGAGCCCTTAGATGCGGATGGTCCAGGCAAGACACTTAACCGCAGAGACTTGTTAGACTCACGGATCCTTGTAGAACATCCTAAGGATGCCGAAGAAGTCATTAGCCATGCAGGGGTGTCGGATGGCTCAGACGGCGAAGACGAAGACAAGGGGATCCCAGTTGGGTGGATGGTTCTGCCAGGCAGCGACATCCAGTGCGTACAAGACAGACAGGAGGAGGTTCCTTGTCCGGTCCAAGAAGAGTCCTCGGGTGAAGCAGCTGCAGACCAGCAGAGTCAGCCAGACCACGTCCCAGACGCTGCTGATGATGCTGGCGCGTTGAAGAATCCACCGGTTGTGGCGCCAGATAGCCCTGACGCATTGGACGAACTGCCCGTCAATGATACAGATACAACGGAACGCGCTCTGCCCCGCCGGTCTAACCGTCGCGGCGCGGGGCACCACTCCAACCCACACGGTCTGCCAAAGTCTGCGACGCAGTTCGAGATTTCAGGAACGAGTCCTAGGGCCCCGACAGGACAGGACCGGGTAGATCCTCAGGTGTTGGCCAACATAAGCCAAACACAGCTTCTGTTGGTCCAGATGCTCGCCGGAGTGTCCCCTTCTCCGCACTATAATTAGCCAGTATTACGAGTATTTAGTTTATTGTTGTTATTAACTGCGTGTATATAAATCTGTAAAAATGTTATCGAGGACGACGATAGTCAAGCGGGGAAGTGTGTGACATGTGTTAATGCGTCAAGCGCCGCCCATACAGTGGTTGTCAGGTGCCGTTTTCGATAGCGAGGCGTGCCGATCGTACACAAACGGGTTACCACAACTGACACGTTGTCTCTTCACTGCCAATGTCATTTTACAAGGTAAATATTAAGATAAACACTGTAATTATAATCAAAGTTTATAGAGACAAGTGTGTAGCTTGTACCACGCATTTCACAAGGTGTATTATTATCAACTATATGAGTTATTTGGGATTTAGTACACTTGCTGGCTGCCGGTATTGCCGAGTTGGTGGTGACTTTAATGGCCATGTGTTGTTGAGTTTAATGGCCCGGTATTAGTTTATATTTAGTATGCCACGGTTTATGGTCAATATAATCATACTTGGGCATTATTATATTACTCACTTAGGTGTCGTTAGGTGTATTTAACGCAGTATTTTGTATTGTTTTGAAGCTTACTCAGGTCAAAGCCTGCACGTCACCGAGGCCATGAGCCTGTAGATGGGCACCCCATCTGCGGTGTAGATAACTCTACCGTGAGCATGTAGATGAGCACCCTACCTGGGGGTGAGTGTTCCTCCTATTTTCAGTGATTGTTTTATTGGCTGATATCATTATCTCAATATGATTGCTTTATATATTATGGTAATAGCTTATACTATATCTTCACCATTTAAATAGTTCTATGACTAACGTCATACCTCTGTGAGACTGACCTTAAAATACTGGTAATGACTGTGATGAGCGTGTCTCATGTATTAGAGCTATTTGCTCCCCATGCAGCCACAGCCATATTGTTCATTGTTTTGGTTTCTTTTCTGGTCTCCAGGGTTTTTGGTTGTTTAGCCAATAAACCAGATTCAACAGCAGCGCAGTCGTCTTTATTCCTGTCACACCATGCTGACCAAGCGACAAGGGGGCTGGCAGACAAGCCGCATGTGTTCATATGATGTGGAGGGGTGATATGGTTGTTACGCTGCTATGGTTGTATAACATGATGTGTATAACAAGCTCAGACCACAGTTCTATGCTTTATAAAACGATGTTTTAGCAATACCCTAGGGGTCAAATATAATACCCTGTTAGGGGTAGGAGTCAAACGTACCCTTGAGGAACGCCACGAGAGCCATCAGGTCAGGGTGTTTGTGGCGTGCGTCGATGAACACGAAGTGGCCTTGGGCCAAGATCGCATAGGCCTTGACCTTGTCGCTGACGTCATCGCCGGCGCACGTGACGTAGAGGATGTACTTAGCTTCAGGGAAAACGTACAAAGCGTACGAAGAATTAGCACATTACATATCGTAGATAACTCGAAACTATAGGTCTATGTATACACGCAGGGGGGGGGGGCGCGGAGGGAGGGGATCTAGCGACAGGGCGGAGGGGGCTCTAGAAATAAAACTTGCCACCGGGGGGATGGAAATGACCGTGTGTGTCCACCACATTTTTCATAGGGGAGGGGGGATTTCGACTTTAACAGTCCTTAACAACAACAACCCCTTGGATACGCCTCCAGTTTACATCTACAAAATGTCGCTTTCCGATGTATTTCGTCGGAAAGGCGGAATTTTACAGTGCATGCTCATGTTCGCCAGGGAGAGGGGGGGGGGCAACCCCCTAACACCCCCCCCCCTCCCGCCCCTGATACAAAATACACGAGCTTAAACAAATAGTTAGCTAACAGCGCAACATCATAATGTACACGTAATATACTCACCATTGCACTATTAAAGTTCTAACAGAATAGCTAATAATAGGGATTTAGATTAACAACGTTCAAGTAGTGCCATAACCTACGCCCTTTGCTGGTCTTCATGTCACTGTCGATGACCAGGAAGGTGCCTGGGTCCCCGCCTGAGTCCAGCAGCATGGACCGCGCAGCCATGGTACCAATGCGACCATGGAACCAGCTGTACAAAGAAAACCCGATAAATCTCGTGCCAGCTCAATTATATCGGATCTCTATCTTAATTGTTACTCGATGGCTTATATTTCTGTGTGTAATTTCTATGTATGGTCCATCCACCTTCCTAACGCCCCATCTCCCCCGACAGCCCCCCCCCCCACCCGCCTCCCTCATCTCCCAGCCCGCAGCTCATGGGATATGCCCCCAATGCCACGTACAACCTGTCCAACAGCTATATGATGCTACAAAATGTCACCGATGATATGTCGGTGAATGACATTGTACATGTGCATGGCGTGGTACACAATGTGCCTTGGCATGGGCGTGTCCAAGGGGGGGGGGGGAGGGGGGCACAGACCCTAAGATATATCTGTGCCCCCCCCCCCCTTTTTCAAATCCTGTGCCCCCTGGCCCGCGGCCTCTCCTTATATACTACATGGCATCAAGCTTAGTTTATGTATCCTTTCCTTATCTTGCCGAATATTATTAAGTTTGCAAATAGTACGTAACGTGCACCTCGATCACCTATGTCTCAGGCTTTTAACCGCATTTAGTTAATATTTTTGTTAACCATTTCAGTATCTACCCAAATTGATCCCCGATTTCTCTACCTACCCAACCCACCCTATTTGTCTGCTTATCCAAATGGCCCCAGTACACCCCAATTTCACTACCTACGCAATTTTTTGTTAATTTATTGTGCCCCCCCACCCACTTCAATAATTGCTGCACACGCCCCAGCTTGGCCCCTACGCCACTCACTCCTGTGCCAGCAGGCTGCCCTCCGGCGCCACGTAGGCCTCAGGGACGTGGCCTTGAACGTCGCTGCGCACACAGACCACCAGAACACGGTTTTCGTAGCTGAAAACGAAACTCTACAAAATTACAACCTGCATTATACAAATCTCTTCATATTGTACTGCCATTCTTAATAAATATTGTTCAGAGAAGAGATCCATACCTCTTCATTACTTGTTCCTTTTTTACCCGCACCCAGTAATCAGATGGTATATTTTAATAGTAGGTTTTAAATATGCTATAACAACGACATATACACATGCCAATCGGCGGAGACGCATGAACTCAGCTTTCGATCAGACAAATCAAACAAGAGGATCTAGGATTCGCCTTCAGAAGCTGAGGACCGTGAGGGGCACCACAGAGAGAATACTATCCTTGCCATCAGTAAAACGAAAAACATGACCAGTGACGGATTTTACGAACGCCGTGTAGCCGACTACGGGGCTTGGTCGACTAATGTTACCATGTAACTGATGCACGATTTTAGCAGTAGTCGGCTAAACTATGCACGTGTACGGTCAACGGACTGGCACTCTACTGGCTGAGCTGACCGGGCTGCGTGGTGATTGGTCGATTGGTCGCGCTTGAACGACTCCCTCTGAAACCCTTCCCTATCCAATACGTTGTAATTACAGCTTATTACAGACGCGCGATGCCTTGGAGTCTGCGGGTGGTTGACCGACTGTACCTGGAGCCCCGGGCTACAAGGCGGTCTCCCTTCCTCAGGCAGAGGTCCCCACGTGTCACAGGCATGTATTCATACAGAGCCACCAGGGTCTGGCCTTAAAGAATGAGGAAAAACACGTCAATTCCGACTACAAAGACACGTGTAATGGTCCACAGGTAAGCAACAGGTCACACATAATGGAACTGCGCAATCTTGTAGCCCGCTAAAGAACAAATATTTCATGAATTTACGCATTACAGTGCGTGATCATGTCCTGTCATTACAGTTCGTGACCATGTCCTACCATTACAGTTTGTGATCATGTCCTGTCATTACAGTTTGTGACCATGTCCTGTCATGTCCTGTCATTACAGTTTGTGACCATGTCATGTCATTACAATTCGTGTCCATGTCCTATCATTACAGTTCGTGACCATGCCCTATCATTACAGTTCGTGACCATGTCCAATCATTACAGTTCGTGACCATGTCCTATCTCGATGAGTTCTCACCTGAGGTCACACTGATCTTACCATAGGGATCTGGCGACACCGGTTCGGGATCCGGTAGCACTGCCAACGAAACCAGGTCACAGGCGGCTTAAGATGAAGTTATGTCATAGGGTCGACAGAATATTGACTTGATCTACACCTCCTGGCATATATTGATTATAATAATATTATAATAATACTCTACGTCACATTAAACGTTTAAAACTGAAACCAATTCAAAGGTAAATGGTTTGTTAATAAACATTAGTGTATTGTCCAACAAAACGAATTCCAACTTGATGCTGATATAATTCGTTTATTAACATAAAATGATAATGTCCACCAACCGTAGTCGTCATTGGCCGCCAAAATGGCTTCAAGATTTTTGATCACATATCTATTGCCGGAAAGTAACGTAACGTCATAGAATACGGGTATACGACTAATGCGACATCATTAAATACGGGTATACGACTAATGTGACGTCATTGAATACAGGTACACGACTAATGTGACGTCATTGAATACAGGTATACGACTAATGTGACGTCATAGAATACGGGTATACGAATAATGTGACGTCATTGAATACAGGTATACGACTAATGAGACGTCATTGAATACGGGTATACGACTAATGTGACGTCATAGAATACAGGTATACGAATAATGTGACGTCATTGAATACGGGTATACGACTAATGTGACGTCATTGAATACGGGTATACGACTAATGTGACGTCATTGAATACGGGTATACGACTAATGTGACGTCATTGAATACGGGTATACGATGTGACTAATGTCATTAAATACGTGGCTTACTTAATGTCAAGCCCAATGTATAACTATTTGGGTACTACACGAGTACAGCCATAATAAATATTGTGTTAATACACTATCACTGCATTGTCAACGATTTTTTGTCCATAAAACACGCCTTTAATATTCCAACCACGTTAAGAATAAGTGTGTTAAGATGCTCAACACATGGCTCTGATCCACATTGTACCCCTAGCTTTGTAATAGATCAATCGTTGTAGTATAGTCGCAAGGAAACACACATTTCGGGCTCCAAGGGTATACTCGTTTTCACTGAGCCTGCATATAGTAGCAATAAATATTGATATTAAATGTCATCGCAGGAGAAACATGTACAGAACGTACCGAATTTGTGATTGAACGTATCGAAAACGAGGCCGTGAGGCCGCTTCAACTTGACGGCATTTGACGATGAGGTTATTCAAAGGCGCCGGAATTCCCAGGTCTGCAGCATTGGCGGACCCTGCGGAGTGTTGATAGATGTAACAACACAGACTGGAAGTAAAGCGCTGTCCGGCCGTGCATTTAGATGAGGGACATAAACTTATGTACGAACAAATATGACCTCTTGATAGCGTACGATGTCCGTAGAAACCAGTCGTAAAAACTGTATATGGTTGCTACTTCAAGGCTTGCCTGCAGTGTTCTGGATGGTACTTAAAAGCCTAGCTGCAGTGTCCTGGCTGGTGCTTAAAGGCCTATCTGCAGTGTCCTGGCTGGTACTTAAAGGTCTACCTGCAGTGTCATGGTTGGTACTTAAGGGCCTACCTGCAGTGTCCTGGCTGGTACTTAAAGGTCTACCTGCAGTGTCATGGCTGGTACTTAAAGGTCTACCTGCAGTGTCCTGGCTGGTTATTAAGGACCTACTTGCAGTGTCCTGAGTGGTACTTAAAGGCCTAGCTGCAGTGTCCTAGCTGGTACTTAAAGGTCTACCTGCAGTGTCCTGGCTGGTACTTAAAGGCCTAGCTGCAGTGCTCGGGCTGGTACTTAAAGGCTTACCTGCTGTTTGCTGCCTGTGTGCCATAAGATCCGCGAGTAATTTGCCGTATGACCACACGTCCGACATCAGGGTGCAGTGGCCGGTATCCTTCGCCTCTGGGGCCTGGCAGCGTCCTGCGACGGTCAACCAATGCATTCATTGTCAGAATACCAGTAGATCTAGTAGGCCTTCTACGCGGAGTGAGTCTTGTTAAGTGAGCCCCCATGCATCATTCGGCGCCCATATGGGGTTAAACTTGATTCGAATCGTGATGCCACTCAATATAATAATGATAACTGTCAATAAATGTATTTTTCGGTAAAAGGCGTGGTTTCAACATGGTATTTATTGACGTGCTGCAAAATTATGCAGTTTTTTTGGCCAGCATACCAGCATACACACCCCGTACGCTCACCCTTCACCATTAGTTATCTATATGAGCTCCTGACAACCTAAATTAACATCTGGCCAGAATGACAAATTTATATACGATCCACTCATTGTGTCATAAGTTCTGGTCGCTTGGAAACCAGCTGGGTTCATAAACTTAATTTGCTAACTCGATGCCGATATAGAGATCCTAATATATTGTTTCATCTCGATCAATTCGCAGGAATGGCACAATACAGCCTTACAGGCTGAAAGTGCCGTTAAATATCAAAATCATATAAACTTCCCCCTTATGTATATTTAAAGCTGTTAACGTACGTGTGTCCTCTCCGTTGACTCTAAATGCTCTATGCAGTCCGCAGTCAGCGATCTTCACCTTGAAGGTCGGCCCGAGCAGAACTCTGGAGCTGGATAGATGACCATGAACGACACTCCTATCTTCCAGGTAGGTCATGCCTTCTGCCACCTGCAACGTCAATTAGCAACTACGTGTATATTCTATTGGCACTTATTAGTCCCCAATAGGTGCTGGCTCAACTCCATACCCGGCTTAGTAAGGAAATGTCACGCTCTCACCGCCGCTCTCTCGGGATCCTGCCACTCGAATGGCCATGTCCAAATAGCAGAAAAGTCAACGTTTTCCCATGATCTTGTATCGGTCTAGCCGATATGTGAACAGATATGTATCATTTTGCATATGTGTGAACTCAGCTAATAAGCCTTGCTTCTGCTGCCGTTAATCTGTTTAATATAATTTCCTTTTGATGTTGCATACGTTTTGTAGAAAGGTGGGTACCATGTACATAGAAGACCACCCACCCTGACCCCCCTCCTGTCAGGGTGTACCTGATGGCCAGAGGGGCCGGGGTACCATGAACACAGAACATCACCCGCCCTGAACCTCCTCCTGTCCGGGTGTACCTGGAGGCCAAAGGGGTGGGGGGGTACCATGTACACAGAACACCACCCACCCTGACCCCCCTCCTGTCCGTGTGAACCTGAAGGCCAAAGGGGGGGGGTACCATGTACACAGAACACCACCCACCCTGACCCCCCTCCTGTCCGGGTGTACCTGAAGGCCAAAGGGGGGTACCCTGTACACAGAACACCACCCACCCTGACCCCCCTCCTGTCCGGGTGAACCTGAAGGCCAATGGGGGGGGGGTACCATGTACACAGAACACCACCCACCCTGACCCTCCTCCTGTCCGGGTGTACCTGAAGGCCAAAGGGGGGGGGGGTACCATGTACACAGAACACCACCCACCCTGACCCCCCTCCTGTCCGTGTGAACCTGAAGGCCAAAGGGGGGGGGGGGGGTACCATGTACACAGAACACCACCCACCCTGACCCTCCTCCTGTCCGGGTGTACCTGAAGGCCAAAGGGGGGTACCCTGTACACAGAACACCACCCACCCTGACCCCCCTCCTGTCCGGGTGTACCTGGAGGCCAAAGGGGGGTACCATGTACCCAGAACACCCCCCACCCTGACCCCCCTCCTGTACGGGTGTACCTGAAGGCCAAAGGGGGGTACCCTGTACACAGAACACCACCCACCCTGACCCCCCTCCTGTCCGGGTGTACCTGAAGGCCAAAGGGGGGTACCCTGTACACAGAACACCACCCACCCTGACCCCCCTCCTGTCCGGGTGTACCTGAAGGCCAAAGGGGGGTACCCTGTACACAGAACACCACCCACCCTGACCCCCCTCCTGCCCGGGTGTACCTAAAGGCCAAAGGGGGGTACCCTGTACACAGAACACCACCCACCCTGACCCCCCTCCTGTACGGGTGTACCTGAAGGCCAAAGGGGGGTACCATGTACCCAGAACACCACCCACCCTGACCCCCCTCCTGTACGGGTGTACCTGAAGGCCAAAGGGGGGTACCATGTACCCAGAACACCACCCACCCTGACCCCCCTCCTGTCCGGGTGTACCTGAAGGCCAAAGGGGGGTACCATGTACCTAGAACACCACCCACCCTTCAGGTACATCCTGCCCGGGTGTACCTGGAGGCCAAAGGGGGGTACCATGTACCCAGAACACCACCCACCCTGACCCTCCTCCTGTCCGGGTGTACCTGAAGGCCAAAGGGGGGTACCCTGTACACAGAACACCCCCCACCCTGACCCTCCTCCTGTCCGGGTGTACCTGGAGGCCAAAGGGGGGTACCCTGTACACAGAACACCACCCACCCCGACCCCCCTCCTGTCCGGGTGAACCTGAAGGCCAAAGGGGGGGGGGTACCATGTACACAGAACACCACCCACCCTGACCCCCCTCCTGCCCGGGTGTACCTGAAGGCCAAAGGGGGGTACCATGCACAGCCCCCCCCCCCCACCCTGACCCCCCTCCTGCCCGGGTGTACCTGATGGCCAAAGAGGGGTACCATGCACAGCCCCCCCCCCACCCTGACCCTCCTCCTACCCGGATGTACCTGAAGGCCGAAGGGGGGTACCATGCACACACCCTCCGCCCCCCACCCTGACCCTCCTCCTACCCGGGTGTACCTGGAGGCCAAAGGGGGGTACCATGCACAGCCCACCCCCCCCCCCCCCCACCCTGACCCCCTTCCTGCCCGGGTGTACCTGTAGCCCTATGTAGAGGAGATCCTCTATGGGCAGCGGTTTGTCCACCAGGAACGCCCGCAGAAACCTCCAGTCCAGGAGCTCCGTCACCGTGGCTACGGTCTCCGACATGCAAATCCCATACAGGGTGACGAGGTTGGCGTGGCGCAGCTTGCTGAGCCCCGGGGCCGCCATCCGCAGCTCGGAGATGTCGACCGCCTGGGGGCTGCACAAGGTGATGGCGACGGGGACCACGTCCCGCCACACTCCGGGCCATACGGACGGCCCGCTGCCGGACGCCATGGCCGAGGACGAGGAGGGGGAGAGGGAGGTGATCTTGAGGTCCTCCCACTGGACGTGCCAGTCCCGTGTCTGGCTGGAGAGGGAGGGCAGCACCGGCGGCTCCCGGGGACACGGGGTCGTCAGGCGGCATCCTATCACCTCATCACTAACTGATCAACGACACACAGTCAGTAGCAAGACAATCAGTAGGGCAATCAGTAGGATGATCAGTAGGACAATCAGTAGGGCAATCAGTAGGATGATCAGTAGGACAATCAGTATGGCAATCAGCAGACAATCAGCAGGACAATCAGTAGGGCAATCAGTAGGATGATCAGTAGGACAATCAGTATGGCAATCAGCAGACAATCAGCAGGACAATCAGTAGGGCAATCAGTAGGATAATCAGTAGGGCAATCAGTAGGGTAATCAGCACGACAATCAGCAGGACAATCAGTATGGCAATCAGTAGGACAATCAGTAGGGCAATCAGTAGGGCAATCAGTAGGACAAGCAGTAGGACAATCAGTAGGGCCATTACTAAGACAATTTTTAGGGCAATCAGTAGGACAATCAGTAGGGCCATTACTAAGACAATTTTTAGGGCAATCAGTAGGACAATCAGTAGGGCCATTACTAAGACAATTTTTAGGGCAATCAGTAGGACAATCAGTAGGGCAATCAGCACGACAATCAGCAGGACAATCAGTATGGCAATCAGTAGGACAATCAGTAGGGCAATCAGTAGGGCAATCAGCAGACAATCAGTAGAGCAATCAGTAGGGCAATCAGTACGACAATCAGCAGGACAATCAGTATGGCAATCAGTAGGACAATCAGTACCGCAATCAGTAGGGCAATCAGTAGGACAAGCAGTAGGACAATCAGCAGGAAAATCAGTAGGACAAGCTGTGGGGCCATTACTAAACAATTGTTAAGGCAATCAGTAGCACAATCAGTAGAACAACTAATAGGGCAATTACCAAGACAATCAGCCTTGATTACCAATTATCAAGACAATCAGTATTGCAATTATCAAGACAATCAGTAGGGCAATTATCAAGACACTCAGTAGGGTAATTACCAAGACACTCAGTAGGGTAATTACCAAGACAATCAGCCTTGATTACCAATTATCAAGACACTCAGTAGGGTAATTACCAAGACAATCAGCCTTGATTACCAATTATCAAGACAATCAGTAGGGCAATTATCAAGACAATCAGTAGGGTAATTACCAAGAAAATCAGTAGGGCAATTACCAAGACAATCAGTAGGGCAATTACCAAGAAAATCAGTAGGGCAACCAGTCGGACAATCAGTAGGGCCATTACTAAGACAATTGTTAAGGCAATCAGTAGAGCCATTACTAAGACAATTGTTAAGGCAATCAGTAGGGCCATTACTAAGACAATTGTTAAGGCAATCAGTAGAGCCATTACTAAGACAATTGTTAAGGCAATCAGTAGAGCCATTACTAAGACAATTGTTAAGGCAATCAGTAGGGCCATTACTAAGACAATTGTTAAGGCAATCAGTAGGGCCATTACTAAGACAATTGTTAAGGCAATCAGTAGAGCCATTAATAAGACAATTGTTAAGGCAATCAGTAGGGCCATTACTAAGACAATTGTTAGGGCAATCAGTTAGGGCCATTACTAAGACAATTGTTAGGGCAATCAGTAGGACAATCAGTAGGGCCATTACTAAGACAATTTTAGGGCAATCAGTAGGACAATCAGTAGGGCCATTACTAAGACAATTTTTAGGGCAATCAGTAGGACAATCAGTAGGGCCATTACTAAGACAATTTTTAGGGCAATCAGTAGGACAATCAGTAGGGCCATTACTAAGACAATTGTTAGGGCAATCAGTAGGACAATCAGTAGGGCCATTACTAAGACAATTTTTAGGGCAATCAGTAGGACAATCAGTAGGGCCATTACTAAGACAATTGTTAAGGCAATCAGTAGGGCCATTACTAAGACAATTGTTAGGGCAATCAGTAGAGCCATTACTAAGACAATTGTTAAGGCAATCAGTAGGGCTATTACTAAGACAATTGTTAGGGCAATCAGTAGGACAATCAGTAGGGCCATTACTAAGACAGTTTTAGGGCAATCAGTAGGACAATCAGTAGGGCCATTACTAAGACAATTGTTAGGGCAATCAGTAGGACAATCAGTAGGGCCATTACTAAGACAATTTTTAGGGCAATCAGTAGGACAATCAGTAGGGCCATTACTAGGACAATTTTTAGGGCAATCAGTAGGACAATCAGTAGGGCCATTACTAAGACAATTGTTAGGGCAATCAGTAGGACAATCAGTAGGGCCATTACTAAGACAATTGTTAGGGCAATCAGTAGGACAATCAGTAGGGCCATTACTAAGACAGTTTTAGGGCAATCAGTAGGACAATCAGTAGGGCCATTACTAAGACAATTGTTAGGGCAATCAGTAGGACAATCAGTAGGGCCATTACTAAGACAATTTTTAGGGCAATCAGTAGGACAATCAGTAGGGCCATTACTAGGACAATTTTTAGGGCAATCAGTAGGACAATCAGTAGGGCCATTACTAAGACAATTGTTAGGGCAATCAGTAGGACAATCAGTAGGGCCATTACTAAGACAATTTTTAGGGCAATCAGTAGGACAATCAGTAGGGCCATTACTAAGACAATTTTTAGGGCAATCAGTAGGACAATCAGTAGGGCCATTACTAAGACAATTTTTAGCGCAATCAGTAGGACAATCAGTAGGGCCATTACTAAGACAATTGTTAGGGCAATCAGTAGGACAATCAGTAGGGCCATTACTAAGACAATTGTTAGGGCAATCAGTAGGATAATCAGTAGAGCCATTACTAAAACAATTGTTAGGGCAATCAGTAGGATAATCAGTAGAGCCACTACTAAGACAATTGTTAAGGCAATCAGTAGAGCCATTACTAAGACAATTGTTAAGGCAATCAGTAGGGCCATTACTAAGACAATTTTTAGGGCAATCAGTAGGACAATCAGTAGGGCCATTACTAAGACAATTTTTAGGGCAATCAGTAGGACAATCAGTAGGGCCATTACTAAAACAATTGTTAGGGCAATCAGTAGGATAATCAGTAGAGCCATTACTAAGACAATTGTTAAGGCAATCAGTAGAGCCATTACTAAGACAATTGTTAAGGCAATCAGTAGGGCCATCACTAAGACAATTTTTAGGGCAATCAGTAGGACAATCAGTAGGGCCATTACTAAGACAATTGTTAGGGCAATCAGTAGGACAATCAGTAGGGCCATTACTAAGACAATTTTTAGGGCAATCAGTAGGACAATCAGTAGGGCCATTACTAAGACAATTTTTAGAGCAATCAGTAGGACAATCAGTAGGGCCATTACTAAGACAATTTTTAGGGCAATCAGTAGGACAATCAGTAGGGCCATTACTAAGACAATTGTTAGGGCAATCAGTAGGACAATCAGTAGGGCCATTACTAAGACAATTGTTAGGGCAATCAGTAGAGCAATCAGTAGGACAATCAGTAGGACAATCAGTAAGACAATCAGTAGGACCATTACTAAGACAATTGTTAGGGCAATCAGTAGGACAATCAGTAGGGAAATATGTGTGCAATCAGTACAGCAATTAGTATAGCAATCAGTAGGACAATCAGTAGGCTAACCAGTAGGACGATCAGTAGGACAATTAGTAGAACTATCACCATGGCAATTACTGTTTTGTCTTAACAAATGCTTTCGACTAGAAATTTTAAGATGGTTACCATTTTTCAAGATGATAATCTTGGTAATAATCCAATAAATTTCATGGTCTTGAATGATGCGAGAAATAAAGATATTAGAAAGAGAAATAACAAAAGAAGTACAATTAGGTGAATTGGATCCGGTCTTCCTGCGCTGGACGGACACCATTTTGCTGTCTTACTGAATGCCAGGCCTGCCCAGAGGTGAACATTTAGATGTACTATACGTTGTTGTAAACCTCTTGAAATAAATAAAGCTTATAAAACAAAATGCCTGGCCGGTATCTCACTACTGTAGCCGTTATAACACAGCGCATGCCGGGATGGGCATGTGGATAATACAAACGAATACCTTTGTGGAAGTCCACGAATTCGTGTAGATGTTCCTTTGATGTGTTCCGTATACGGACGTTAGTTACCGTCTTTTTCTGAGCCGTATCTTCTATCAATACAGCGACAGTGAAGGCGCCTGAAAGGAGAGAGAGCGGTCATGTATCCTCACGACTAGAATCATAACAATATCTTAAACTGACGGCTAACGTGTTAGACCTGAGCATCACATGATACCTACCTGGGGTGTTTTCACTTTCACGAATCAGGAAGCACCCTGGGTGGTTTCCATTGGCCAGAAGCGCGTGCATCGCTTCTTCTCTGGTCATCTTAGGACGGAACCAGCTACAGGATGGAGACATGGGTATATATATATGGTATGGTATATATTTCTTTGTACATTCGATATATGGTCAGAATTTTATGGTAGTGATTTTTTACACCACATTGTAAAATTGCATATCGAGCTCTTTCCCGCCAAAACTAAACCCAGGTGAACTTTATATCAAAATTTGCAGAAAACTCGATTGTTTCATTCTATAAATTCAGAATACTGATAAACATCGCCGTTTCGGCTGTGATGTGGCAAAAGTGTCTATCCCGGGGCACCACATAATTCTGTCGCGGCACTGCTACTTAATTATAACAAAGCATCACGAAGCACACAAACTGATGACGTTTACCACTAAGTTGAAAACTTGTGGTAAATTGAAATCAGGGGCAAGGCTAAGAGACTCTATCCGGCAGTCTGGCATGGGTGGAGTATAGACGAAAGAAATCTTGACTGATTCAAGGACTGATTCTTATTTGCATTTTGACCTCTTTAGTTTTTGCGGGAAAAAACTTGATATGCAAATCTAAATATTCCAATCAAATCTGTATGTTTAATATGAACGCACAGCAAACTAAAGATTTCTTAAATACAATATATAAACTTGCTTTGGTAAATAAATAATTATTAAAGAGCCCCTATTCAAGGCAGCCAGTCAATTACATACATATTACATATATATCAATGAGAAGATAGCCGTGCAATGATAATAAAGTGTGCTCCATTAAGTGAAATAAGCTGGTGTTAGTGCGCCTGATGATGTGATGAAAGTTTAAGGTGTTCTAAGCTGACACGCGGGCGACTTACTCATACTGCCACGGATCCTCCGCGCGCACCAGGCAGCATGCGGGGAGGTATCCCTCCGCTGAGGTAGTAAGACTCTTCACCTTGTACCACTCGCCACTGCTGTCCGATCTGACGAGAGACAAGCAGAAACAGGCTAGCCCCAACATTGTGGCGTTGTTTCCAAGCGAACAGCACGCAGGGAGGCACGACCGGACGCTGGTCACAACAGTTCCTTGACGGAACTAGAAACAGGCGCGTTGCCTTATCTCGTTACAATAGTCTGGGAAGCATGTGCTGAATCAGGGCTCAACCCGAAACCAATTGCAATAGTAATCAAACGTATTTTTTCTCATTCCTTAGGAATCTGAGAATATTATGTCCCAACGCTACCAAAATCTATCGAGTGACACAATGTTTTACGAGGGTGGTCTAGATCTACCCTACCCCCGTAACACCAGAATGTAAAACGTATTTGTCCTAACACGAAGGGGAGAGCAGTGTGACAGCTGAGACCCCTACTACTACCCTTCGCCTACTAGATGTATTGGCATGTTCTTTGATCTACAAAATGCAACAAACCAAAATAAAATGTCATTAATTTTAAAGTTTCTACATAATTTTTCCAAATGGCTCTAATCCCCTGCTGACTCTTTCTCTGAAATTAATCAGTATCATTCACCGCATGCCATGGAATAGTCTCTGATCAAGATCAGGCAGGTCGCAAGCTGTGTCAATCGTTTTGCACCTGCATACCTGTAAGTATACTGGAAGTGAGGAGGCAAAACTCGTATAAAATATATGTGGCGTCTCCACGCTTGTTACAACAATTAATGGGATGTATGCTAGAAACACAAGGATGAGCTCCGTCTCTGTATGACAGCAGCAAGTGTTCTGAGGACATACCATGTCATCCACGCGGAGCCTCTGACCCTCCCGCGCAGCACATAAACTACACAGCGGGCACACTTGCCACTTCATGCGATGTGAATCACAATTAGGATACTTCAAGCTTTGTATTGATGCCATCATCTATATGTACATATCAAGCCCAACACGAACATTAAAGGAGTCGTTGACGGCGTGATATGGCAAGGCTAAAAGTGCCGCCAAACTTTAATCAAATCGAAACGATATCAAAGGGGAATACTCGAAGATTATATTAAGATGCCTTTCAAGCTATGACATGGGATAGGCTAAGTACCCGTATTCATACATTATTGGGTGAAGTGTCGGCATGTCATTGAATAGTGATATCCACAGGGTAGAAACATGTAATAACCTTCTCTGTATAAATGAATGGAATGGTACAAAGACATGTTGCTCCAAAAACATTAGTGAAACATACACGTCCATTTTCTACAGATTTCTATAGACTTTCAACAGGCCTTTGATAGAACAGAACATAAATACATATTACTTGTTTGGATCACCGCATACTTTCAACGCTCTGTGTTGTTTCTAAGTGCCACTTAGAACTAAAGTGCCACTCTAGCACTAAAGTGCCGCTTAGCCCTAAGATATATCTTGTGATTTGCAGGACTGGCACGCGCATTCCAGAGATATAACAGCGCATCAACTGTTGCCAAATACAGTACTTACGGGTCCAACACTTGAAAGCGGTCACCTTTCTGACATGAGTGGTCCTGGGCACAGGCAGATTGGTGGGCGTGTATGGCAACCAGAAGACCCTCTCCTGGTCACAGAACCAAAAGCAAATACTGTTAGCATTTGAACGCGTAAAAATCTCAAAGTAACATTAGTAAGCCGGAATGGTAGTATTAACAGATTAAATAGCAGTAATACGTGGAGTGGCACTAACGGTATTGGACCAGTGGCATAGTATACATGTTAACAACATAGTTGCAAGCTTAACAAAACTGATAATATTTTACAATATCTTAGCAGTATTAGAGATGGCACAATAGTGACATGCGTAATATTAACAGCATAGACTCCTGCGAGTAGTATGGCACAATTGTGTTGTATAATCGTTGCAGTCCTAGTATTGTTAGTGTAGTATCAACTCTAGTATCAGCATGGTCATTGTAAGCGTATACATATTACTGTAACCGCATGAAATAATTGGCCTTCCATAACTCATTTCATAAATTAATGCAGCAATGTGTTTCCATATGTCACATCACCCAGCGTGATTTCTATTATTAACTCAGACCTTACGATCCGTTGATTGGTTAATAATACTGGCGCCAATAGTCCAACCGGCAAATATTTAAACCTTTATCCGTGCATTTGCCACCGATCGCCTAAAGACACAGGCTGTTCTTCCAGGTAAGCCCTTCTATTGTTTTACACCTAATGATAGTTATTTACCTAGTTAAGCAGCCCGTTGTTATTTGTTAATAATGATCGATTGACGTCTGCACTACAACCCTATATACCAAATTGTATACTGGTAGCATAGCATCTAGTTTACTTTGGCAGTATAGTATCTAGTTTACTTTGGTAGCATAGTATCTAGTTTACTTTAGAAGTATAGTATCTAGTTTACTTCGGTAGTATAGTATCTAATTTACTTTAGTAGTATAGTATCTAGTTTACTTCGGTAGTATAGTATCTAATTTACTTTGGTAGTATAGTATCTAGTTTACTTTGGTAGCATAGTATCTAGTTTACTTTGGTAGTATAGTATCTAGTTTACTTTGGTAGCATAGTATCTAGTTTACTTTAGTAGTATAGTATCTAGTTTACTTCGGTAGTATAGTATCTAGTTTACTTTGGTAGTATAGTATCTAGTTTACTTTTGTAGTATAGTATCTAGTTTACTTTAGTAGTATAGTATCTAGTTTACTTCGGTAGTATAGTAACTAGTTTACTTCGGTAGTATAGTATCTAATTTACTTCGGTAGCATAGTATCTAGTTTACTTCGGTAGTATAGTATCTAGTTTACTTTGGTGGTATAGTATCTAGTTTACTTCGGTAGCATAGTATCTAGTTTACTTTGGTAGCATAGTATCTAGTTTACTTGGGCAGTATAGTATTTAGTTTACTTTGGTAGTATAGTATCTAGTATACTTTTGTAGTATAGTATCTAGTTTACTTTAGTAGTATAGTATCTAGTTTACTTCGGTAGTATAGTAACTAGTTTACTTCGGTAGTATAGTATCTAGTTTACTTCGGTAGTATAGTACCTAGTTTACTTTGGTGGTATAGTATCTAGTTTACTTTGGTAGTATATTATCTAGTTTTTTACTTCTGTAGCATGGTATCTAGTTTACTTTGGTAGCATAGTATCTAGTTTACTTTGGTAGCATAGTATCTAGTTACGTCGGTAGTATAGTGTCTAGTTTACTTTGGTAGTATATATAGTACAATGTATCTAGTTTACTTTGGTAGCATAGTATCTAGTTTACTTTGGTAGTATATTATCTAGTTTACTGCGGTAGCATGGTATCTAGTTTACTTTGGTAGCATAGTATCTAGTTTACTTTGGTAGCATAGTATCTAGTTCACTTTGGTAGCATAGTATCTAGTTACTTCGGTAGTATAGTGTCTAGTTTACTTTGGTAGTATATATAGTACAATGTATCTAGTTTACTTTGGTAATATAGAATCTAGTTTACTTTGGTAGTATATAAAGTATCTAGTTTACTTTGGTAGTATAGTATCTAGTTTACTTTGGTAGTAGAGTATCTAGTTTACTTTGGTAGTAAAGTATCTAGTTTACATTGGTAGTATATATAGTACAATGTATCTAGTATACTTTGGTAGTATAGTATCTAGTTTACTTTGGTAGCATAGTATCTAGTTTACTTTGGTAGCATAGTATCTAGTTTACTTTGGTAGCGTAGTATCTAGGTTACTTTGGTAACATAGCATCTAGTTTACTTTGGTAGCATAGTATCTAGTTACTTCGGTAGTATAGTGTCTAGTTTACTTTGGTAGTATATATAGTACAATGTATCTAGTTTACTTTGGTAGTATAGTATCTAGTTTACTTTGGTAGCATAGAATCTAATTTACTTTGGTAGTGTAGTATCTAGTTTACTTCGGTAGCATGGTATCTAGTTTACTTTGGTAGCATAGTATCTAGGTTACTTTGGTAACATAGTATCTAGTTTACTTTGGTAGTATAGTATTTAGTTTACTTCGGTAGTATAGTGTCTAGTTTACTTTGGTAGTATATATAGTATCTAGTTTACTTTGGTAGTATAGTATCTAGTTTACTTTGGTAGTATAGTATCTAGTTTACTTTGGTAGTATAGTACCTAGTTTACTTTAGTAGTATAGTATCTAGTTTACTTTGGCAGCATAGTATCTAGTTTACTTCGGTAGCATGGTATCTAGTTTACTTTGGCAGTGTAGTATCTAGTTTACTTTGGTAGCATGGTATCTAGTTTACTTTAGTGGTATATATAGTATCTAGTTTACTTTGGTAGTATAGTATCTAGTTTACTTTGGTAGTATAGTATCTAGGTTACTTTGGTAACATAGTATCTAGTTTACTTTGGTAGTATAGGATCTAGTTTACTTCGGTAGTATAGTGTCTAGTTTACTTTGGTAGTATATATAGTATCTAGTTTACTTTGGTAGCATAGTATCTAGTTTACTTTGGTAGTATAGTATCTAGTTTACTTTGGTAGTATAGTACCTAGTTTACTTTAGTAGTATAGTATCTAGTTTACTTTGGCAGCATAGTATCTAGTTTACTTCGGTAGCATGGTATCTAGTTTACTTTGGCAGTATAGTATCTAGTTTACTTTGGTAGCATGGTATCTAGTTTACTTTGGTAGTATATATAGTATCTAGTTTACTTTGGTAGTATAGTATCTAGTTTACTTTGGTAGTATAGTATCTAGTTTACTTTGGTAGTATAGTATCTAGTTTACTTTGGTAGTATAGTATCTAGTTTACTTTGGTAGCATGGTATCTAGTTTACTTTGGTAGTATATATAGTATCTAGTTTACTTTGGTAGTATAGTATCTAGTTTACTTTGGTAGTATAGTATCTAGTTTACTTTAGTAGTATAGTATCTAGTTTACTTTGGCAGTATAGTATCTAGTTTACTTCGGTAGCATAGTTTCTAGTTTACTTTGGTAGCATAGTATCTAGTTTACTTTGGTAGCATGGTATTTAGTTTACTTTGGTAGTATATATAGTATCTAGTTTACTTTGGTAGTATATATAGTATCTAGTTTACTTTGGTAGTATATATAGTATCTAGTTTACTTTGGTAGCATGGTATCTAGTTTACTTTGGTAGCATGGTATCTAGTTTACTCTGGTGGTATATATAGTATCTAGTTTACTTTTGTAGTATAGTATCTAGTTTACTTTGGTAGTATAGTATCTAGTTTACTTTGGTAGTATAGTATCTAGTTTACTTTGGTAGTATAGTACCTAGTTTACTTTAGTAGCATAGTATCTAGTTTACTTTGGCAGTATAGTATCTAGTTTACTTTGGTAGCATAGTTTCTAGTTTACTTTGTTAGCATAGTGTCAACACTGGTATGAGTCGTATGAGGCAACAGGTGAATTGCAGTATCGTAGTGGCAGCGACGTAAGGCGATATTAGGATTAACAATATCTTAGCCGTATCAATTAGTACTACTGCTAGCCATGTCGAATGAGCGACCACATACCAATGCGTACCTACCCCCCCCCCCCCCCCCCGGCTTGATGTGTTTTTGCAGACATAACTTGACAAGCTTGACTCACTCAGATAACAGTCTACATCGCTCATGAGATAAGTAGTTCGACCACACCGGCAAGTCCCGTGGTAGGTGCACTTATCCCGAGACCTCTACGTCACGCCTGGTTTGACAGACACACTTCACAAGGGTTAAACACGCAGTAAACCACCTACTCTCAACGGTGACTGTTGGTCATGACTTGAACAACTCCTATTTACCAGCTCTATTTAGGAATGTGTGCTCAAGATACCAAAAAAATTGTGATAAAAGGTGAGACAAGAACCAACGTGATAATGCCGAACAAATGAATACATTTATGCAAGTAATCGCATAGTATTCTCAAACATTGTGTCCTCTATATTCCCTCCCCTCCCTTTCTCACCCAAACCGTATAATTAACAAACTCGGTTTACTTCCTCCTATGGTGCTCCCTGCTTGAATAGCGGTATCACATTCCCCAGGGGGCGCTCCGTTCGCCCCACTGTCCGACGGCGCCATCGGCAAGAGGTGACTGATCGGAGCCAGGCCTTGCCGACCAGTGCGTTGGCACGTGACCCAGATTCTGTCATTTTCCGGCGGTCTCCTAAAAAATCGGAATGTGTAGCAATTACTTCACGCAGGTCTAGTCAAGAATGAAACATGTAACAATTACTGGACTCACGTCTGGACAAGAATGAAACATGTAACAATTACTGGACTCACGTCTGGACAAGACTGAAACATGTAACAATTACTGGACGCACGTCTAGACAAGAATGAAACATGCAATAATTACTGGACGCAAGTCTAGACAAGAATGAACCATGCAACAATGACTGAACTAAGTCTAGACATGACTGAAGAATGTAACAATTACTGGGTGTGCGTCCAGGCAAGAATGAAACATGCAACAATGGACGTACGTCTAGACAAGAATGAAACATGTAACTGGACGTACGTCTAGACAAGGATGAACCATTTACCAATGGACGTACGTCTAGACAAGAATGTAACATGTACCATGGGACGTACGTCTAGACAAGAATGAAACATGTAACAATGGACGTACGTCTAGACAAGAATGAAACATGCAACAACGGATGTACGTCTAGACAAGAATGAAACATGTAACACTGGACATACGGCTAGACATAGATGAAACATGTAACAACGGACGTACGTCTAGACAAGAATAAAACATGCAACAATGGACGTACGGCTAGACATGAATGTAACGCTTTATCTGATAATTATTTGAGGTACTTGGGCACAAAGATACATTTATCCCCGGCCCGATATATTTTCTGCTTCCTTCGCCGATGCGTTATAGCGTAAATTTCGGTATTACGAAACAGGTCAGTGGGAAAACAAATCCGACGGGGGGGGGGCATGGGGAATTAACATTTTACGAAGGATTTTAAGGACCCCGCGTCTACATACTGGTGCATATGGATGAAGGTGTCCCCCGCGTCGAATGATAACTCATCTTGTTGTTGTCCGTTGTAAGCCTGAATTGCTGCTAGAACCGTTGTTTCTGTAAAAGCAATCAATTAGATACGCATTGCTTGTGATACGAAATACTGATCTCGAGACAGAGGGCTTTTCGGTTAGGCTGTGGTCTCTATGCCCTATCTAAAACTAGGCCAGACCGTCATTCATAATTATCCTTTATACGCAAAACTTAAATAAAATCGAAGAAATATTTAAAGTTTAGCATCAAATGCATCACTTGTAGCCTTCCTTCTGCTACCTAGCAGGAAATTTTATCAATTTTTATTGATTTTAAGCCATGTTTGATTTATGTCTTCAGTTCTGAAATAAAGCCATAGCGTAGTCATGTATGTCATCATCTCACAATGGGAATCCCCTTACTGTGTGTACAAGCAAGCCTCATGTTCAAATAAACTAAAACACGGAATGGTGAAGCCACTTCCTGCTTCCTGGAACTGGTCCCAGGCCTGTCTCTACTTATGCAGCCATGGAACGAAAATTTGAATAAACCAAATGTGCTTGTCAGACCAAAGGACACGCCTTGACTGTCGATCAGGCGCTGGAGGTTGTTTCAGTCATTCTACCAAGAGGTTCCGGTTTAGCCAATTCAGTGATGCACGAAAGTGACCGAAAACTGACATTTCTGAACTCCGTTACATTGGTCAGGTTTTGCAACACAAGCATAATTCTTTGTATGACCCTTAGCCTCTCGGTGACGTGGTGACCGACACTTACGCTGCTGGTTGGTGGATAAGTAGTAGGGATTGCGTGTGCCCACGTTGGCAGGCATCCTGTTCTGTATCGGCACCCCGTGCTTGTCAAATTTGACGGAGATGTTGCGCAGCGGGACACCACCGGCCCTCTCCTTCGCCAAACACCGGGAACAGCAGGCCCCCATGGCGGCTGCTGCTCCAGATTTTCGGGGAAAAGTCGTGCGTCTCGGTGATTACCTTGGATCTCAAATTCTGTCTGCTCGCCAAGGAACCACGTGTCATTCAGTGCCTGAAGCAGCAAGTCCCCACCGGGCAGTATGCCTACGTAACTCCAAATTCAACAAGTGTATTTTGAAGCATTGGAAGCAAAAGGGTTTTGCGACCAGTCAGCTGAGATAAACACTCAAGTTTCAATATTATGCAGTGGCGGATCCAGCGGGGGGGGGGGTGGTACTGCGGCTTAATCCCCCCCCACCCCCACCCCCTGGTCAAGCCGCAAAAGCCCCCCCCCCACCCCACCGACAGATTTAGCCCCAAGGAATAAAGAAGGCTATCCCTGTCCAGAAGCAACAACCGGCAACATACATTCAATAATATTCAACATACATTCAATACATTCATTAATTTTCAACATACATCCAAAACATTCAATAATATTCAACATACATTCAATAATATTCAACATACATTCAGTAATATTCAACATACATTCAGTAATATTCAACATACATTCAATAATATTCAACATACATTCAGTAATATTCAACATACATTCAATAATATTCAACATACATTCAATAATATTCAACATACATTCAATAATATTCAACATACATTCAATAATATTCAATATACATTCAATAATATCGGAAAATATTATTGATATTTACCCCAATACATTTTCCGAACATAAAGTGATTCTTTAAATACAGACCTACACTTGGATTTGGACCCAGAACATCCTGGTCCCCTTGGCACAAGCGGCCCAGCGAAGACAGTACTGTGGTTGATACTATGTGACACAAGCTGCTGGCCGAACGGAAGGACGTACATTCCAGGTTAGAAACGAAAGTGCGGTGTGCATTCCTCAGGTGCGCCTCAGCTGTATCCGTAGCAAGCAATATCCAGGACATTACATAATGAGTTGGCTTCGGACGTTGTTCACGGTGGGCATAATCCCAGTTTAACCAGCTCGGCAGGTCTCTAACCATTCGGCAGTCGTTATGGTTAAAGGCCTGGTTAAAACCGTACGTGTATGGCCTGTAGGCTCTGCCCGTAGAAGGTCCTTTACAGGTGTGTTTTTTTCATGTTTAGAAAGAGTTTCTACACGAGACAAGGAAGTTAAGCACCGGATTGACGCTAAAGTGTGCGTGACGTACCGTAGTTTAAGTGTCAGTATATAATGTGTCTATTGGGGTCACCTCAAGTGGAACCCCCACTTGTAATAATAATGTACGTGAGGTACAGCATGGTAGTCTCTACACAACCCTCACCACAAGTATATGAAGAGTCTCTCTGAAATATCTGCCCGATCAGTTCGCCTGCAGCGTAAAAGTAGATGATGTGAGGGACATATGTGGACATCGCTGTGCAGCAACCGCCCTTTTTTGAAGCGTACGCTGCAAAAATAATTTAAGTGGGTGGATGGTGGGGTGGACCACGATCATTATCAAAACTGTGTCTGTCAACACACGAGCTGGTTTAGCATGATAACCTGGTCCCGTACATATATATGTCGGGCCGGCTACGGCGATGCATTCCTGGTGTGCGTCCAACGTGCAAGACAGAGTTTTGAATCCATTACTTTTTCTTACCCGGCCGCCTCCTATAAACCATGTATTTGGACAAGAGGGTCATTTTTCCGACGGGCCGAGCGGCTTTTGGACGAAATCTTTTTTGTGCCGTGGAACGCTTTCAAAGCAAGCAATGCATTAATTGCCTCCACACACACCCACACACCCTGGGCATGCTGTATGCGTCTGGGGCAGACAAGGAACCATACTAGCTTTTAACCAGTTAGTAAAAGGTCTTTCACTTACAGTTACCCGGCATATTCTGTACGCACCTGGTCGCTCGCAAACACGAGTGGGACGCATAGGGGTAGGACGATTGTTGGGATTGGGGTGGGGGGGCATGAACATGGATTCTTGAAGGGGGGCGGGCACAAACATTAAGAATGCGTGTAAAATCCTTAGACTGAGGTGACCGTGGTGCACAGTCTAGAATAAATTAGCGGACAAAATCAAATTGCCGAGACGAGATTCGAGGTTACTGGCTTCATCGGCTGTTTTACAATCCCAAAAAATCCCAGTGCTCTCTGAAAACTTTGCGACAGAGGGGGGGGGTGCTCTCTCGAAACTTGCGACCGGGCCGGAGGGTGGCAGCATGTGACTTATTGGGGGGGGGCACAAAGATACCTGTGCCCCCCCAATATGTTCTTAGGGGGGGGGGCACGTGCCCCGGATGCCCCCCCGGTTCCTCCACCTATGAGACGTTCTTGCATCCCAGATCCGATAAAACGGTACCCAGTAGCGGATCTAGGAATCTAGGAATTTGCAAAGGGGGGATTTCTCTTTACAAAATTGTGACCGGGGGGACCGGGGGGCATTCTTCCTCAACAAGGGTCCCTTGAAAAAAGCATTACTTAATATTACCTTGTTTGAGGGGCACCCCCCCCCCCCCCCTGATCCTCCACTGGTCTACAGAATGTCCCCCCCCCCCCTCCCCCAGCTTCCAGTGTAAGTAACGCCAGTAACACAGGGGTCTGAAAGGGGTAAATGGCGACGCGCGACACAGGCATGCGACATTCGACATTCGACATTGACCCTCCAATTCCGTCACTGCAAATGTTAAAAGGCGCACTGAACACTGGACCCCCCCCCCCTTCCAAACCCTTTAAGATATAGACAGAACAAGTTTTCTTATATAAATCATAACGGTAGCAAGTATATATATATAAGCTTATATACGTTAGACACGTTAGATATATTTGATACCCGACAATATTACCATTGCTATTGTCTATAGATAGGCTGCATGAATATGAATACGGACAGGGGCGGATCTAAGAATTGGGAAAGGAAGGGTTGCGACCGGGGAGGGGGGGGGGGAGGCCGAACTTCACAGGGTTTGCTCATATTTCCAAGGGGAGGTTGCAACCCCCTCCGCCTAATCTCCCGCCTCTGACGGGAGCAAATAGCAAATACATATTGTTAAACTTACACTCCGATATGATCGTTGCAACGGGTGCACCAAAATAAACTTTTTCTACTTGCGTGTCTAAACGGGTGTTTGTGGCCATTAAAAAGTTGATCGCTGTGTCGATCGAGAGATGCCGAGAAGCACCAAAATAAACTTTTTCTACACAGGGTTTGCTCATATTTCCAAGGGGAGGTTGCAACCCCCTCCGCCTAATCTCCCGCCTCTGACGGGAGCAAATAGCAAATACATATTGTTAAACTTACACTCCGATATGATCGTTGCAACGGGTGCACCAAAATAAACTTTTTCTACTTGCGTGTCTAAACGGGTGTTTGTGGCCATTAAAAAGTTGATCGCTGTGTCGATCGAGAGATGCCGAGAAGCACCAAAATAAACTTTTTCTACACAGGGTTTGCTCATATTTCCAAGGGGAGGTTGCAACCCCCTCCGCCTAATCTCCCGCCTCTGACGGGAGCAAATAGCAAATACATATTGTTAAACTTACACTCCGATATGATCGTTGCAACGGGTGCACCAAAATAAACTTTTTCTACTTGCGTGTCTAAACGGGTGTTTGTGGCCATTAAAAAGTTGATCGCTGTGTCGATCGAGAGATGCCGAGAAGCAGCCATTTAGACCTGATTTCATCCCCCACTTTTGAGCACCTGCTGACTTAGAGGTTTATGGGGAAATCCGGCATGGGAAATTGGCGCTATGGGCGCTTCTGACATGTAGTCAGACATAGGTTTGGGCTAGGGCACCCCCTGTCGGTGAGAACGGTGAACAGCGTACATGTGCGCACGTTTATGAGTTTCACCACAGGCACAAGTTTTGACTCTTGTGTAGAGAAAATTCGGATTGTATTGGTCATTGGCGGGATATGGTAGGTTTTTATAGTTTGTTATGAAACTTAAGGCCTTATATTTGTGTTCTTTTACGCAAAATTGACATTGAAAAAAAAAACTAGTTATGCAACTTTAAGCTCTTTTTTGGAGAAGATTAGTACACATCATGTGGGAAAGTGGCTTTCTTGCGTACTACGTCATCCAAATTTGCACATTGTGGACGTTTTTTTACCTGCTTGTTTGTGAATGTGATGATTACCAGGGTGTTAGCCAGAGACCCGTCTCATAGGCGGGCAGTTTCAGTTTTAGCGGGCAGATTTTCAATTTGGCGGGCACTCAGGTGCTGTTTACCGCCCAAAAAGGCCTTTTTTGTCAGGAGGTTTAGAAGAAAGTCGCAATTTTATATGACATCGATAAGTACTTTTATTTATAGAATTGTAAATTGCGAGCTCAAAATGCGACCTGATCGGCTGGCGTTATGTTGTGTGTACACTGAACACTCTTTTCTACCAGCCAAAATTTTGGCCACAAAAAAAATTCTGGCTAATACCCTGGTGGTGACACATCTATTTTGCATTGGATTAACACTTATACTGTGAGAAAATAGGTCCTGAACGTGTTTTCCAAAATATTTTGAAAATCATAATATAAGTGAAAAATTGCTGTATGAGCCGCTTTAATTCATTGAGCACTCCGGGCGAAACTCATAATAATCATAACGCCCCCTGCAAAGACCCCTGGCGAATCATAATCGAACTAGAGAATTTATTAGTGCGCATGCTCACGGACGCCGGAAACTTTACTGATATGTGAAGCAGAAATAACTGGCAGAATATTAGAAATACTTCTTTGTTTTCCACATTTCTCTGCATTCCTGGGACAAATTGGAATAACATGTTCATATAATGGCCGATCACTGTAAACTCTTGTGCATCTTTGCTTTGTCTTGGGGTGTTGGCGCGTAGAATGAACTCTGAATATGATTTGTTGATGTCCGGTGCTGAGTCTGGGGCCCAAAGTCCCGTCACTTATTATTGCTCATTTCGGGGCTCTGTGGGTCTGTTGTGTGTGAAGTCCCTTTAATAATAACGCCTGTAACATAACTGCCGGTCTGTGCTGATGATCTCTCAACAGATACGTAGCGACCGATGGCCCTAGATCTATGGCATGTGCATAGAATGGCTGAGTAGCTAAATGAAAATGTGATGCATTTGTCAGGGACATTAAATGGCAAGTTTTTAATGTGCTAGCTGTCAGTGTCACTGTGAGTGTGACTTGTCGTGAGTGACAGCTTAAGGCCTAGGCCTATACTATTCGTGCTATACTCAGTCATGGTTCCCAGACCTTCTATAATTTCTGTATTTCCAATAATATTGTAGATCAAGGAGTTCTCTATATTTAGGCCAAAAGTGATATAATAATAAATCTATATTTTACTGGCTGCTAGATGGTCATGTCCCAGGATTAATATATTGTGATGTTGTATTTAAACAGTTACTTTCAGGCCTAAAAAATTCCAGTACTGCCTATGGGTGATATGACTTTTATGGCCATGGCAGGTGGCATCGCCATAAGGGTATGATGGCTATGGAAGGTGGCATCGCCATAAGGGTATGATGGCTATACCAGGTGGCATGGCCATCAGGGTATGATGGCTATACCAGGCTGCATGGCCATAAGGGTATGATGGCTATGGCAGGTGGCATCGCCATAAGGGTATGATGGCTATACCAGGTGGCATGGCCATAAGGGTATGATGGCTTTGGCAGGTGGCATGGCCATAAGGGTATGATGGCTATGGCAGGTGGCATCGCCATAAGGGTATGATGGCTATACCAGGTGGCATGGCCATAAGGGTATGATGGCTATGGCAGGTGGCATGGCCATAAGGGTATGATGGCTATACCAGGTGGCATGGCCATAAGGGTATGATGGCTATGGCAGGTGGCATGGCCATAAGGGTATGATGGCTATGGCAGGTGGCATGGCCATAAAGGTATGATGGCTATACCAGGTGGCATGGCCATAAGGGTATGATGGCTATGGCAGGTGGCATGGCCATAAGGGTATGATGGCTATGGCAGGTGGCATCGCCATAAGGGTATGATGGCTATACCAGGTGGCATGGCCATAAGGGTATGATGGCTATGGCAGGTGGCATGGCCATAAGGGTATGATGGCTATACCAGGCTGCATGGCCATAAGGGTATGATGGCTATGGCAGGTGGCATGGCCATAAGGGTATGATGGCTATGGCAGGTGGCATCGCCATAAGGGTATGATGGCTATACCAGGTGGCATGGCCATAAGGGTATGATGGCTATGGCAGGTGGCATGGCCATAAGGGTATGATGGCTATACCAGGTGGCATGGCCATAAGGGTATGATGGCTATGGCAGGTGGCATGGCCATAAGGGTATGATGGCTATGGCAGGTGGCATGGCCATAAAGGTATGATGGCTATACCAGGTGGCATGGCCATAAGGGTATGATGGCTATGGCAGGTGGCATGGCCATAAGGGTATGATGGCTATGGCAGGTGGCATCGCCATAAGGGTATGATGGCTATACCAGGTGGCATGGCCATAAGGGTATGATGGCTATGGCATGTGGCATGGCCATAAGGGTATGATGGCTATACCAGGCTGCATGGCCATAAGGGTATGATGGCTATGGCAGGTGGCATGGCCATAAGGGTATAATATCGCAAACATGCACATAAAAGTGAGTCTTTAGATAGAAGTTACATTTACATCTTTCAGTGATGTAAGTCATAAAAATATCTCCACATATTCGGATACACCCATATTTGTTGGTAAAATAGTCATAAAAATATCTCCACATATTCAGATACACCCATATTTGTTGGTAAAATATCATATAATTTACATGAGATATATCCTATAAACTCATGCGCATAGCATGCCTATTCTAAAATAAGTCTTGATCACCTTATTGTTAAACCACAAAAGCAAATGTAGAGATCGGTTCTTCAGTACCTAAGACTATTAGGGGGAGGGGGGTGAAACAATCTAAGGTCTGAGGTCAGACTCAGCGACTCAGACTTTGAATTCATGTCTAAATCTGTAATTTACAACCAGTCAGATTACATAATTACATTGTTTGCTCAAAGCCAATCAGGTGCTACTGCTGCACTGCAGGCTAAAAATTAGATTGGATCAGGTGCCAGTCAAATAATTGGGCCAATCCTTCATCATAGGTGGAGTCAATGCAATCGACCCCTGCTTGTTAAGCCTTGGATTTTGATATGATGATTTTGCAACATGATTTAACAAAGCCGTTTTTTCTTTCAGATAACCCCCACTTCCCTGATGACCTTCATATCTGTGGTGGCTGTCATACTCAATTCACAAACCTGGAAATGTTCTCCCAACACAAACATCAGGGGTGCTTCTCCCCACTGAAAGAGAAGTGTCGGACAGAAGATGGCAGTGGCTTGGGCCTTACGACCAATCTGCCTATTCCGACATTTCCGACCAGCCTGCTGACCCTGAGTGAGGGGGACATAGCCCACCACTCCGGGTCTCAGACCAGCCACAGGCACCACCAGTTGCTGGGTGGCCATGTGGTGAAGATTGACACAGACCAGGACATCCAGGACTCGCCCAGACACGCTGTTCTGGAGGTGTCCCACACGGAGCTGGTGCAGCAGTACCACGATCAGCTGCAGCAGATCCGGGAGAGCCAAGCGGACGCACTCCAGACTGATGCAGAGACTTACTTAGATCATGAACGACTCACCGAGGCGTCTGCCCAGGACGGAGGTGTCACTCCGTCCTTGTCGGGTGGCACATTCCTCATGGAACGTCCTGCCCACCACCACCAACACCAACCCCATACCGCCATGCTGGACGCCATCCACCCCCCCACCCTCACCTACCAGCTGACCCCCGCCAGCCCCGGGCCGGGGGTCGGGGGCGAGTCCCTACAGAGGAGCCTGACGCTGACCGCGATGAGGGACCCTCATCCAAATAGGCCTAGATCCATCAGTTAGAAATTCTACATGATGATATTTTAATTTGGTTCTATTTTTAACTAGAGGTTTACTCTTGATAGATAACCAAATATCGGGGTTGCATAATTTTACCATACCATTACCATCGATGACATTTATATAATTACTATTAATCTATTGCATCGCCCAGTAGAACACCATGACCTGATTTTAAATTATTTTTAAATTTTTGTATATTGCTTAAGCATAATTTCTTCATTTTTTAATTTCATGAGATATATTTATCTGCTAATGGTAGTAAGCTGTAGCTTTTTCTGAGGTACTCTTTCCTTATACTTTCATATCAAAATATAATTAATTACTATATATATGATCATTTAACCAGAAGATCATTCTGATTAATCAATGAAACCACAGATTTTTCCAATGCATAGTAATATTTTACACTATTTATGGCACCTTTACAATTTTGAATCTTTGTGGCCCATTTACAGTTACATATATGTGTATTTCTTTACTATTAACACAAAATGATTTAACAATCGACTATGTAGTGAGGTAACTACACCAAGTATTATGGAGTGCAGGGATACTTCAAGTACCAGATTTCTGTTTGCATCGTTTAACAAATTTGCTATCTTGTTCCACACAGGTTTTACAAATATACAACTATACAATAAATGGTCAACAGTTTCCAATTCATTTTCACAGAACACACACATATCAGAGCTCACAAAGTTATATTTATATAAAAAGGTATTGGTTACTAATGCTCTATGGAGTATAAGATACTGAAGACTCCTTAATCATTCATTGACAGTGGGGGTTACTGGTACTTTGTAAAACTGGTTCCATACTAAATCTATTTGTGGTCCTATTATTTCTGCCCATTTCATTTCATTGACATTGTTATACGGCAAAGACTCAACAAATACATTGCACAGATGCTTACACAGGCATTTTACTCTTAATACAGCTTCTGTAAATTTATATGTGATCCATGCCTGTTCCCCATGCAGTATGAAACATTGTTCTTTCCAATCTCTTGGTATAGAGTGCATAAAACCATAAAAACCAACAACATTTATGTCTATTTTATATTTGTTTACAAAATTTTGCCACCCTAGAAAGATACAATTTTTCATCCACAATATCATTAACAAAAATAACACCTTTATTTATAAATTCTTCTTTTTGTCCTATTAAATTTCCATTTGTCATAAAATAGGGGTTCCACAGAGGATATTCCAGAACCTTTATGTCAACCTTTCAGGTTTGCTTAAAGTGGTACCACGATTTAACTACATCAACCCAGAATGGGTTACTCATCAAATTCATCAATTTAATTATTTAATTAATTAGTTGGTCTCTAATATTATAGACAACAATGGTATAAAATCTATTTTCTTTGTTTTGGTATGTAGGAATTATTGAAGGTACAAAAGAGATATGAAATGCTATATTTATTTTATCTTGTCATTTGGTATACCGGTCTATAGATATAAAGTTAATATGTACAGTTTAGTTTCCAAATACCTTACACTTTTGTCTGTATCATGGCTAGCTCGATTGTTTTTTGTTTTGTTTTCATTAGATTAATTTAAAGCATACCAAGTACTTAATTAATTGATAAAATAATGTAGAAAAATTAAAATGTAGAAATATACAGGCTATACTATTCTCCCTGGTGCATTTAATTCTGCTATTATTATAAATACCCCTTCTCTGTTGTGGGTGAATTAAGGATAATTTCACAGTCTTCATGGTCAAGATGGTTACATAAGCTTCAGTCTATGGTCCTATGAGGGCATGTTTCTGGAATTGGCCTGACTGCTCAGTTTAATCATTGTGGATAATAATTTAATGTAACAAAGTTTCAGGGCAAATGTTTAAATAAATGGGTTTACAGGTGTCCAGTTACTATATTATTTTCTCCTTCCTTAGACTTAACCTCATTAGATGTGAATTGATTTCACTAAAATTATAAGAAAAGATGAGTTTTGTGGAACTAACAACATTACCTATATGTAATGCTTATGTTTCAGTCAGAACAGTGATGGCCCAAGAACCACTGACCAGGTTATAAAAAAACACTACAATGTGAGAGCCAAAGGTTAGTATTTAGTATTTTACTTATGTCAATACTTATCCCAGTCTATAACCATGCAAATCGTGTTCTTCTAACTTCTGCAATGAGTGATCAAAACCAACACGTTTTCAACATTTCTTTACTCTAATATATTTATGTTTATAGCAAAATGATATCAATGGCAAAATAGCTTGGGAGCTTGAATTCTAAACGATGAACCATGTTTCAGACTGCATAGGAAGTATATATATACTTTTTCTACGGAAAACAAAGGATATTAAAGGAATTTTTTCACCGCTAAGACTTCTGTAACTTTTTGCAGCAAAAGACGCAGGCAATGCCTACAGGAGAGTGCCCACTGGTGGTGGCCCTGCTCCTCGAGAGCCGACTGCGGCGGAATTAATATGGCTGCGCACTCATGAGGGGAGTGCCACCATCATGGGCATCCCTGGAGGTGTCGATTCCGCAGTGTGTGAGTTATATTTATACTGATATATTATTAAATGTATGTATCTTTGTAATATAAAAGTATTATCATCACATTTTTATTTCCAAAACCATTATTGCGCTCATTTCAAACTACCGGTAAGCACCATAAGTGAAAAAAGGTAATTGGTAAATTTTTGGTTCCATGAAGGCACGCGTGCCAAGTAATTGCAGTAATAGCAGTAGTTAACACTCACTAAAACTAATTCGCCTGTTAAAAAAGAAGCGTCGTGTACCATCGGATTACATTATCAAAACGTAAAGAAATATGGACACGTCGAAACTATCTGTGGTGCATGTGACTGCTTTAAAAGAGCATTTTATTATACTAGTAATAATATTTAAAACTGAAGCTGTGCAAGAAGAAAAATGCGTTCATTCATATATTACTTTTATTTACAATTTTGTACCTTTTTTCAGCAACTCATTCGGAACTGTTGAGCTTTTTATCAGGTTGGTAAATAAGAAGCGAGGCTGAAAAGCATAATGCGTGTGTTGGTTCATAACATGCCACCATTACAGAAGTAACCGGTAAAATAAGCCCATTGTTGGTGGCACGCTATACAGAAGTACATAGAAAGAATGTAAAGATACAAAAATGTATCAAATCACCAGTGTCGTTGTAAGCCACTTATTACCGTGACATCAATATCCAGACTGGGCATTTGAAAAGATATCGTTGAAATATCTAAGGGCGTGTCTGCTAGGAGGCAAATTATATTTTACTTTGTATCTCACGGTGAAACGCGATGTAACACGATGTACGACTTACATTTGATTCAGAGAATGACGAGATGGACTGCATGACAATGCCAGCGGAGCTCCCTGGTGAGGTGAAATACAACAAGAGCACGATGTTGGCAGATTAAGCCTTAAGAAATCATTTGGCAACTTACTGTTCCTGTGTAACATAGTGCGAATGTTTTGCTCTGGAAAAACATGAACTCAATTTCAGCACAGTTTACAAGATATGACTGGATATGGGATATAGTAACTTTAGCAAGTCACTCGTGTTGGCGTCAGCCGCTAAGTAATATGACATTAACTTGCAGATTGGGTATAATACCAAAGAATAAACGTATGTTACAACATACTACTGCGCCACATGTTAAAGTTTTAAAGACGATGTACGATTTACATTTGATTCAGTGACTCAACTTGTGCCCAGCACGGTCACAATAGCAGAGCTGCCAGGTGAGTGAAAATACAACCCGATTAACATTTATACAAATTAACCTGAATGGAAAGTCATTTCGCCGCTTACTGCCCCGTGTAACACAGACCGAACGTTAGCAATTTATTTTAGCGCTCGTTATAAAACTACATGAACCGAATGTTAGCACATTTCGTGACGCGCTGTAGACTTACATAGATCGAATGTTAGCGCTATACTTTTGGCGCCCTAGAGCATGTAGAGAGTTACATAGCCTGAATTTCAGGCTAATCTAACGATCATATTATGAAGTATACAACACTTTTTACCAAGGGTGTCAGAAACATACTTTAACACATGTTAAAGGTATCGCTATAACAATACGGTAAATATGTTAAAGTTCTAAATGCGATGTACGATTGACATTTGATTCAGAGAATGAAGTTCTGCCCAGCACGTCCAGAGCAGCTATACCTGGTGAGTGGAAATACAACTTCATTAATTGAGATTGATATTACAAGTTCCGCTTCAACTAGTTTTAGGTAACATGTAGTAACAATTAATACATCCTGTGACAAGGGCTACGGCTTGTGTTTAGAAGAGTGTTACGCTTATAGTTCTAGCACAGCCATATATGGAGTGGTTTACCAAACGTGATCCAGCTCATAATATGTCCACTATATTGTAAGCCACAAGGAATGTTCAGTTGATAGCAGTTAATATTGAGATTTGAAAAGTAAAGATATGTCGTTCTGTGATAAGGTACATTGCATCCTCCATTTTATCAGTCCCAGTTTTCTTAAATTAAATTAAACTCTTTTACAGGTCCCAGTACCCAAGCACTACACAACTTGGCGCCATCTCCAAAGAA
Organism: Arenicola marina; assembly: GCA_964019135.1. Taxonomy (NCBI): domain Eukaryota; kingdom Metazoa; phylum Annelida; class Polychaeta; family Arenicolidae; genus Arenicola; species Arenicola marina. Next base: position 5,005,654 of record OZ025257.1, on the reverse strand, counting down.
GCGGAGATACTCCAAGGAAGAGATGGACACCCTGCGCCATGAGTGCCTCCTCCTCGAGAAGAAGACTCACACTGTGCTAGTGAGGAAGGAGGCACTCATGTGCGACGTCCTAGAATACAAAAAGAAAATACTGGCCATCCAACTGCGTAGGTTAGAAGAGGAGGAGCGGAGGAAACGTGACAGTGACCTATAGTTAATTTCAGTTAGTAACAAGACTTCTGTCAGTATAATACTTAGTTCGGATTGTAAATTATTACCTATGACCTATTATTATCATATTAATAACTTCTGTTCTGGAATTAGGTGGAAACTTTCCTGAGCGAACTAGATAAAATGTACTTCTGTCAGTGCTGTCTTATCTCGGGATATATGTAATGGTGAGAAGCTATGTAAGATAGCGGTAAAACTTCTGTCAGTACTTTCAGCCTGTGGCTGTCTAAATCTCAGGATATATCTAATGGCGAGAAGCTATGTAAGATAGCGTTTCATTTCACTTAAATTAATTCGTTGGTTTCTTACATTATATGCAAACAGTTAGTGTCTAGTTAAAGTAAGCGTCAGTCAGTCGTTGTCGAGCTCGCTGTCCAGCAGGTTCAAGGAAGGCCACACCCCGGGCCCCACCCGCCGCTTCCTCTTGACCTTGTTCTGGAGCGGGAATACCCTCCGGCATAAGATCATGACGCTGCTTGGCAATGTTGTGCAATACACAGCAGGACGTAATCGCTGCACAGCATTTGTCAGGCTGCAAACGAAGTCCGTAGTGTAAACCGGCGAAACGCCTTTTCAAAACACCGATCGTTTGTTCAACCTTGACGCGAGACCGTATATGGCTGCGGTTGAACCGTTCTTGGGCTGGGGTGCCTGGGTTCAGGTAGGGGGTCATTAGGAAAGGCTTAAGAGCATAACCGGAATCTCCCAGCAGAAGGCCTTCATGCTCACCTGTAAAGGATGAATGTCAAATATTTAATTACACGTGCTGATATATATTCAAGGGGTCTAGGACAAACCGCCCCCCCCCCCGGACAATTCACCCCGGACAACTCCCAGAAAACTCCCCGCGACAACTCCCCGCTTGGATAAGTCTGCCCGCGGACAATTCTCCCCCCCCCCCCCCCACCCCACCCCGCCGCAGACAACCGCCCCCCGCCCCGAATATTCTCCCTAGAATATTCTCCCTAAGAACAATTGCCCCCTAGTACAAGTCTCTCCCGGAAAGTTCCCCCCACCCTCGAGACATTTGCCCCAAGGCCAGCTCCACCCCCCCCCCTCCCCCTTCCGGACAATTCCCTTCCTAGACACCTCTAGCCTTCGAGGCAACTGCTTCCTGGCTTACTTCCCGATTACTGGATAAATACCCGTTGGAAGCACCCACCCACAAATGGACAAGGACCCCTCACCTATATTCCCACCTCCCGAAAATACCCACCCAGTCTGGGGGAGAATTGACAGGGGGACTTTTCTGGGAGGAAACTGGGGGCAATGGTCCGGTGGGGGAAGGGGGGGGGGGGTCCTGCTCCCTATTTAAGTGGCCACATAATAATATATTACTTTTTAGATGTTGCATTATCGCTTGGCCTACTAGATGGCGGAGTTGCTTTTGTGGTTTTCTTGTTGTCGACACTGGTTATAGGGTAATGATATATAGTAGAACGAATGTATATGTACATGTTAGTCTTCACCTTGCTCGAATTCCTGATATATGCGAGATTCCCGTAGTATGCGACTGTCATGTACACTGCCTGGCCACTGGGCAACCACGTTCGTTATCTTCTGTTGATCGTCGCATATTACCTGCCATCAAATGAATACAAATATAGTTGTATGGAAAGTACAGTCTCTTGTTACATGTAGCTATGAATTGCAAACTATATAACATCACAAGTGTTCATTTGTGTTTATTGTATTTATGGCATTAACCATGTCTCATTGTATTTAATGTTTTCATTGCAATATTTATAGACGGTATTTATTCTCGGTACAGGATTTGTCCATCCATAATATACAAAACTCGTATGAAAACTAGATTTGACTTCTGAAACCAGATATATGATATGTATATTAATATAAACAAATTGTGTCCATCCATCTATGTGCTCAAAGTCTTTGATGCAAGTACCATACAGCATGTATCAACAGTCGTCATTGTTATAGTCGCGCGCACAGATGCAATATACAGAACTCGATAGAATAGAAACATTATAAGACAGAATAAAACTTCTGAAACCAGTTATACAATGTATATATAGGAATATTTAAGAACAATATGTAAATATTCATTAAAAGTTGTCATTGGTTGGTTTATACCTTTAGCACTTTTCAAATGTTTTTCAAACATTGTGTCAGGTAAAGCGAAGGTATCTGCCTCCATATTAAAATACATGATGGTTTTGATGTTTTTTGTACTTACTTGTACATTAATGCTGTGAAATCCTTTTCTACACACATAGTCAAATTCGTTGTGATGGGGAGCCTGGATCTTAATTTGTGTTCCGTCGACACAGCCCAGTATTGAAGGGAATCCTGAAACAATGACAATAGCTTTATAGACACAATTTGCACTTAAAAAAAGTTGATATTATTTAAATCATATGGATATAATAATTTGGGCGCCATCTGGACAGCCTAGAATGAACTTGAAAGTGGTAATTAATAGGCATTTAACATACTTACATATGCCTCTAACATTAATACAATTTTCATTCATAACAATATCTAGCATGTTATGCAGTTGGTCCTTTTCAACAAAGATGTATACATTGGCGTAAGTTGGATGCCATTTAATCTAATGCTCAATGATTAAAGTTCCTAGGTTGCAAACTGTTTGATTTGCAATGACGGGCCCTTTAAACCAAAGTCCTCTATATGCATCAAATATCACATACAGGGTGTTATTCAACATTTCTCAAATGTGGTTACAATTTATCCAGACTGACAGGTCAATAAAACCGAGTCATGGAATATCACATATTATTGAGCATTTCTCAAATGTGTCTTACAAATATAAACATTAAACTGTTTTGTGAATTACAGATAGGTGTATGTAACTACATTATTATATAATAATTTGTTTGAGGAATGGCATGCCATAATGTTGAAAATCAGCACATTGAGAGCCCAAATTTTATAATTAGAAAACAGCTGAAATTGAAGATAGACTAATATCTAAGGACTAGTACCTATATACATTTAGTGGCTAGCAGCTAATACTCAAGAAAATGCAGGTTCTAGAATAATATGTTATATATATAGCATCTAGTTTACAATTATTCAGACACATATTTTGCAGCAGTCTCCAAAGTTTAATTGGCACAATTTTATTCCAGCACTGAAATACATTTTAACTCACTGATGGCAAGCTCTATAATATGGGTATACAACTAGTTAAGCCATGCCTAATTATAAAACGATATATTAGTCATGAATTTCATGAAGTTACCATAGGCCCTTTATAAGTTTTATTTAAGGAACAAATCTTTTTGTAATTACCTGAACAAAATATGTCTATAATACTACTATCTATAATACTTAATTTTTTAAATATTATAATACTGGTACCTATATCAACCGATGACACTATGCAAAATAGGCTTGAATGTTTTGCTTCAGTATTATTGGCCTGACCTGTCATTATTTTAGTAGCACTGACACGCCACTGCCACTGCATTACATTATATGTATAGCCACGCCGGCGCCGTAAATCAGCGTTGGGGGGGAGGGGGGGTGGGAGTGTGTAAATAGGTACCTCCCCCCCCCCGCTGATTTACGGCGCCTGTGGCCATATCCCAATGCACTGCCACTGATGCAGTATGTACATGCAAAACAGAACTAAAAAAAAGCCCTTTACGTTTACGAACTGCATTGTAGGATTGAAAACCTGTGACTAAGTTTAAGGTTTAAAAAGATACAAACACAGTCGTAGAAAGTATCACATGAAAAATCGTATGCGCTAAAATCTTGTGTTTGTCAACACAAGTTGTCAGACGCGCTAAATTCAGAAATTCAACGTACCGTGCCTCTGATAAAATCCTCGTTGAACTCTTCTTGCTTCGTCTCCTCTGGGAAATTGGATAAAATCCCCAACTTTGCCTGATAGCGCATGTAGAAAGTCTCTCACAGATCTACATACACTAGACCGTGATATTCCGAGCTCGGTATCGCCGATGAGTAGGTGAAAGGCGCCTGTCGCTAAAAACCTTAGCGAAGCGCAAACCATCAGAATCACCGGTAAGGCGTTGGATCGTTCAGTTGCCCTCTGTAGCTCATTTCGCAGGTAAAAACAAAGAAATAAAATGGAGTCCGGTCGCAATCGAAAACGCTGCCTTACTTCCTCCTCTGTGAATATTTCGAGAGGATTGCTTCGGTCCCGTATTACTCTTTCCGGACTTTCCCTCTCTCTCGAGCGCGACGCAAACGGCGCAAATGGTCCGCCATTTTGTCTCAGAATATTTTACTCAGGACACCTCGAACGCTGTCCTAGGAATTTGCTCAGGATTTTGCTCAGGAATTTTTGAGAACTCCTTATTTTTTCTCAAGTAAATTCCTGAGTAAATTCCTAGGAATTCCTAGGAATTTGCTCAGGAATTTACTTAGGAATGTTTGTGAAAACGGCCCCAGGTTCGTTGGTGACGGAAAAGGAATGTCGGATTAAAGATGGCAATTAGCATTGGGGAAATCCGTTACAGGTAAAACTGTGTCGGCTTTCGGGCTTATCTGATGTTGGATTAACGCGTTCTGACGGTTTGAAAAGTGCATAGCAATTACCAAACTTCGTCTTACTGATCACTCAATAGCTAAGGTTGGCATGGCGACTGCATTCATTCCTGTACAACGCCATCCAGGAGGCGCCTTCCCAACAAGTGAGTTGTGTTCCGGGATGAGAAAGTAATAAACACGGCAATATGTGGAAAATGCATGTTTTGCGATCACCATGGTTCGTGTCCCATCAGTAGCAAACTGTGGTCTGACTTTAAGTACATAACCCTGAAAGCAGTTGCGGATAAATTCACCAACTTCTACGGATGTCTATTGATGGTGGTACGGCTTCGCAGCTCAACCGGCCACTTAGGCCACTTAGGCCACTTAGGCCACTTTGTAGCTTACTGGAAGCTAAATTGGGCCACGAAATCTCAAAGTCAATTGAATGCGGTTTGCTGAAACTTGCATCCGATGCCAGGGTTCGAACTACCGGCCTGTTGATCTGCGGTTCAACCTTCATGCCTTTATTGACATGTCTTCCATAAAGCGCCGATTTCCGACCTTAAAGGGACTATGGTTCAATAGTTCGGGCGGTGTGTATTGTGGTCTGATGGCCTAAGCTGGCCATCGAATTGACGGTATAGATCGATTTGTTGTTCGCCATGTCTATTTTTGACATTTAGTTGGCTGATTTCTTGGACATTTCTACAAAGGATTGTTTCGTTCGATGAATGCAAGGATTTCTGGCGACAATTGGAGCTGACATCGACAACCTTAGCCATTGTTCAAACGTCAAGTAGAACCAATAATGCCCAGGACTTGCAATCAGAGCGATAATTGTGCGATAAAAAGTATTCGTATGGTGTGTTTCCAGATGGACGACATTATTTATAAATATTTTAGATATGGCTAAATAAGTAATAAATATATATGCATCTTGATTAGTATGAACGTGTGAGAGGCTTGCGGAGAAGAAGAGTGGGGACGTTTGAAGACTATTACCGGCATTCTCCGGCGTGTCGTCTAAGACCTAGCTCCAATGTGTTGTGGCTGACTTCCATTTGTGTAGACCAGTTTATATGTTATTGAAACGCAAGCTGTGATAGTTATATAAATTGCAAGGGTAGAGCACATGTGGGAAGTATACGCGAACAACAGAAGATTAGGCGACACCTGCACCGTTTGATGTTCAATATGGAATATTCCCGCCCTGCACACCTAATGTGCTTTCACCGAGATTTTTTCACATTTTCGCTTTATTGATCGCCTTTCAACTGAAAGGTTTGATTAACGACATTGATGACATTGGAGTGTCATTAAACGACATCAAATATTCACGTATAACCAAATGATGGTCACAACACAATGGAGCTAGTTCTGAGACGACACGCTGAAGAATACCTGCAATATTCGTCAAACGTCCCAATTGTTGTAAACCCCACAAATAGTCATATTAATCACAATGCACATGGTGCCGTCCAAGTGGAAGTATTCCAACTGGAAGTTTCATTTTTCTATAGAACTTGTACATTGATTTTTGCATGGGAATTTAATATCTTATCTGGGATAACCATCGATATATTCTGACTACTTTGCCGTCCTGTATCTGTATCAATCTCCTTTATACCTGGACTTTTTATCACTGGATAATAGCCTTTGATAACTTTTTGTTAATTAGAATACATGTTAAAAACTTTCTCATGTTACATGTCTTCCACCAGAACGAAACACACAACGAATTGTAACCTATGTGAATTTGGGCTATTCAAATTCTTCCATGTGCATCTTATTCTGCCTAGTGTTGGGCAAAATAAGTGTATCGGGTGATGTCGTAAAGAGATACATAACATATTTTAGGGAAGTATATCAGTAATATTTATTTCGCAATGAACCACAATGAGGCAGAGCCGTGGTGCTCGCATGTCGCTGTTACTTGGATCAACCCGCCACCGTGCCAATCGGGCCGCCGTCCTCCAGTAAACACCCTTTATTCAATTGTACTTTAATATGTTTGTGACTGGCAGCTGTCATCAATGTTATCGCATAATAACAGTGGAATATAAACAATAATCAAGTATCCTTCACCTTCCACAAGCCATAAGTTAGATAGGTTTGATAATTGGCAAGATTGCTAATGCAGATTATATCAATACATAGATGAAGACGAATATCAGTTTGGTCTTACCAGGCCTCTCCCTCCTCGACTACCTACACCATATACACCTATATCTCATCAGCCAGGCGAGAGTAAATAGAAGTAGAAGTACATTATAGCAAACTAACTTCCACCCATCACATAGCATCGTTAAGCTAGACATTGGATGTGTTGTTAATTATTTATCTGAAGTATATATTATCAAATTACATTACAAGTCACTTCAGTCATGTAGATAGTGAATGTCTGATAAGCCTTATAATGCCTGGCAATAAGCGGCTATATAATGTGATGCAGAATAAACAGATGTGTAGAAAGGATACAGTTAAAGTAACGTAGGTACCTACTAAATTGACCAAGTGACTCACCAGGTATAACACAATCAATTAACGAAATCTTGATATAAGATGCTATAAGATGCTATAAGATGCTATAAGATGCTATACGATACTATAGAGCCTCGAACGATTGGAAAGGCAACACTGGACATCAATAGTAAAGGTATCGCCCTGGTTTGGACAACGCTCACACAGCTCAATCGTCTCATTTTATAAACATACCAACATACTCTAGGAAGGTAGAAATCAGAAACATCGCAATTTATTAGATATAAAGCTAGAACTGGGTTTGCCCATTATGATTTCTCGAACCTAGAATCGTAGACGTGTTGACTGAGTGCTTAAGCTGACGGCTGCATAATTAAGTAGCCGCGGGTGGACTCGCAAATCCCTGGAAGCGAACCTTGAGTTGTGCGAAGGTAGGTCTGTGGTCGGGATCCTCGGCCCAGCACTGCTGCATCAGTTTGTCCAGTCCTGGCACCTGGGAACACCTCTCAGGGATGGGATGACGCCCGCCATTCTTCAGGAAACCCAGCATGTCTGGGCCTCGGGTGCCTGTCAAAAAGCACAAGATTATAAACATGTTCGGATACAAACTCATAGCCATCAATTTCGTCTTTATTTTCGCAATTATTGGGTAAAAGTGTTTTTTAGTTCGGATGGAAGCGTTTTGCGGCTATTTTATGAGGGAAAATTATTCGTTCTGCGGCTATTTGATGGGGAACGCGTTCTGTGGTTATTTTATGGAAAGCGTTTTGCTTCTGTTTTATGGGGAAAGGCGTTCTGACTGGGATAGGGCTCTAAGCCTTGAGTCATTATCGCCACCATCACATGTACTACACACAAGATGCGGTGACTGACCGGGGTAGGGCTCTAAGCCTTGAGTCATTATCGCCACCATCACATGTACTACACACAAGATGCGGTGACTGACCGGAGTAGGGCTCTAAGCCTTGAGTCATTATCGCCACCATCACATGTACCACACACAAGATGCGGTGACTGACCGGGGTAGGGCTCTAAGCCTTGAGTCATTATCGCCACTATCACATGTACCACACACAAGATGCGGTGACTGACCGGGGTAGGGCTCTAAGCCTTGAGTCATTATCGCCACCATCACATGTACTACACACAAGATGCGGTGACTGACCGGGGTAGGGCTCTAAGCCTTGAGTCATTATCGCCACCATCACATGTACTACACACAAGATGCGGTGACTGACCGGGGTAGGATTCTAAGCCTTGAGTCATTATCGCCACCATCACATGTACCACACACAAGATGCGGTGACTGACCGGGGTAGGATTCTAAGCCTTGAGTCATTATCGCCACCATCACATGTACTACACACAAGATGCGGTGACTGACCGGGGTAGGGCTCTAAGCCTTGAGTCATTATCTCCTCCATCACATGTACTACACACAAGATGCGGTGACTGACCGGGGTAGGGTTCTAAGCCTTGAGTCATTATCTCCACCATCACAGTTACTACACACAAGATGCGGTGACTGACCGGGGTAGGGCTCTAAGCCTTGAGTCATTATCGCCACCATCACAGTTACTACACACAAGATGCGGTGACTGACCGGGGTAGGGCTCTAAGCCTTGAGTCATTATCGCCACCATCACAGTTACTACACACAAGATGCGGTGACTGACCGGGGTAGGGTTCTAAGCCTTGAGTCATTATCTCCACCATCACAGTTACTACACACAATATGCGGTGACTGACCGGGGTAGGGCTCTAAGCCTTGAGTCATTATCGCCACCATCACATGTACCACACACAAGATGCGGTGACTGACCGGGGTAGGATTCTAAGCCTTGAGTCATTATCGCCACCATCACATGTACTACACACAAGATGCGGTGACTGACCGGGGTAGGGCTCTAAGCCTTGAGTCATTATCTCCTCTATCACATGTACCACACACAAGATGCGGTGACTGACCGGGGTAGGGCTCTAAGCCCTGAGTCATTATCGCCACCATCACAGTTACTACACACAAGATGCGGTGACTGACCGGGGTAAGGTTCTAAGCCTTGAGTCATTATCTCCACCATCACAGTTACTACACACAATATGCGGTGACTGACCGGGGTAGGGCTCTAAGCCTTGAGTCATTATCGCCACCATCACATGTACTACACACAAGATGCGGTGACTGACCGGGGTAGGGCTCTAAGCCTTGAGTCATTATCGCCACCATCACATGTACTACACACAAGATGCGGTGACTGACCGGGGTAGGGCTCTAAGCCTTGAGTCATTATCGCCACCATCACAGTTACTACACACAAGATGCGGTGACTGACCGGGGTAGGGCTCTAAGACTTAAGTCATTATCTCCACCATCACATTACTACACACAAGATGCGGTGACTGACCGGGGTAGGGCTCTAAGCCATGAGTCATTATCTCCACCATCACATGTACTACACACAAGATGCGGTGACTGACCGGGGTAAGGCTCTAAGCCTTGAGTCGTTATCTCCACCATCACATATACTACACACAAGATGCGGTGACTGACCGGGGTAGGGCTCTAAGACTTAAGTCATTATCGCCACCATCACATGTACTACACACAAGATGCGGTGACTGACCGGGGTAGGGCTCTAAGACTTAAGTCATTATCTCCACCATCACATTACTACACACAAGATGCGGTGACTGACCGGGGTAGGGCTCTAAGACTTAAGTCATTATCGCCACCATCACATGTACTACACACAAGATGCGGTGACTGACCGGGGTAGGACTCTAAGCCTTGAGTCATTATCGCCACCATCACATGTACTACACACAAGATGCGGTGACTGACCGGGGTAGGGCTCTAAGCCTGGAGTCATTATCGCCACCATCACATGTACTACACACAAGATGCGGTGACTGACCGGGGTAGGGCTCTAAGACTTAAGTCATTATCGCCACCATCACATGTACTACACACAAGATGCGGTGACTGACCGGGGTAGGGCTCTAAGCCTTGAGTCATTATCGCCACCATCACATGTACTACACACAAGATGCGGTGACTGACCGGGGTAGGGCTCTAAGATTTAAGTCATTATCGCCACCATCACATGTACTACACACAAGATGCGGTGACTGACCGGGGTAGGGCTCTAAGCCTTGAGTCATTATCGCCACCATCACATGTACTACACACAAGATGCGGTGACTGACCGGGGTAGGGCTCTAAGACTTAAGTCATTATCGCCACCATCACATTACTACACACAAGATGCGGTGACTGACCGGGGTAGGGCTCTAAGCCTTGAGTCATTATCGCCACCATCACATATACTACACACAAGATGCGGTGACTGACCGGGGTAGGGCTCTAAGCTTTGAGTCATTATCTCCACCATCACATGTACTACACACAAGATGCGGTGACTGACCGGGGTAGGGCTCTAAGCCTTGAGTCATTATCTCCACCATCACATATACTACACACAAGATGCGGTGACTGACCGGGGTAGGGCTCTAAGCCTTGAGTCATTATCTCCACCATCACATATACTACACACAAGATGCGGTGACTGACCGAGGTAGGGCTCTAAGCCTTGAGTCATTATCTCCACCATCACATGTACTACACACAAGATGCGGTGACTGACCGGGGTAGGGTTCTAAGCCTTGAGTCATTATCTCCACCATCACATATACTACACACAAGATGCGGTGACTGACCGGGGTAAGGCTCTAAGCCTTGAGTCATTATCTCCACCATCACAGATACTACACACAAGATGCGGTGACTGACCGGGGTAGGACTCTAAGCCTTGAGTCATTATCTCCACCATCACATGTACTACACACAAGATGCGGTGACTGACCGGGGTAGGGTTCTAAGCCTTGAGTCATTATCACCACCATCACATATACTACACACAAGATGCGGTGACTGACCGGGGTAAGGCTCTAAGCCTTGAGTCATTATCTCCACCATCACATATACTACACACAAGATGCGGTGACTGACCGGGGTAGGGCTCTAAGGCTTGAGTCATTATCTCCACCATCACATGTACTACACACAAGATGCGGTGACTGACCGGGGTAAGGCTCTAAGCCTTGAGTCATTATCTCCACCATCACATGTACTACACACAAGATGCGGTGACTGACCGGGGTAGGGCTCTAAGCCTTGAGTCATTATCTCCACCATCACATGTACTACACACAAGATGCGGTGACTGACCGGGCTAGGGCTCTAAGCCTTGAGTCATTATCTCCACCATCACATATACTACACACAAGATGCGGTGACTGACCGGGGTAAGGCTCTAAGCCTTGAGTCATTATCTCCACCATCACATATACTACACACAAGATGCGGTGACTGACCGGGGTAGGGCTCTAAGCCTTGAGTCATTATCGCCACCATCACATGTACTACACACAAGATGCGGTGACTGACCGGGGTAGGGCTCTAAGCCTTGAGTCATTATCTCCACCATCACATGTACTACACACAAGATGCGGTGACTGACCGGGGTAAGGCTCTAAGCCTTGAGTCATTATCTCCACCATCACATATACTACACACAAGATGCGGTGACTGACCGGGGTAGGGCTCTAAGCCTTGAGTCATTATCGCCACCACCACATGTACTACACACAAGATGCGGTGACTGACCGGGGTAAGGCTCTAAGCCTTGAGTCATTATCTCCACCATCACATGTACTACACACAAGATGCGGTGACTGACCGGGGTATGGCTCTAAGCCTTGAGTCATTATCTCCACCATCACATGTACTACACACAAGATGCGGTGACTGACCGGGGTAGGGCTCTAAGCCTTGAGTCATTATCGCCACCATCACATGTACTACACACAAGATGCGGTGACTGACCGGGGTAGGGCTCTAAGCCTTGAGTCATTATCTCCACCGTCACATTACTACACACAAGATGCGGTGACTGACCGAAGTAGGGCTCTCAGCCTTGAGTCATTATCTCCACCATCACATGTACTACACACAAGATGCGGTGACTGACCGGGGTAGGGCTCTAAGCCTTGAGTCATTATCTCCACCATCACATTACTACACACAAGATGCGGTGACTGACCGGGGTAAGGCTCTAAGCCTTGAGTCATTATCGCCACCATCACATGTACTACACACAAGATGCGGTGACTGACCGGGGTAGGGCTCTAAGCTTTAAGTCATTATCTCCACCATCACATTACTACACACAAGATGCGGTGACTGACCGGGGTAGGGCTCTAAGCCTTGAGTCATTATCGCCACCATCACATGTACCACACACAAGATGCGGTGACTGACCGGGGTAGGGCTCTAAGCCTTGAGTCATTATCGCCACCATCACATGTACTACACACAAGATGCGGTGACTGACCGGGGTAGGGCTCTAAGCCTTGAGTCATTATCTCCACAGTCACATTACTACACACAAGATGCGGTGACTGACCGAAGTAGGGCTCTCAGCCTTGAGTCATTATCTCCACCATCACATGTACTACACACAAGATGGGGTGACTGACCGGGGTAGGGCTCTAAGCCTTGAGTCATTATCTCCACCATCACATTACTACACACAAGATGCGGTGACTGATCGGGGTAAGGCTCTAAGCCTTGAGTCATTATCGCCACCATCACATGTACTACACACAAGATGCGGTGACTGACCGGGGTAGGGCTCTAAGCCTTAAGTCATTATCTCCACCATCACATTACTATACACAAGATGCGGTGACTGACCGGGGTAGGGCTCTAAGCCTTGAGTCATTATCGCCACCATCACATATACTACACACAAGATGCGGTGACTGACCGGGGTAGGGCTCTAAGCCTTGAGTCATTATCGCCACCATCACATGTACTACACACAAGATGCGGTGACTGACCGGGGTAGGACTCTAAGCCTTGAGTCATTATCGCCACCATCACATGTACTACACACAAGATGCGGTGACTGACCGGGGTAGGACTCTAAGCCTTGAGTCATTATCGCCACCATCACATATACCACACACAAGATGCGGTGACTGACCGGGGTAGGGCTCTAAGCCTTGAGTCATTATCTCCACCATCACATGTACTACACACAAGATGCGGTGACTGACCGGGGTATGGCTCTAAGCCTTGAGTCATTATCTCCACCATCACATGTACCACACACAAGATGCGGTGACTGACCGGGGTAGGGCTCTAAGCCTTGAGTCATTATCGCCACCATCACATATACTACACACAAGATGCGGTGACTGACCGGGGTAGGGCTCTAAGCCTTGAGTCATTATCTCCACAGTCACATGTACTACACACAAGATGCGGTGACTGACCGAAGTAGGGCTCTAAGCCTTGAGTCATTATCTCCACCATCACATGTACTACACACAAGATGCGGTGACTGACCGGGGTAGGGCTCTAAGCCTTGAGTCATTATCTCCACCATCACATTACTACACACAAGATGCGGTGACTGACCGGGGTAAGGCTCTAAGCCTTGAGTCATTATCGCCACCATCACATGTACTACACACAAGATGCGGTGACTGACCGGAGTAAGGCTCTAAGCCTTAAGTCATTATCTCGACCATCACATTACTATACACAAGATGCGGTGACTGACCGGAGTAAGGCTCTAAGCCTTGAGTCATTATCGCCACCATCACATGTACCACACACAAGATGCGGTGACTGACCGGGGTAGGGCTCTAAGCCTTGAGTCATTATCGCCACCATCACATGTACTACACACAAGATGCGGTGACTGACCGGGGTAGGACTCTAAGCCTTGAGTCATTATCGCCACTATCACATGTACTACACACAAGATGCGGTGACTGACCGGGGTAGGACTCTAAGCCTTGAGTCATTATCGCCACCATCACATGTACCACACACAAGATGCGGTGACTGACCGGGGTAGGGCTCTAAGCCTTGAGTCATTATCTCCACCATCACAGTTACTACACACAAGATGCGGTGACTGACCGAGGTAGAGCTCTAAGCCTTAAGTCATTATCTCCACCATCACATGTACCACACACAAGATGCGGTGACTGACCGGGGTAGGGTTCTAAGCCTTGAGTCATTATCTCCACCATCACATATACTACACACAAGATGCGGTGACTGACCGGGGTAGGGCTCTAAGCCTTGAGTCATTATCTCCACCATCACATGTACTACACACAAGATGCGGTGACTGACCGGGGTAAGGCTCTAAGCCTTGAGTCATTATCGCCACCATCACATGTACTACACACAAGATGCGGTGACTGACCGGGGTAGGGCTCTAAGCCTTGAGTCATTATCTCCACCATCACATATAGTACACACAAGATGCGGTGACTGACCGGGGTAAGGCTCTAAGCCTTGAGTCATTATCGCCACCATCACATGTACTACACACAAGTTGCGGTGACTGACCGGAGTAAGGCTCTAAGCCTTGAGTCATTATCTCCACCATCACATATACTACACACAAGATGCAGTGACTGACCGGAGTAAGGCTCTAAGCCTTGAGTCATTATTTCCACCATAACATGTACTACACACAAGATGCGGTGACTGACCGGAGTAAGGCTCTAAGCCTTGAGTCATTATCTCCACCATGACATGTACTACACACAAGATGAGGTGACTGACCGGGGTAGGGCTCTAAGCCTTGAGTCATTATCTCCACCATCACATTACTACACACAAGATGCGGTGACTGACCGGGGTAGGGCTCTAAGCCTTGATTCATTATCTCCACCATCACATTACTACACACAAGATGCGGTGACTGACCGGGGTAGGGCTCTAAGCCTTGAGTCATTATCTCCACCATCACATTACTACACACAAGATGCGGTGACTGACCGGGGTAGGGCTCTAAGCCTTGATTCATTATCTCCATCATCACATGTACTACACACAAGATGGGGTGACTGACCGGGGTAGGGCTCTGAGCCTTGAGTCATTATCTCCACCATCACGATCCCAAACGACCAGACGTCCGACTTCATGGTGAACCGGCTATTCTCATTCAGACCCTCAAGGGCCGTCCACTTGTACGACACCTCCGCTGAAAAAATTCAAGTTAATTCAATAGCATTCAAGTTAATTCAGAATATTGATGTTAATTCAATAATATTTATGTTAATTCAATAATATTTACGTTAATTTAATAATATTTACGTTCATTAACCAATATTCACGTTGATTAAACAATATACAATTTAATTAAACAATATTCAGGTTAATTCAATAATATTCAAGTTAATTCAATAATATTCTAGTTACTTCAATAATATTCTAGTTAATTCAATAATATTCTAGTTAATTGAATAATAATCAAGTTAATTGAATAATAATCATGTTAGTTGAATAATATTCGTTAATTCAATAATATGCAGGTCAACTCAACAACATTCGTGTCAAATAATATGCCAATCATGCTAGCTGATCATAATATATGAATATTAGTGAGAATTCATATTTAACATATGAGATGCGACGGAGATTATGTCATGAAGGCTCGGGAGTCGAGAGTGAAACTGTGTCACCGGTGTAACATGGGTACTTACATCTGGTGGCTCTATAGTATTGTTTTGAGTTCAGCGAACGCGCAAGTCCGAAATCTGCGACCTTGACCTTCTTGTTGTTTCCCAGCAGGATATTTCTCGCTGCCAGGTCACGGTGTATGTACTCATTCTCTTCGAGGTAGGACATACCATCCACCACCTAGAGAGTTGATACGTGTGTGGAACATCATGATACGAGGCATCACAACTAGCGATATTCAGGCGACGGCTTCGACAAGCCACGGTATGTTTGACCAAAGCAACGCACGTTTATATACATGTACCTCACCATCGCGAATACATTAGACATGATGAATTAAGCTTCTTTACACGCCAATTACTCCTGATTCCATGAACGGGTCAGTACCTGTTGCGCATAGAATATATGCGTTTCCAGGGGTTCCACCCCTTGGCGGTTGGTTCCAAGGCGCCTGGCTCTCAAGTCATCCAGCAGGCTGCCTTTCGCCATGAACTCCGTGACGATGGTGAGACTGTCGCTACACACACCAAACATCGTGAGCAGCTTGTCGTGACGCAGTGCGCGCAGAACCTTCGTTTCCTTCAGGAACTCCTCTCGCGCCTTCGCCGGATCTTCCGACTTCAGTACCTTGATGGCCACCTGCACCCTGTTGTTCCACGTACCTTCGTCCAAGCCGACGATCGAAGGTCAACAACTTATGTTTTTGTTATTACTTTAAAGTTAAATTGCAGAATAGAGGGCAAAGTATATCTGCTATAATAACGAGAGTGATGGTCGAAAAAAGAGACAGCTTTAATTGTCTAATTAAATCAATCAATAAAGTAGTGCTTCCACGAATTAAGTTGCATAAAAAGAATAGCATATCCCCAGGGAACTAGCTTGGCTCTGAGGCACTCAGACAGACACACAGACCTGCCCCAGTGAACATCAACCAAGTGACAATCAGACAGACACACAGACAGACCTACCCCAGTGAACATCAACCAAGTGACAACCAAACAGACACACAGACCTACCCCAGTGAACATCAACCAAGTGACAACCAGACAGACACACAGACAGACCTACCCCAGTGAACATCAGCCAAGTGACACGCAGACAGACATACAGACAGACCTACCCCAGGGAACATCAACCAAGTGACACCCAGGCCGACACACAGACAGACCTACCCCAGTGAACATCAACCAAGTGACACCCAGACAGACATACAGACAGACCTACCCCAGTGAACATCAACCAAGTGACACCCAGGCCGACACACAGACAGACCTACCCCAGTAAACATCAACCAAGTGACAATCCGACAAACACACAGACAGACCTACCCCAGTGAACATCAACCAAGTGACAACCAGACAGACACACAGACCTACCCCAATAAACATCAACCAAGTGACAACCAGACCGACACACAGACAGACCTACCCCAGTGAACATCAGCTCAGTGACACCCAGACAGACACACAGACATACCTAACCCACTGAACATCAACCAAGTGACACCCAGGCCGACACACAGACAGACCTACCCCAGTGAACATAAACCAAGTGACAACCAGACCGACACACAAACCTACCCCAGTGAACATCAGCCCAGTGACACCCAGACAGACAAACAGACAGACCTACCCCAGTGAACATCAGCTCAGTGACACCCAGACAGACACACAGACATACCTAACCCACTGAACATCAGCCAAGTGACACCCAGACAGACATACAGACAGACCTACCCCAGGGAACATCAACCAAGTGACACCCAGACAGACATACAGACAGACCTACCCCAGTGAACATCAAACAAGTGACACCCAGGCCGACACACAGGCAGACCTACCCCAGTGAACATCAACCAAGTGACACCCAGACAGACATACAGACAGACCTACCCCAGTGAACATCAAACAAGTGACACCCAGGCCGACACACAGACAGACCTACCCCAGTGAACATCAACCAAGTGACACCCAGACAGACATACAGACAGACCTACCCCAGCGAACATCAAACAAGTGACACCCAGACAGACACACAGACAGACTTACCCCAGTGAACATCAACCAAGTGACACCCAGGCCGACACACAGACAGACCTACCCCAGTGAACATCAGCCCAGTGACACCCAGACAGACAAACAGACAGACCTACCCCAGTGAACATCAGTCCAGTGACACCCAGACAGACACACAGACAGACCTACCCCAGTAAACATCAGCCCAGTAACACCCAGGCAGACACACAGACATACCTAACCCACTGAACATCAGCCAAGTGAGACCCAGACAGACATACAGACAGACCTACCCCAGTGAACATCAACCAAGTGACAACCAGACAGACACACAGACCTACCCCAGTGAACATCAACCAAGTGACAACCAGACCGACACACAGACAGGCCTACCCCAGTGAACATCAGCCAAGTGACACCCAGACAGACATACAGATAGACCTACCCCAGGGAACATCAACCAAGTGACACCCAGGCCGACACACAGACAGACCTACCCCAGTGAACATCAACCAAGTGACAACCAGACAGACAGACAGACCTACCCAGTGAACATCAACCAAGTGACAACCAGACCGACACACAGACAGGCCTACCCCAGTGAACATCAGCCAAGTGACACCCAGACAGACATACAGACAGACCTACCCCAGGGAACATCAACCAAGTGACACCCAGGCCGACACACAGGCAGACCTACCCCAGTGAACATCAACCAAGTGACACCCAGACAGACAGACAGACAGACCTAGCCCAGTGAACATCAGTCAAATTCCAACCAGACCGACACACAGACAGACCTACCCCAGTGAACATCAACCAAATGACATCCAGGTAGACACACAGACAGACCTACCCCAGTGAACATCAACCAAGTGACACCCAGACAGACAGACCTAGCCCAGTGAACATCAGTCAAATGCCAACCAGACCGACACACAGACAGACCTACCCCAGTGAACATCAACCAAATGACATCCAGGTAGACACACAGACAGACCTACCCCAGTGAACATCAGTCAAGTGACACCCGGACCGACACAGATAGATCTACCCCGGTGAACATCAGCCCAGTGACACCCAGACAGACAGACAGACCTACCTACCTCAGTGAACATCAGCCAAGTGACAACCAGACAGACACACAGACAGACATACCCAGTGAACATCAGCCAAGTGCCAACCAGACCGACACACACAGACCTACCCCCGTTAACATCAGCCAAGTGACACCCAGACAGCCACGACACACAGACAGACATACCCCGGTGAACATCAGCCCAGTGACACCCAGACAGACACACAGACATACCTAACCCACTGAACATCAGACAAGTGACACCTAGACCGACACATCGACATACCTACCCCAGTGAACATCAACCAAGTGACAATCCGATAGACACACAGACAGACCTACCCCAGTAAACATCAACCAAGTGACAACCAGACCGACACACAGACCTACCCCAGTGAACATCAACCAAGTGACAACCAGACAGACACACAGACCTACCCCAGTGAACATCAACCAAGTGACAACCAGACCGACACACAGACCTACCCCAGTGAACATCAACCAAGTGACAACCAGACAGACACACAGACCTACCCCAGTGAACAACAACCAAGTGACAACCAGACCGACACACAGACAGACCTACCCTAGTGAACATCAGCCAAGTGACACCCAGACAGACATACAGACAGACCTACCCCAGGGAACATCAACCAAGTGACACCCAGGCCGACACACAGACAGACCTACCCCAGTGAACATCAAACAAGTGACACCCAGGCCGACACACAGACAGACCTACCCCAGTGAACATCAACCAAGTGACACCCAGGCCGACACACAGACAGACCTACCCCAGTGAACATCAACCAAGTGACAATCCGACAGACACACAGACAGACCTACCCCAGTGAACATTAACCAAGTGGCAACCAGACAGACACACAGACAGACCTACCCCAGGGAACATCAACCAAGTGACAACCAGACCGACACACAGACAGGCCTACCCCAGTGAACATCAGCCAAGTGACACCCAGACAGACACACAGGCAGACCTACCCCAGGGAACATCAACCAAGTGACACCCAGGCCGACACACAGGCAGACCTACCCCAGTAAACATCAAACAAGTGACATCCAGGCCGACACACAGACAGACCTACCCCAGTGAACATCAACCAAGTGACACCCAGGCCGACACACAGACAGACCTACCCAAGTGAACATCAGCCCAGTGACACCCAGACAGACACACAGACCAGTAAACCTCAGCCCAGTGACCCCCAGACAGACACACAGACAGACCTACCCCAGTGAACATCAACCAAGTGACACCCATACAGGCACGACACACAGACAGACATACCCTGGTGAACATCAGCCCAGTGACACCCAGACAGACACACCGGCAGACCTACCCCAGTGAACATCAGCCTAGTGACACCCAGACAGACACACCGACAGACCTACCCCAGTGAACATCAACCAAGTGACACCCAGACAGACACACCGAAAGACCTACCCCAGTGAACATCAGCCCAGTGACACCCAGACAGACATACAGACAGACCTACCGCAGTGAACATCAACCAAGTGACACCCAGACAGACATACAGACAGACCTACCCCAGTGAACATCAACCACTTACACCCAGGCAGACATACATACAGATCTACCTCAGTGAACATCAGTCAAGTGACATCCAGACAGACACAGAGACAGACCTACCCCAGTGAACATCAGTCAAGTAACACCCGGACCGACACGGATAGATCTACCCCGGTGAACATCTGCCCAGTAAAAGCCCAGACAGACACGCAGACAGACCTACCTCAGTGAACATCAACCAAGTGACAACCAGACAGACACACAGACAGACATAACCAGTGAACATCAGCTAAGTGCCAACCAGACCGACACACACAGACCTACCCCCGTTAACATCAGCCAAGTGACACCCAGACAGCCACGACACACAGACAGACATTTCCCGGTGAACATCAGTCAAGTGACACCCAGACAGACACACAGACATACCTAACCCACTGAACATCAGACAAGTGACACCTAGACCGACACATAGACATACCTACCCCAGTAAACATCAACCAAGTGACAATCAGACAGACACCCAGACAGACCTACGCCACTGAACATCAGTCAAGTGACACCCAGACAGACACACAGACAGACCTACCGCAGTGAACATAAGCCCAGTGCCAACCAGACAGACACACAGACAGACCTACCTCAGTGAACATAAGCCCAGTGCCAACCAGACAGACACACAGACAGACCTACCTCAGTGAACATGAACCAAGTGACACCCAGACAGACACACAGACAGACCTACCCCAGTGAACATCAGCCAAGTGACACCCAGACAGACACACAGACCTCCCCAAGTGAACATCAGCCAAGTGACAACCAGGCAGATACACGGATAGAACAACCCCAGTGAACATCAGCCCAGTGACACCCAGACAGACACACAGACAGACATACCCCACTGAACATCAGCCAAGTGACATCTAGACAGACACACAGACAGACATACGCCACTGAACATCAGTCATGGACACCCAGACCGACACACAGACAGACCTACCCCAGTGAACATCAGCGAAGTGACACCCAGACAGACGCACAGACAGACCTACCCCAGTGAACATCAGCCAAGTGACATCGAGACAGACACACAGACAGACATACCCCAGTGACCATCAGTCAAGTGACACCCAGACAGACCTACCCCAGTGAACATCAGCCAAGTGCCAACCAGACCGACACACAGACAGACCTACCCCAGTTAACATCAGCCAGATGACACCCAGGCAGACCTACCCCAGTGAACATCAGCCAAGTGCCAACTAGACAGACACACAGATAGACCTACCCCAGCGAACATCAGCCACGTGACACCCAGACAGACCTACCCCAGTGAACATCAGCCAAGTGCCAACCAGACCGACACACAGACAGACCTACCCCAGTTAACATCAGCCAAGTGACACCCAGACAGCCACGACACACAGACAGACATACCCCGGTGAACATTAGTAAAGTGACACCCAGACAGACACAGAGACAGACCTACCCCAGTGAATATCAACCAAGTGACAACCAGGCAGAACCACAGACAGACCTACCCCAGTGAACATCAGCCAAGTGCCAACCAGACAGACACAGAGACAAACCTACCACAGTAAACTAGGCCAAAGTTCCCTGTTCCAATTGGCGCTCCTTTGTCCAACGAAGCTGGTGGGATCTCAAAAGTTTCTTCGCCGAGCCGTGGCAGAAAGTCCGGAGGTTCCTTGACACATGGAGTTCCCAGAGCGCAACACAAGCCGTTGTCTTCTGTATCTGCAAGTTATATAATTATCAAGAAATGTAAACAAATTAAACCAGCAATTAATAATGCAACTGTGACGAAAAAT
This sequence comes from Arenicola marina, assembly GCA_964019135.1. Classification (NCBI taxonomy): domain Eukaryota; kingdom Metazoa; phylum Annelida; class Polychaeta; family Arenicolidae; genus Arenicola; species Arenicola marina. The sequence continues at coordinate 4,983,453 of OZ025257.1, read as the reverse complement.
GCTATATTTTTTACGTCTCTCACTTGCACGATATATTAATAGTTGCATTTGCATATACACGACCCTTATATCTGTATAATGCAGCCTGTCGATGTAGATTAGGATAGCTTTAATGGACAGCAAAGACCAGTGATGAATGTTCACTGAAGCTATAGCCCAGCTAACAATTGAACGTTCCGCGAACGTTAATAGAGAGTTCGCTGAGGGTTTCGCGAACGTTCACATGGAACGTTCGAGGTACGTTCGCCAGGAAAAAAATGTTTACGTCTGTTGAACCTTTAAGCCAACGTTCGCTGAACGTTCACAATGAACGTTCGAGGTACGTACGCCAGGAAAGTTTTTGTTACGTTAATTGAACTTCTAGCGAACGTTCGCTGAACGTTTAAAAAAACCGTTACCTCACCTTCTGCTGACGCGCGACAAACGATCAAATTACGATCCAGTCACACGAAACGAACTATGTGATGTATAATTCCCTTTAATAGTACAAGCCATAATGATGGCCGCTCCAATCCGCTGGCCGTGGAATACTCGTTAACATGCCCGCATGGGCGACAAAAAAACATGAAAACAAAGTGGTCAGTAATAATAGGGATACCTACTATTGACCCCCATGATAGACCACAAATTACTGGTATCTTAGATAGCCTGATTATACAGACATTTAGACTGCTATTAAGATATGTTACTAACGTAAATGATCATATTATTGCTACCCTCTCCCTACCTTCCAGAAAACTGCCTATCAAAATCCCACGCGGCGAACGAAGCCAATTACTTAGGTGCCAATTCTAGACACAAGTATTTGCGACAACTACTGGTAACAAGCCTGGTTAGACTGCAAGGTCGCAGTCCAATGGGCAAGGGTAGAATATTATATCTCACTATTGGTCCGTTGTGACATAAATAGATCAAAAACTACCTGCGCCAACTGGGTTATCCCTGCATTTGACTTTTCGCTGAGGCCTCCTACACGGTGCCTCTTGTGGGGTAGCGGTCCCTCCTAGGTATGTGTGAGGGAGGGGGGTGGGGGAGTCCATTCTGGGTGTATGACAATATGTGCATGAGGGTAGGTCTGTGCTATGGCGTATATGGCCGAAATGTTGTCATAAAGAATGAACAATTTGGTTAAGAGTAGCCGACACGTACAATGGAGTAATCGTTTTCGACATAGTAGTTGTACATGCATGGTCGTGTGGTGGGGTACCTCCCCCCCTTTCAGACACTATAGTATACCTGTGCCCCACCCCCGGGCGTCAAAAAATAACTGACCTCTTGGTGCCAATTTTGTTCACCCCCCCCCCTGATGAAGAATCCATCAGCGTGCCACTCTCCTGGTCGCATGATTTCATGTGTCCCCCCTTTGAAGAATTCCTGCACGCGCCCCTGACATGCATGCGTGCAAGAGATGAACGGGAATAAACAGACATGATGCAGCTGGGCCTATCTCACAGGAGGGGCGGATCCAGACTATAGGGGGTGGGGGGGGGGTGGGCTTGAATTTCGCGATTACAGTGCTTAGGCAGCGGAAGTGGGGTGGGAGGGGGGCGGTTCTGGCCCTTCGTCAGCATCAGGCTGCTGCTCCTGGACATAGGATAGGCTTATTTGTTTTCTGGTGGGGGGGGGCTACTGTGGCTTAAGCCCCCCCCCCCCCCTCCACCCTCTGGTCAAGCCGCAGAAGCCCCCCTGTAAATAAATAAGCCTATCCTATGTCCAGGAGCAGCAGCCTGATGCTGACGAAGGGCCAGAACCGTGTGCCCCGGGGTGCCCCCCACCCCCCTCCCGGCCTGTGTCTGTGGATCTGCGGCTCGTGTACACGTGTTACTCGTGTAACTCGATGAGGACAGATAGACGTGTCAGAAATCATTCATAGTGACTTAATCACCGATAATGCGAACAATCAGATGGAGCGATGTTGGTCACCAATAAGTGTCCTATTCGAAGAAACACTGACAAGTCATCAATCTTAATAAACGTCCAAATGGCAGATTTAGGACTTACACTTTACAGACGAGGCTCGAGGCAACCAAGTAAAATTATAACCCCTGAAGGCCTTGGGTTGCCGTCTAACAGAAGCTCTGTAGAACAAACTAAGCAACACTCGCCGCCAAATCTCGCATTTCTAAACTCCATAGATGTTATGTTCCGTTGGAACCGCCGTGATAGCACCGTTGATATCTTACAACAGTCCTCGATGTTTCACGACATGTCCATCTTTTCCCACACAACAAATTTCGAATAGGGCTATACAGTTCTCGCGATCGGGCCGCGAGACTTCAGTTTTGGGGACAAACAAACACACGTGCTCCATGTTGAAGTATAGGCAGCTATAAGTCAATTTCTTTCCAGGTTTATTCTAAAGACTATGAGTACAATTTCACTAAACATGGCTATGGGAGATATACGTTAAAATATTTGGAGGCGATGAAGCGCAGAACTTTGGGAATATACAAGGAAAAATCCGTCTTCAAAACGCTCGAAAGCTAAAAATAACGTTCTAAATTTAGCCCTGCACCCGGGCTTTCGCAAGTTCACCAAACAGCGAGTGACGTCACAGAGTTTCGCGTGCCTCCGCGGTAACAAAAATGGCGAGAGCAAGTGATCGACTTAACCATTCCGCTGTCAAAATGTGCAGTGCATGGAGTAACAACACACGGGTGCGTCATTAAACCACATGGTAAAGATAAAATAAGACCAGTTGGATGTTTTCGTATCACTTTTGGGTCACGAAAAGACCAAGTTTCTTAATATTTGTAAGTTTTCTGTTTGAAGCGTTGCGCCAACGTTGTCACCGGAGAGAATCCGTGTGACGTCATAATGCGTCGTTTTCGTAGTAAATGCAAAAAAACGTTTCTCAGTCGTATTGTCCAGTCGTAAAAAATATTCGTCATTGTGATGGCGCAAACGAATAAAAAATATGTCATCTATCCGTTTTGTGAAGCTAAATTTCTTAAATATTTTTAATCATAGCGCTAGGCCTTCCGCAATGGACCCACCCCTCGACGCCTGGCTTTTGCGCAGGTAGTCTAGTTCCCAGTCTCTCTCTTTGCGTAACATGCACGTCACCCCTACGTCACAGATAGTCAGGATACCAGTGTGCGCAGAGATCCTAAACTCGTTCCGAACACGTGCTTCGTTTGTTTGTCCCCAAAATGAGCAAACCGGAAGTCTAAGCGAACGAGACTTTATAGCCCTATCGCCCGCCTCTCGCCGCTCGTCTTGGGCGAAAGTTATAAACTGCTCGCGTCGCGCGCAGGCAGAGCGAATGTTTGTCAACAATCACACTTGGACCGGCATCTCAACCTGATTCCGCAGCGTTCATTTTTTTGGAGACAGCCAAAAACGTGGGGGGCGAGGGCAGATGTCCCCACTGCCCCCTGCTTCTGACGGCCCTGCTGCCCCCCCCCCCCACCCTGATATAATATGCTGGAGGTTGGCATATGGGGAAGTATTGGATGGAGGGGGGGCAATGCTGACCATCTAGAGCAAGAGCGCGGGGGGGGGGGGGGAGTAGGAGGCAAGTGGGTGTGAATTTCGTGCTGGATTGTCACATAATTTGACGTGCATTGTATTTACGTTTACGAGGCCGTCTAAACTTAGACCGTTTGTCCTTCTTCACGCCGACACATTTCTTTAATGGAACCCCCGGTCCACGTGTGATTGTTGACATACTGGTCACTAACAAATCCAGACACGCATAGACGGGCCCTGTCAGATGTTTCCCCGTCATACAGTCACAGAACTGGGGCTAGGGGTTGACGCAGGACTTGTCGAAAATCATGCGATCTTGCTTCACGCAAAGAAGTTGGGGTGGGTTGGAGGGGTCGGGCAGACATCCCACATTGTGCTTTAAGCATGTGGGGTCGACGGTCCAATCTTTTTTTCTGTCTCTCCTAATTTCCCTGGCTTTCGACGTTTCCCTTCCGTTGGCCACATTATTTGGGATCGGGAACGCTAGGCCTATAGCATATAATGATAATCTAATTAGAACTAAAATGTAATGATACACGGCCCTTCGAGGAACGTTCCCGGAAGGTAGTTATATGCACGACCGTTCGGAGAACGTTCCCAGAAGGTAGCTTTACATCCCATTAATCAACGGTTAATTTTACGCTCAGTGTCTCAGTTTAGGGAACGTTCCCTGTAGCTTTCAACAGGGGGAAGCTAAAATCTAAATATTCCAGGAACGTTCCCGGAAGGTATCTCTCCAACCGAATCAGGCCGTAGCGTTCACTGAACGTTCGCAGAAGGCTAAACGCTAACGTAACCAAAATATAACCCCAAGCGAACGGTTCGCTGAACGTTCGGTGTTTGCTGGGAGAGGTCTGGAAGGGGGTCCAGTGTTGATTTTTTTTCTGAATTTTCAGCGTCGAATGTCTATTTTCCCGTTTCGCGTCGCTTTTGGGCAAAGATCAGTTTATATTACCATATTAGTACTTTAAAAACCCCTTTAAGAACAAGAAAAGGCAAGAAAAGAATATAAGAGCAAATACGACCTTATCTTGATCTAAGATGTCACATGCTTTCAAATGCAAGATGCTTCATTCTACATTGCATTCATATAGCTAACGCTGTATTCATGTACTTACAAATTCTTTGTCCAGCAAGTTCCCAAACAAAAAATAGGCAGCGAATAATAGAGCATATGAAATGAAGGATAAAGACTATTAAACGTGGAATTATAGATCACGGCCTTGGCTTTTTTTCTAGGGTTTTAGTATTGACTCTTGAGTTCTTTAGATTGAACTGAACCAGTATGGCACGATATAGCCTTACAGGCTGAAAGTGCCGTTAAGCCCCAATCCAGTCAAGATCGCTTTAGTCTCATTTTAATACCAGATGGCGCTGCTGCTCGGTCGTTCACTTGAGCGTTATTTACATGAATAGTATGTACATAGCATGTAAAATGAAGCATCTGAAATTTTGGCCCAAATTTCATTCCATATTTTCCGAGGAATGTTCTTTTGTGTTGGGTTTAAACATTGGAAAAAGGTTGATGTGGCAAGTTATTGTGTTGCTTTTTTACGGATGCTTATTATCACTTATCCCACGCTGACCAAGCGACAAGGGGGCTGGCAGACAAGCCGCATGTGTTCATATGATGCGGAGGGTGATATGGTTGTTAAGCTGCTATGGTTGCATAACATGATATGTATAACAAGCTCAGACCACAGTTCTATGCTTTATAAAACGATGTTTTAGCAATACCCTGCGGGTCAAATATAATACCCTGTTAAGGGTATGAGTCAAACGTACCCTTGAGGAACGCCACGAGAGCCATCAGGTCAGGGTGTTTGTGGCGTGCGTCGATGAACACGAAGTTGTCTTGGGCCAAGATCGCATAGGCCTTGACCTTGTCGCTGACGTCATCGCCGGCGCACGTGACGTAGAGGATGTACTTGCGTCTGATTGCTGAGACGTGGACCGTGGCGGGGGGAGGAGGGTGGAAAATACAATGATAGACTGAATGATATACTGGGCGTGTGTGTTGAAATGATTTATTGTGTACTGAATTTGACCATTAAGCTAGGTGTATGTCAACAAATACTGAGATATTGTTCTGGAAGCAGTTTCAATCTTTACTAAACGTAAAACTTACAAAGCGTACGAAGAATTAGCACATGACATATCGTAGATCACTCGAAGCTATAGGTCTATGTATACACGCAGGGGGAGATCTAGCGACAGGGGGGAGGGGGCTCTAGAAATAAAACTTGCCACCGGGGGGCTGGAAATGACCGTGTGTGTCCACCAAATTTTTCATAGGGGAGGGGGGATTTCGAATTTAACAGTCCTTAATACGCCTCTGGGTTACATCTACAAAATGTCGCTTTCCGATGTATTTCGTCGGAAAGGCGGACTTTCACAGTGTATGCTCAAGTTCGCAAGGGAGAGGGGGGGGGGGCAACCCCCTAACACTCCCCCCCCCTCCCGCCCCTAGCTGATACAAACTACATGAGCTTAAACAAATAGCGGACAGCGCAACATCGTAGTGTACATTTATTATACTCACCATTGCAGTATAAAAGTTCTAACAGAATAGCTAATGATAGGGATTTAGATTAACAACGTTCAAGCAGTGCCATAACCTACGCCCTAGGCTGGTCTTCACGTCATTGTCGATGACCAGGAAGGTGCCTGGGTCCCCGTCTGAGTCCAGCAGCATGGACCGCGCAGCCCTGGTACCAATGCGACCATGGAACCAGCTGTACAAAGAAAACCCGATAAATCTCGTGCCAGCTCAATTATTTCGGATCTCTATCTTAATTGTTACTCGATGGCTTATATTTCTGTGTGTAATTTCTATGTAGGGTCCATCCACCTTCCTGACGCCCCATCTCCCCCGACAGCATCCCCCCCCCCCCGCCTCCCTCATCTCCCAGCCCGCAGCTCATGGGATATGCCCCCAATAACGCGTACAACCTGTCCAACAGTTATATGATGCTACAAAATGTCATCGATGATATGTCGCTGAATGTCATTGTACATTTTGCGACTGAGGGACGTGTGACGTGGTACACAATGTGCCTTGACATGGGCGTGTCCAGGGGGGGGGGGACAGACCCTAAGATATATCTGTGCCCCCCCCCTTTTCAAATCCTGTGCCCCCTGGCCCGGCCTCTTCTTAGCATCAAGTTTAGTTTATGTATCCTTTCCTTATCTTGCCGAATATTATTAAGTTTGCAAATAGTACATAACGTGCACCTCGAGCACCTATGTCTCAGGCTTTTAACCGCATTTTGTTAAAATTTTTGTTAAGCATTTCAATATCTACCCAAATTTATCCCCGATTTCACTACCTACGCAACTTGACCCCAACGCCCCCATTTCACTACCTACCCAGTTCTTTGTTAATTTATTGTGCCCCCCCCCCCCCACCACCCCGCTTTTCAATAATTGCTGCACACGCCCCAGCTTGGCCCCCACGTCACTCACTCCTGTGCCAGCAGGCTGCCCTCCGGCGCCACGTAGGCCTCAGGGACGTGGCCTTCAATGCCGCGGCGCACACAGGCCACCAGAACACCGTTTTCGTAGCTGAAAACGAAACTCTACAAAATTACAACCTGCATTATACAAATCTCTTCATATTGTACTGCCATTTTTAATAAATATTGTTCAGAAAAGAGATCCATACCTCTTCATTACTTGTTCCTTTTTTACCCGCACCCAGTAATCAGATGGTATATTTTGAGAGTAGGTTTTAAATATGCTATAACAACGACATATACACATGCCAATCGGCGGAGACGCATGAACTCAGCTTTCGATCAGACAAATCAAAAAAGAGGATCTAGGATTCTCCTTCAGAAGCTGACGACCGTGAGGGGCACCACATTTTTCAGAGAGAATACTATCCGTTGCCATCTGTGAAACGCCGAAAAATAACCAGTGACGAATTTTACGAACGCCGTGTAGCCGACTACGGGGCTTGTTCGACTAATGTTACCATGTAACTGATGCACGAGTTTAGCAGTAGTCGGCTAAACTATGCACGTGAAATAGGCCACAGGAACCGAAGGGACAACCCTGTACGGTCAACGGACTGGCACTCTACTGGCTGAGCTGACCGGGCTGCGTGGTGATTGGTCGATTGGTCGCCATCCTCTGAAACCCTTCCCCATCCAATACGTTGTAATTACAGCTTATTACAGACGCGCGATGCCTTGGGGTCTGCGGGTCATTGACCGACTGTACCTGGAGCCCCGGGCTACAAGGCGGTCTCCCTTCCTCAGGCAGAGGTCCCCAAGTGTCACAGGCATGTATTCATACAGAGCCACCAGGGTCTGGCCTTAAAGAATGAGGAACAACACGTCAATTTCGACCACATATACACGTGTAATGGCCAACAGGTAAGCAATATGTCACACACAATGGAAATGCTCCATCTTGTGGCACGCCAAGAAACAAATACCACTTCATGAATTGACTCACTACAGTTCATGATCATGTCACGTCATTACAGTTCGTGACCATGTCCTATCATTAAAGTTTGTTACCATGTCCTGTCATTACAGTGTGTGGCCATGTCCTGTCATTACAGTTTGTGACCATGTCCTGTCATTACAGTGTGTGATCCTGTCATGTCATTACAGTTCGTGACAATATCCTACCATTACAGTTTGTGATCATGTCCTGTCATCACAGTTCGTGTCCATGTCCTATCATTACAGTTCGTGACCATGTCCTATCATTACAGTTCGTGACCATGTCCAATCATTACAGTTCGTGACCATGTCCTATCTCGATGAGTTCTCACCTGGGGTCACACTGATCTTAAGATAGGGATCTGGCGACACCGGTTCGGCAGGGACACTCGGTAGCACTGCCAACGAAACCAGGTCACAGGCGGCTTAAGATGAAGTTATGTCATAGGGTCGACAGAATATTGACTTGATCTACATCTCCTGGCATATCTTGATTTTAATAATATTATAATAATACTCTACGTTACGTTAAACGTTTAAAACTGAAACCAATTCAAAGGTAAATGGTTTGTTAATAAACATTAGCGTATTGTCCAAAAAAACGAATTCCAACTTGATGCTGATATAGTTCGTTTATTAACATAAAATGATAATGTCCACCTACTGTAGTCGTCATCGGTCGGGGTCACAGGCCGCGGTATCGGGGGGGGCGGCAAAATGGCTTCAGGATTTTTGGCCACATGTCTATTGCCAGAAAGTAATGTGACGTCATAGAATACGGGTATACGACTAATGTGACGTCATTGAATACGGGTATACGACCAATGTGACATCATTGAATGCGGGTATACGACTAATGTGACGTCATTGATCACGGGTATAGGACTAATGTGACGTCATTGAATACGGGTATACGACTAATGTGACGTCATTGAATACGGGTATAGACTAATGTGACGTCATTGAATACAGGTATACGACTAATGTGACGTCATTGAATACGGGTATAGACTAATGTGACGTCATTGAATACGGGTATACGACTAATGTGACCTCATGGAATACGGGTATAAGACTGATATGACGTCATCGAATACAGGTATACGACTAATGTGACGTCATTGAATACGGTTATACGACTAATGTGACGTCATTGAATACGGGTATACGACTAATGTGACGTCATTGAATACGGGTATACGACTAATGTGACGTCATTGAATACGGGTATACGATGTGACTAATGTCATTAAATACGTGGCTTACTTAATGTCAAGCCCAATGTATAACTATTTGGGTACTACACGGGTACAGCCAACAAATATTGTGTTAATACACTATCACTGCATTGTCAACGATTTTTTGTCCATAAAACACGCCTTTAATATTCCAACCACGTTAAGAATAAGAGTGTTAATATGCTCAACACATGGCTCTGATCCACATTGTACCCCTGGCTTTGTAATAGATCAACCGTTGTAGTATAGTCGCAGAGAAACACACATTTCGGGCTCCAAGGGTATACTCGTTTTCACTGAGCCTGCATATAGTAGCAATAAATATTGATATTAAATGTCATCGCAGGAGAAACATGTACAGGACGTACCGAATTTGTGCTTGAACGTTTCGAAAAGGAGGCCGTGAGGCCGCTTCAACTTGACGGCATTTGGCGATGAGGTTATTCAAAGGCGCCGGAATTCCCAGGTCTGCAGCATTGGCGGACCCTGCAGAGTGTTGATAGATGTAACAACACAGACTGGAAGTGAAGCGGTGTCCGGCCGTGTATTTAGATGAGGGACATAAACTTATGTACGAACAAAAATGACCTCTTGTCGTACGATGTCCGTAGAAACCAGTCGTAAAAACTGTACATGGTTGCTACTTCAAGGCTTGCCTGCAGTGTTCTGGGTGGTACCTGAAGGCCTAGCTGCAGTGTCCTGGCTGGTCCATGAATTCCTATCTGCAGTGTCCTGGCTGGTATTTAAAGGCCTATCTGCAGTGTCCTGGCTGGTACCTGAAGGCCTATCTGCAGTGTCCTGGCTGGTACTTAAAGGCCTATCTGCAGTGTCCTGGCTGGTACTTAAAGGCCTATCTGCAGTGTCCTGGCTGGTGCTTAAAGGCCTAGCTGCAGTGTCATGGCTGGTACTTAAAGGCCTAGCTGCAGTGGCCTGGCTGGTAGTTAAAGGTCTATTTGCAGTGCCCTGGCTGGTATATAAAGGTCTACCTGCAGTGTCATAGCTGGTACTTAAGGGCCTACCTGCAGTGTCCTGGCTGGTACTTAAGGGCCTACCTGCAGTGTCATGGCTGGTACCTAAAGGTCTACCTGCAGTGTCATGGCTGGTACTTAAAGGCCTATCTGCAGTGTCCTGGCTGGTACTTAAAGGCCTAGCTGCAGTGTTCTGGCTGTTAGTTAAAGGTCTATTTGCAGTGCCCTGGCTGGTACCTGAAGGCCTCGCTGCAGTGTCCTAGCTGGTGCTTAAAGGCCTAGCTGCAGTGTCCTGGCTGGTACTTAAAGGTCTACCTGCAGTGTCATGGCTGGTACTTAAAGGCCTATCTGCAGTGTCCTGGCTGGTACTTAAGGGCCTACCTGCAGTGTCATGGCTGGTACTTAAAGGTCTAACTGCAGTGTCATGGCTGGTACTTAAAGGCCTATCTGCAGTGTCCCGGCTGGTACATAAGGGCCTAGCTGCAGTGTCATGGCTGGTACTTAAAGGCCTAGCTGCAGTGTCCAGGCTGGTGCTTAAAGGCCTAGCTGCAGTGTCCTGGCTGGTGCTTAAAGGCCTAGCTGCAGTGTCCTGGCTGGTACTTAAAGGTCTACCTGCAGTGTCATGGCTGGTACTTAAAGGCCTATCTGTAGTGTCCTGGCTGGTACTTAAGGGCCTACCTGCAGTGTCATGGCTGGTACTTAAAGGTCTACCTGCATTGTCATGGCTGGTACTTAAAAGCCTATCTGCAGTGTCCTGGCTGGTACTTAAAGGTCTACCTGTAGTGTCATGGCTGGTACTTAAAGGCCTATCTGCAGTGTCCTGGCTGGTACTTAAGGGCGTACCTGCAGTGTCATGGCTGGTACTTAAAGGTCTACCTGCAGTGTCATGGCTGGTACTTAAAGGCCTATCTGCAGTGTCCTGGCTGGTACTTAAGGGCCTACCTGCAGTGTCCTTGCTGGTACTTAAAGGTCTACCTGCAGTGTCATGGCTGGTACTTAAAGGCCTATCTGCAGTGTCCTGGCTGGTACTTAAGGGCCTACCTGCAGTGTCATGGCTGGTACTTAAAGCTCTACCTGCAGTGTCATGGCTGGTACTTAAAGGCCTATCTGCAGTGTCCTGGCTGGTACTTAAGGGCCTACCTGCAGTGTCATGGCTGGTACTTAAAGGTCTACCTGCAGTGTCATGGCTGGTACTTAAGGGCCTACCTGCAGTGTCCTGGCTGGTACTTAAAGGCCTAGCTGCAGTGTCCTGGCTGGTAGTTAAAGGTCTATTTGCAGTGCCCTGGCTGGTACTTAAAGGTCCACCTGCAGTGTCATGGTTGGTACTTAAGGGCCTACCTGCAGTGTCCTGGCTGGTACTTAAAGGTCTACCTGCAGTGTCATGGCTGGTACTTAAAGGTCTACCTGCAGTGTCATGGCTGGTTATTAAGGGCCTACTTGCAGTGTCCTGAGTGGTACTTAAAGGCCTAGCTGCAGTGTCATAGCTGGTACTTAAAGGTCTACCTGCAGTGTCCTGGCTGGTACTTAAAGGCCTATCTGTAGTGTCCTGGCTGGTACTTAAGGGCCTACCTGCAGTGTCCTGGCTGGTACCTAAAGGTCTACCTGCAGTGTCATGGCTGGTACTTAAGGGACTACCTGCAGTGTCCTGACTGGTACTTAAAGGCCTAGCTGAAGTGTCCTGGCTGGTAGTTAAAGGTCTATTTGCAGTGCCCTGGCTGGTACTTAAAGGTCCACCTGCAGTGTCATGGTTGGTACTTAAGGGCCTACCTGCAGTGTCCTGGCTGGTACTTAAAGGTCTACCTGCAGTGTCATGGCTGGTACTTAAAGGTCTACCTGCAGTGTCCTGGCTGGTTATTAAGGGCCTACTTGCAGTGTCCTGAGTGGTACTTAAAGGCCTAGCTGCAGTGTCCTGGCTGGTACTTAAAGGTCTACCTGCAGTGTCATGGTTGGTACTTAAAGGCCAACCTGCAGTGTCCTGGCTCGTTATTAAGGGCCAACTTGCAGTGTCCTGAGTGGTACTTAAAGGCCTAGCTGCAATGCCCTGTCTGGTACTTAAATGTCTACCTGCAGTATCATGGCTGGTACTTAAGGGCCTACCTGCAGTGTCCTGGCTGGTACTTAAAGGCCTAGCTGCAGTGTCCTAGCTGGTACTTATAGGCCTAGCTGCAGTGCTCGGGCTGGTACTTAAAGGCTTACCTGCTGTTTGCTGCCTGTGTGCCATAAGATCCGCGAGTAATTCGCCGTATGACCACACGTCCGACATCAGGGTGCAGTGGCCGGTATTCTTCGCCTCTGGGGCCTGGCAGCGTCCTGCGACGGCCAATGCATTCATTGTCATTTTTCGGTAAAAGGCGTGGTTTCAACCTGGTATTTATTGACGTGCTGCAAAAGTATACAGTTTTTTTGGCCAGCATATCAGCATACACACCCCGTACGCTCACCCTTCACCATTGGTTATCTATATGAGCTCCTGACAACCTAAACTAACATCTGGCCAGAATGGCAAATTTATATACGATCCACTCATTGTGTCACAAGTTCTGGTCGCTTGGAAACCAGCTGGGTTCATAAACTTAATATCCTAACTCGATGCCGATATAGAGATCCTAATATATTGTTTCATCTCGATCAATTCGCAGGAATGGCACAAAACAGCCTTACAGGCTGAAAGTGCCGTTAAATATCAAAATCATATAAACTTCCCCCTTATGTATATTTAAAGCTGTTAACGTACGTGTGTCCTCTCCGTTGGCTCTAAATGCTCTATGCAGTCCGCAGTCAGCGATCTTCACCTTGAAGGTCGGCCCGAGCAGAACTCTGGAGCTGGATAGATGACCATGAACGACACTCCTATCTGCCAGGTAGGTCATGCCATCTGCCACCTGCAACGTCAATTAGTAATTAAGTGTATATTTTATTGGCACTTATTAGTCCCCAATAGGTGCTGGCTCAACTCCATACCCGGCTTAGTAAGGAAATGTCACGCTCTCACCGCCGCTCTCTCGGGATCCTGCCACTCGAATGGCCATGTCCAAATAGCAGCAAAGTCAACGTTTTCCCATGATCTTGTATCGGTCTAGCCGATATGTGAACAGATATGTATCATTTTGCATATGTGTGAACTCAGCTAATAAGCCTTGCTTCTGCTGCCGTTAATCTGTTTAATATAATTTCTTTTGGATGTTGTATACGTTTTGTAGAAAGGTCGGTACCATGTTCATAGAAGACCACCCACCCTGACCCTCCTCCTGTACGGGTGTACCTGAAGGCCAAAGGGGGGTAGCATGTACACAGAACACCCCCCACCCTGACCCTCCTCCTGCCCGGGTGTACCTGAAGGCCAAAAGGGGGCACCATGTACATAGAACACCACCCACCCTGACCCCCCTCCTGTACGGGTGTACCTGAAGGCCAAAGGGGGGTACCATGTACACGGAACACCACCCACCCTGACCCCCATCCAGTCCGTGTGTACCTGAAGGTCAAAGGGGGGGGGGTACCATGTACACAGAACACCACCCACCCTGACCCCCCTCCTGTACGGGTGAACCTGAAGGCCAAAGGGGGGGGGTACCATGTACACAGAACACCACCCACCCTGACCCCCCTCCTGCCCGGCTGTACCTGAAGGCCAAAGGGGGGTACCATGCACAGCCCCCCCCCCCACCCTGACCCCCATCTTGCCCGGGTGTACCTGATGGCCAAAGAGGGGTACCATGCACAGCCCCCCCCCCACCACCCTGACCCTCCTCCTGCCCGGGTGTACCTGAAGGCCAAAAGGGGGCACCATGTACATAGAACACCACCCACCCTGACCCCCCTCCTGTACGGGTGTACCTGAAGGCCAAAGGGGGGTAGCATGTACACAGAACACCCCCCACCCTGACCCCCCTCCTGCCCGGGTGTACCTGAAGGCCAAAAGGGGGGTACCATGTTCATAGAAGACCACCCACCCTGACCCCCCTCCTGTACGGGTGTACCTGAAGGCCAAAGGGGGGGGGGGGTACCATGTACACAGAACACCACCCACCCTGACCCCCCTCCTGTACGGGTGTACCTGAAGGCCAAAGGGGGGGGGGTACCATGTACACAGAACACCACCCACCCTGACCCCCCTCCTGTACGGGTGTACCTGAAGGCCAAAGGGGGGGGGGTACCATGTACACAGAACACCACCCACCCTGACCCCCCTCCTGTACGGGTGTACCTGAAGGCCAAAGGGGGGTAGCATGTACACAGAACACCACCCACCCTGACCCCCCTCCTGTACGGGTGTACCTGAAGGCCAAAGTGGGGGGGGGTACCATGTACACAGAACACCACCCACCCTGACCCCCCTCCTGTACGGGTGTACCTGAAGGCCAAAGGGGGGTAGCATGTACACAGAACACCACCCACCCTGACCCCCCTCCTGTACGGGTGTACCTGAAGGCCAAAGGGGGGGCTGGTACCATGTACACAGAACACCACCCACCCTGACCCCCCTCCTGTCCGGGTGAACCTGAAGGCCAAAGGGGGGGGGTACCATGTACACAGAACACCACCCACCCTGACCCCCCTCCTGCCCGGCTGTACCTGAAGGCCAAAGGGGGGTACCATGCACAGCCCCCCCCCACCCTGACCCCCATCTTGCCCGGGTGTACCTGATGGCCAAAGAGGGGTACCATGCACAGCCCCCCCCACCACCCTGACCCTCCTCCTACCCGGGTGTACCTGAAGGCCGAAGGGGGGTACCATGCACACACCCCCCGCCCCCCACCCTGACTCCCCTCCTGCCCGGGTGTACCTGAAGGCCAAAAGGGGGCACCATGTACATAGAACACCACCCACCCTGACCCCCCTCCTGTACGGGTGTACCTGAAGGCCAAAGGGGGGTAGCATGTACACAGAACACCCCCCACCCTGACCCCCCTCCTGCCCGGGTGTACCTGAAGGCCAAAAGGGGGGTACCATGTTCATAGAAGACCACCCACCCTGACCCCCCTCCTGTACGGGTGTACCTGAAGGCCAAAGGGGGGGGGGGGTACCATGTACACAGAACACCACCCACCCTGACCCCCCTCCTGTACGGGTGTACCTGAAGGCCAAAGGGGGGGGGGGGTACCATGTACACAGAACACCACCCATCCTGACCCCCCTCCTGTACGGGTGTACCTGAAGGCCAAAGGGGGGGGGTACCATGTACACAGAACACCACCCACCCTGACCCCCCTCCTGTACGGGTGTACCTGAAGGCCAAAGGGGGGTAGCATGTACACAGAACACCACCCACCCTGACCCCCCTCCTGTACGGGTGTACCTGAAGGCCAAAGGGGGGGGGTACCATGTACACAGAACACCACCCACCCTGACCCCCCTCCTGTACGGGTGTACCTGAAGGCCAAAGGGGGGTAGCATGTACACAGAACACCACCCACCCTGACCCCCCTCCTGTACGGGTGTACCTGAAGGCCAAAGGGGGGGCTGGTACCATGTACACAGAACACCACCCACCCTGACCCCCCTCCTGTCCGGGTGAACCTGAAGGCCAAAGGGGGGGGGGGTACCATGTACACAGAACACCACCCACCCTGACCCCCCTCCTGCCCGGCTGTACCTGAAGGCCAAAGGGGGGTACCATGCACAGCCCCCCCCCACCCTGACCCCCATCTTGCCCGGGTGTACCTGATGGCCAAAGAGGGGTACCATGCACAGCCCCCCCCCCCCACCACCCTGACCCTCCTCCTACCCGGGTGTACCTGAAGGCCGAAGGGGGGTACCATGCACACACCCCCCGCCCCCCACCCTGACTCCCCTCCTGCCCGGGTGTACCTGAAGGCCAAAAGGGGGCACCATGTACATAGAACACCACCCACCCTGACCCCCCTCCTGTACGGGTGTACCTGAAGGCCAAAGGGGGGGGGGTACCATGTACACAGAACACCACCCACCCTGACCCCCCTCCTGCCCGGCTGTACCTGAAGGCCAAAGGGGGGTACCATGCACAGCCCCCCCCCCACCCTGACCCCCATCTTGCCCGGGTGTACCTGATGGCCAAAGAGGGGTACCATGCACAGCCCCCCCCCCTCCCCACCCTGACCCTCCTCCTACCCGGGTGTACCTGAAGGCCAAAGGGGGGTACCATGCACACACCCCCCGCCCCCCACCCTGACCCTCCTCCTACCCGGGTGTACCTGGAGGCCAAAGGGGGGTACCATGCACAGCCCACCCCCCCCCCCACCCTGACCCCCTTCCTGCCCGGGTGTACCTGTAGCCCTATGTAGAGGAGATCCTCTATGGGCAGCGGTTTGTCCACCAGGAACGCCCGCAGAAACCTCCAGTCCAGGAGCTCCGTCACCGTGGCTACGGTCTCCGACATGCAGATCCCATACAGGGTGACGAGGTTGGCGTGGCGCAGCTTGCTGAGCTCCGGGGCCGCCATCTGCAGCTCGGAGATGTCGACCGCCTGGGGGCTGCACAAGGTGATGGCGACGGGGACCACGTCCCGCCACACTCCGGGCCATACGGACGGCCCGCTGCCGGACGCCATGGCCGAGGACGAGGAGGGGGAGAGGGAGGTGATCTTGAGGTCCTCCCACTGGACGTGCCAGTCCCGTGTCTGGCTGGAGAGGGAGGGCAGCACCGGCGGCTCCCGGGGACACGGGGTCGTCAGGCGGCATCCTATCACCTCATCACTAACTGATCAATGACACACAGTCAGTAGCAAGACAATCAGTAGGGCAATCAGTAGGATGATCAGTAGGACAATCAGTAGGGCAATCAGCACGACAATCAGCGGGACAATCAGTATGGCAATCAGTAGGACAATCAGTAGGGCAATCAGTAGGACAAGCAGTAGGACAATCAGCAGGAAAATCAGTAGGACAAGCTGTGGGGCCATTACTAAACAATTGGTAGGGCAATCAGTAGCACAATCAGTAGAACAACTAATAGGGCAATTACCAAGACAATCAGCCTTGATTACCAAGACAATCAGTATTGCAATTATCAAGAAAATCAGTAGGGCAATTACCAAGACAATCAGTATGGCAATTACCAAGAAAATCAGTAGGGCAATTACGAAGACAATCAGTAGGGCAACCAGTCGGACAATCAGTAGGATAATCAGTACGAAAATCAGTGCGACAATCAGTAGGATGATCAGTAGTACAATCAGTAGGACAATTGTCAGGAAAATCAGTAGGACAATTAGTAGAGCCATTACTAAGACAATTGTTAAGGCAATCAGTAGGGCCATTACTAAGACAATTGTTAGGGCAATCAGTTAGGGCCATTACTAAGACAATTGTTAGGGCAATCAGTAGGGCCATTACTAAGACAATTGTTAGGGCAATCAGTAGGACAATCAGTAGGGCCATTACTAAGACAATTTTTAGGGTAATCAGTAGGACAATCAGTATGGCCATTACTAAAACAATTGCTAGGGCAATCAGTAGGGCCATTACTAAGACAATTGTTAGGGCAATCAGTAGGATAATCAGTAGGGCCATTACTAAGACAATTGTTAGGGCAATCAGTAGAGCAATCAGTAGGACAATCAGTAGGACAATCAGTAGGGAAATATGTGTGCAATCAGTACAGAATTAGTATAGCAATCAGTAGGACAATCAGTAGGCTAACCAGTAGGACGATCAGTAGGACAATTAGTAGAACTATCACCATGGCAATTACTGTTTTGTCTTAACAAATGCTTTCGACTAGAAATTTTAAGATGGTGACCATTTTTCAAGATGATAATCTTGCTAGTAATCCAACAAATTTTATGGTCTTGAATGATGCGAGAAATAAAGATATTAGAAAGAGAAATAACAAAAGAAGTACAATTAGGTGAATTGGATCCGGTCTTCCTGCGCTGGACGGACACCATTTTGCTGTCTCACTGAATGCCAGGCCTGCCCAGAGGTGAACATTTACATGTAATATACGTTGTTGAAATAAATAAAGCTTAAAAAAAAATGCCAGGCCGGTATCTCACTACTGTAGCCGTTATAACACAGCGCATGCCGGGATGGCCATGTGGATAATACAAACGAATACCTTTGTGGAAGTCCACGAATTCGTGTAGGTGTTCCTTTGATGTGTTCCGTATACGGACGTTAGTTACCGTCTTTTTCTCAGCCGTATCTTCTATCAATACAGCGACAGTGAAGGCGCCTGAAAGGAGAGAGAGCGGTCATATATCCTCACGACTAGAATCATAACAATATCTTAAACTGACGGCTAACGTGTTAGATCTGAGCATCACATGATACCTACCTGGGGTGTTTTCACTTTCACGAATCAGGAAGCACCCTGGGTGGTTTCCATTGGCCAGAAGCGCGTGCATCGCCTCTTCTCTGGTCATCTTAGGACGGAACCAGCTACAGGATGGAGACATGGGTATATATATATGGTATGGTATATATTTCATTGTACATTCGATATATGGTCAGAATTGTATGGTAGTGATTTTTTACACCACATTGTAAAATTGCATATCGAGCTCTTTCCCGCCAAAACTAAGCCCAGGTGAACTTTATATCAAAATTTGCAGAAAACTCGATTGGTTCATTCTATAAATTCAGAATACTGATAAACATCGCCGTTTCGGCTGTGATGTGGCAAAAGTGTCTATCCCGGGGCACCACATAATTCTGTCGCAGCACTGCTATTTAATTATAACAAAGCATCGCGAAGCACACAAACTGAGGACGTTTACCACTAAGTTGAAAACTTGTGGTAAATTGAAATCAGGGGCAAGGCTAAGAGACTCTATCCGGCAGTCTGGCATGGGTGGAGTATAGACGAAAGAAATATTGACTGATTCAAGGACTGATTCGTATTTGTATTTTGACCTCTTTAGTTTTTGCGGGAAAAAACTTGATATGCAAATCTAAATATTCCAATTAAATCTGTATGTTTAATATGAACGCACAGCAAACTAAAGATTTCTTAAATACAATATATAAACTTGCTTTGGTAAATAAATAATTATTAAAGAGCCCCTATTCAAGGCAGCCAGTCAATTACATACATCTTACATATATATCAATGAGGAGATAGCCGTGCAATGATAATAAAGTGTGCTCCATTAAGTGAAATAAGCTGGTGTTAGTGCGCCTGATGATGTGATGAAAGTTTAAGGTGTTCTAAGCTGACACGCGGGCGACTTACTCATACTGCCACGGATCCTCCGCGCGCACCAGGCAGCATGCGGGGAGGTATCCCTCCGCTAAGGTAGTAAGACTCTTCACCTTGTACCACTCGCCACTGCTGTCCGATCTGACGAGAGACAAGCAGAAACAGGCTAGCCCCAACATTGTGGCGTTGTATCCAAGCGAACAGCACGCAGGGCGGGAGGCACGACCGGACGCTTGTTACAACAGTTCCTTGACGGGACTAGAAACAGGCGCGTTGCCTTATCTCGTTACAATAGTCTGGGAAGGCTGTGCTGAATCAGGGCTCAACCCGAAACCAATTGCAATAGTAATCAAACGTATTTTTTCTCATTCCTTAGGAATCTGAGAATATTATGTCCCAACGCTACCAAAATCTATCGAGTGACACAATGTTTTACGAGGGTGGTCTAGATCTACCCTACCCCCGTAACACCAGAATGTAAAACGTATTTGTCCTAACACGAAGGGGAGAGCAGTGTGACAGCTGAGACCCCTACTACTTACCCTTCGCCTACTAGATGTATTGGCATGTTTTTTGATCTACAAAATGCAACAAACCAAAATAAAATGTCATTAATTTTAAAGTTTCTACATAATTTTTCCAAATGGCTCTAATCCCCTGCTGACTCTTTCTCTGAAATCAATCAGTATCATTCACCGCATGCCATGGAATAGTCTCTGATCAAGATCAGGCAGGTCGCAAGCTGTGTCAATCAGTTTTGCACCTGCATACCTGTAAGTATACTGGAAGTGAGGAGGCAAAACTCGTATAAAATATATGTGGCGTCTCCACGATTGTTACAACAATTAATGGGATGTATGCTAGAAACACAAGGATGAGCTCCGTCTCTGTATGACAGCAGCAAGTGTTCTGAGGACATACCATGTCATCCACGCGGAGCCTCTGACCCTCCCGCGCAGCACATAAACTACACAGTGGGTACACTTGCCACTTCATGCGATGTGAATCACAATTAGGATACTTCAAGCTTAGTATTGATGCCATCATCTATATGTACATATCAAGCCCAACACGAACATTAAAGGAGTCGTTGACGGCGTGATATGGCCAGGCTGAAAGTGCCGCCAAACTTTAATCAAATCGAAACGATATCAAAGGGGAATACTCGAAGATTTTATTAAGATGCCTTTCAAGCTATGACATGGGATAGGCTAAGTACCCGTATTCATACATTATTGGGTGAAGTGTCGGCATAAATCATTGAATAGTGATATCTATTGGGTAGAAACATGCAATAACCTTCCCTGTATAAATGAATGGAATGGTACATATATACATGTTGCTCCAAAAACATTAGTGAAGCATACACGTCCATTTTCGTCAGATTTCTATAGACTTTCAACAGGCCTTTGATAGAACAGAGCATAAATACATATTACTTGTTTGGATCACCGCATACTTTCAACGCTCTGTGTTGTTTCTAAGTGCCACTTAGAACTAAAGTGCCACTTAGCACTAAAGTGCCGCTTAGCCCTAAGATATATCAGGACTGGCACGCGCATTCCAGAGATATAACAACGCATCAACTGTTGCCAAATACAGTACTTACGGGTCCAACACTTGAAAGCGGTCACCTTTCTGACATGAGAGGTCCTGGGCACAGGCAGATTGGTGGGCGTGTATGGCAACCCGAATACCCTCTCCTGGTCACAGAACCAAAAGCAAATACTGTTAGCATTTGAACGCGTAAAAATCTCAAAGTAACATTAGTAAGCCGGAATGGTAGTATTAACAGATTAAATAGCAGTAATACGTGGAGTGGCACTAACGGTATTGGACCAGTGGTATAGTATATATGTCAACAACATAGTTGTAAGCTTAACAAAACTGATAATATTTTACAATATCTTAGCAGTATTAGAGATGGCACAATAGTGACATGCGTAATATTAACAGCATAGACTCCTGCGAGTAGTATGGCACAATTGTGTTGTATAATCGTTGCAGTCCTAGTATTGTTAGTGTAGTATCAACTCTAGTATCAGCATGGTCATTGTAAGCGTATACATATTACTGTAACCGCATGAAATAATTGGCCTTCCATAACTCATTTCATAAATTAATGCAGCAATGCGTTTCCATATGTCACATCACCCAGCGTGATTTCTATTATTAACTCAGACCTTACGATCCGTTGATTGGTTAATAATACTGGCGCCAATAGTCCAACCGGCAAATATTTAAACTTTTATCCGTGCATTTGCCACCGATCGCCTAAAGACACAGGCTGTTCTTCCAGGTAAGCCCTTCTATTGTTTTACACCTAATGATAGTTATTTACCTAGTTAAGCAGCCCGTTGTTATTTGTTAATAATGATCGATTGACGTCTGCACTACAACCCTATATACCAAATTGTATACTGGTAGCATAGCATCTAGTTTACTTTGGCAGTATAGTATCTAGTTTACTTTGGTAGCATAGTATCTAGTTTATTTTAGTAGTATAGCATCTAGTTTACTTCGGTAGTATAGTATCTAGTTTACTTTGGTAGTATAGTATCTAGTTTACTTTTGTAGTATAGTATCTAGTTTACTTTAGTAGTATAGTATCTAGTTTACTTCGGTAGTATAGTAACTAGTTTACTTCGGTAGTATAGTATCTAGTTTACTTCGGTAGCATAGCATCTAGTTTACTTCGGTAGCATAGTATCTAGTTTACTTCGGTAGTATAGTATCTAGTTTACTTTGGTGGTATAGTATCTAGTTTACTTCGGTAGCATAGTATCTAGTTTACTTTGGTAGCATAGTATCTAGTTTACTTGGGCAGTATAGTATCTAGTTTACTTTGGTAGTATAGTATCTAGTTTACTTTTGTAGTATAGTATCTAGTTTACTTTAGTAGTATAGTATCTAGTTTACTTCGGTAGTATAGTAACTAGTTTACTTCGGTAGTATAGTATCTAGTTTACTTCGGTAGCATAGTACCTAGTTTACTTTGGTAGTAGAGTATCTAGTTTGCTTCTAGTATCTACTTTACTTTGGTGGTATAGTATCTAGTTTACTTTGGTAGTATATTATCTAGTTTTTTACTTCGGTAGCATGGTATCTAGTTTACTTTGGTAGCATAGTATCTAGTTTACTTTGGTAGCATATATAGTACAATGTATCTAGTTTACTTTGGTAGCATAGTATCTAGTTTACTTTGGTAGTATATTATCTAGTTTACTGCGGTAGCATGGTATCTAGTTTACTTTGGTAGCATAGTATCTAGTTTACTTTGGTAGCATAGTATCTAGTTCACTATGGTAGCATAGTATCTAGTTACTTCGGTAGTATAGTGTCTAGTTTACTTTGGTAGTATATATAGTACAATGTATCTAGTTTACTTTGGTAATATAGAATCTAGTTTACTTTGGTAGTATATAAAGTATCTAGTTTACTTTGGTAGTATAGTATCTAGTTTACTTTGGTAGTAGAGTATCTAGTTTACTTTGGTAGTAAAGTATCTAGTTTACATTGGTAGTATATATAGTACAATGTATCTAGTATACTTTGGTAGTATAGTATCTAGTTTACTTTGGTAGTATAGTATCTAGTTTACTTTGGTAGCATAGTATCTAGTTTACTTTGGTAGCATAGTATCTAGGTTACTTTGGTAACATAGCATCTAGTTTACTTTGGTAGCATAGTATCTAGTTACTTCGGTAGTATAGTGTCTAGTTTACTTTGGTAGTATATATAGTACAATGTATCTAGTTTACTTTGGTAGTATAGTATCTAGTTTACTTTGGTAGTATAGAATCTAATTTACTTTGGTAGTGTAGTAACTAGTTTACTTCGGTAGCATGGTATCTAGTTTACTTTGGTAGCATAGTATCTAGTTTACTTCGGTAGTATAGTGTCTAGTTTACTTTGGTAGTATATATAGTACAATGTATCTAGTTTGCTTTGGTAGTATAGTATCTAGTTTACTTTGGTAGTATAGAATCTAATTTACTTTGGTAGTGTAGTAACTAGTTTACTTCGGTAGTATAGTGTCTAGTTTACTTTGGTAGTATATACAGTATCTAGTTTACTTTGGTAGTATAGTATCTAGTTTACTTTGGTAGTATAGTATCTAGTTTACTTTGGTAGTATTGTATCTAGTTTACTTTGGTAGTATAGTACCTAGTTTACTTTAGTAGTATAGTATCTAGTTTACTTTGGCAGCATAGTATCTAGTTTACTTCGGTAGCATGGTATCTAGTTTACTTTGGCAGTATAGTATCTAGTTTACTTTGGTAGCATGGTATCTAGTTTACTTTGGTAGTATATATAGTATCTAGTTTACTTTGGTAGTATAGTATCTAGTTTACTTTGGTAGTATAGTAACTAGTTTACTTTGGTAGTATAGTATCTAGTTTACGTTGGTAGTATAGTATCTAGTTTACTTTGGTAGTATAGTATCTAGTTTACTTTGGTAGCATATATAGTATCTAGTTTACTTTGGTAGTATAGTATCTAGTTTACTTTGGTAGTATAGTATCTAGTTTACTTTAGTAGTATAGTAGCTAGTTTACTTTGGCAGTATAGCATCTAGTTTACTTCGGTAGCATAGTTTCTAGGTTACTTTGGTAGCATAGTATCTAGTTTACTTTGGTAGCATGGTATCTAGTTTACTTTGGTAGTATGTATAGTATCTAGTTTACTTTGGTAGTATATATAGTATCTAGTTTACTTTGGTAGTATATATAGTATCTAGTTTACTTTGGTAGCATGGTATCTAGTTTACTCTGGTGGTATATATAGTATCTAGTTTACTTTTGTAGTATAGTATCTAGGTTACTTTGGTAGCATAGTATCTAGTTTACTTTGGTAGTATAGTATCTAGTTTACTTTGGTAGTATAGTATCTAGTTTACTTTGGTAGCATATATAGTATCTAGTTTACTTTGGTAGTATAGTATCTAGTTTACTTTAGTAGTATAGTAGCTAGTTTACTTTGGCAGTATAGCATTTAGTTTACTTCGGTAGCATAGTTTCTAGGTTACTTTGGTAGCATAGTATCTAGTTTACTTTGGTAGCATGGTATCTAGTTTACTTTGGTAGTATATATAGTATCTAGTTTACTTTGGTAGTATATATAGTATCTAGTTTACTTTGGTAGCATGGTATCTAGTTTACTCTGGTGGTATATATAGTATCTAGTTTACTTTTGTAGTATAGTATCTAGTTTACTTTGGTAGTATAGTATCTAGTTTACTTTGGTAGTATAGTATCTAGTTTACTTTGGTAGTATAGTACCTAGTTTACTTTAGTAGCATAGTATCTAGTTTACTTTGGCAGTATAGTATCTAGTTTACTTTGGTAGCATAGTTTCTAGTTTACTTTGTTAGCATAGTGTCAACACTGGTATGAGTCGTATGAGGCAACAGGTGAATTGCAGTATCGTAGTGGCAGCGACGTAAGGCGATATTAGGATTAACAATATCTTAGCCGTATCAATTAGTACTACTGCTAGCCATGTCGAATGAGCGACCACATACCAATGCGTACCTACCCCCCCCCCCCCCCCCCCGGCTTGATGTGTTTTTGCAGACATAACTTGACAAGCTTGACTCACTCAGATAATAGTCTACATCGCTCATGAGATAAGTAGTTCGACCACACCGGCAAGTCCCGTGGTAGGTGCACTTATCCCGAGACCTCTACGTCACGCCTGGTTTGACAGACACACTTCACAAGGGTTAAACACGCAGTAAACCACCTACTCTCAACGGTGACTGTTGGTCATGACTTGAACAACTCCTATTTACCAGCTCTATTTAGGAATGTGTGCTCAAGATACCAAAAAAATTGTGATAAAAGGTGAGAAAAGAACCAACGTGATAATGCCGAACAAATGAATACATTTATGCAAGTAATCGCATAGTATCCTCAAACATTGTTTCCTCTATATTCCCTCCCCTCCCTTTCTCACCCAAACCGTATAATTAACAAACTCGGTTTACTTCCTCCTATGGCGATCCCTGCTTGAATAGCGGTATCACATTCCCCAGGGGGCGCTCCGTTCGCCCCACTGTCCGACGGCGCCATCGGCAAGAGGTGACTGATCGGAGCCAGGCCCTGCCGACCAGTGCGTTGGCACGTGACCCAGATTCTGTCATTTTCCGGCGGTCTCCTAAAAAATCGGAATGTGTAGCAATTACTTCACGCAAGTCTAGTCAAGAATGAAACATGTAACAATTACTGGACTCACGTCTGGACAAGAATGAAACATGTAACAATTACTGGACTCACGTCTGGACAAGAATGAAACATGTAACAATTACTGGACGCACGTCTAGACAAGAATGAAACATGCAATAATTACTGGACGCAAGTCTAGACAAGAATGAACCATGTAACAATGACTGAACTAAGTCTAGACATGACTGAAGAATGTAACAATTACTGGGTGTGCGTCCAGGCAAGAATGAAACATGCAACAATGGACGTACGTCTAGACAAGAATGAAACATGCAACAACAGACGTACGTCTAGACAAGAATGAAACATGTAACAATGGACGTACGTCTAGACAAGAATGAAACATGCAACAACGGACGTACGTCTAGACAAGGATGAAACATGTAACAATGGACGTACGTCTAGACAAGAATGAAACATGCAACAACGGATGTACGTCTAGACAAGAATGAAACATGTAACACTGGACATACGGCTAGACATAGATGAAACATGTAACAACGGACGTACGTCTAGACAAGAATAAAACATGCAACAATGGACGTACGGCTAGACATGAATGTAACGCTTTATCTGATAATTATTTGAGGTACTTGGGCACAAAGATACATTTATCCCCGGCCCGATATATTTTCTGCTTCCTTCGCCGATGCGTTATAGCGTAAATTTCGGTATTACGAAACAGGTCAGTGGGAAAACAAATCCGGGGGGGGGGGCATGGGGAATTAACATTTTACGAAGGATTTTAAGGACCCCGCGTCTACGTACTGGTGCATATGGATGAAGGTGTCCCCCGCGTTGAATGATAACTCATCTTGTTGTTGTCCGTTGTAAGCCTGAATTGCTGCTAGAACCGTTGTTTCTGTAAAAGCAATCAATTAGATACGCATTGCTTGTGATACGAAATACTGATCTCGAGACAGAGGGCTTTTCGGTTAGGCTGCGGTCTCTATGCCCTATCTAAAACTAGGCCAGACCGTCATTCATAATTATCCTTTATACGCAAAACTTAAATAAAATCGAAGAAATATTTAAAGTTTAGCATCAAATGCATCACTTGTAGCCTTCCTTCTGCTACCTAGCAGGAAATTTTATCAATTTTTATTGATTTTAAGCCATGTTTGATTTATGTCTTCAGTTCTGAAATAAAGCCATAGCGTAGTCATGTATGTCATCATCTCACAATGGGAATCCCCTTACTGTGTGTACAAGCAAGCCTCATGTTCAAATAAACTAAAACACGGAATGGTGAAGCCACTTCCTGCTTCCTGGAACTGGTCCCAGGCCTGTCTCTACTTATGCAGCCATGGAACGAAAATTTGAATAAACCAAATGTGCTTGTCAGACCAAAGGACACGCCTTGACTGTCGATCAGGCCCTGGAGGTTGTTTCAGTCATTCTACCAAGAGGTTCCGGTTTAGCCAATTCAGTGATGCACGAAAGTGACCGAAAACTGACATTTCTGAACTCCGTTACATAGGTCAGGTTTTGCAACACAAGCATAATTCTTTGTATGACCCTTAGCCTCTCGGTGACGTGGTGACCGACACTTACGCTGCTGGTTGGTGGATAAGTAGTAGAGATTGCGTGTGCCCACGTTGGCAGGCATCCTGTTCTGTATCGGCACCCCGCGCTCGTCAAATTTGACGGAGATGTTGCGCAGCGGGACACCACCGGCCCTCTCCTTCGCCAAACACCGGGAACAGCAGGCCCCCATGGCGGCTGCTGCTCCAGATTTTCGGGGAAAAGTCGTGCGTCTCGGTGATTACCTTGGATCTCAAATTCTGTCTGCTCGCCAAGGAACCACGTGTCATTCAGCGCCTGAAGCAGTCCCCACCGGGCAGTATGCCTACGTAACTCCAAATTCAACAAGTGTATTTTGAAGCATTGGAAGCAAAAGGGTTTTGCGACCAGTCAGCTGAGATAAACACTCAAGTTTCAATATTATGCAGTGGCGGATCCAGCGGGGGGGGGGTCCTGCGGCTTAATCCCCCACACCCCCACCCCCTGGTCAAGCCGCAAAAGCCCCCCCCACCACCCCACCGACAGATTTAGCCCCAAGGAATAAAGAAGGCTATCCCTGTCCAGAAGCAACAACCGGCAACATACATTCAATAATATTCAACATACATTCAATACATTCATTAATTTTCAACATACATCCAAAACATTCAATAATATTCAACATACATTCAATAATATTCAACATACATTCAATAATATTCAACATACATTCAGTAATATTCAACATACATTCAGTAATATTCAACATACATTCAATAATATTCAACATACATTCAATAATATTCAACATACATTCAATAATATTCAATATACATTCAATAATATCGGAAAATATTATTGATATTTACCCCAATACATTTTCCGAACATAAAGTGATTCTTTAAATACAGACCTACACTTGGATTTGGACCCAGAACATCCTGGTCCCCTTGTCACAAGCGGCCCAGCGAAGACAGTACTGTGGTTGATACTATGTGACACAAGCTGCTGGCCGAACGGAAGGACGTACATTCCAGGTTAGAAACGAAAGTGCGGTGTGCATTCCTCAGGTGCGCCTCAGCTGTATCCGTAGCAAGCAATATCCAGGACATTACATAATGAGTTGGCTTCGGACGTTGTTCACGGTGGGCATAATCCCAGTTTAACCAGCTCGGCAGGTCTCTAACCATTCGGCAGTCGTTATGGTTAAAGGCCTGGTTAAAACCGTGCGTGTATGGCCTGTAGGCTCTGCCCGTAGAAGGTCCTTTACAGGTGTGTTTTTTTCATGTTTAGAAAGAGTTTCTACACGAGACAAGGAAGTTCAGCACTGGATTGACGCTAAAGTGTGCGTGACGTACCGTAGTTTAAGTGTCAGTATATAATGTGTCTATTGGGGTCACCTCAAGGGGAACCCCCACTTGTAATAATAATGTACGTGAGGTACAGCATGGTAGTCTCTACACAACCCTCACCACCAGTATATGAAGAGTCTCTCTGAAATATCTGCCCGATCAGTTCGCCTGCAGCGTAAAAGTAGATGATGTGAGGGACATATGTGGACATCGCTGTGCAGCAACCGCCCTTTTTTGAAGCGTACGCTGCAAAAATTAAATAATTCAAGTGGGTGGATGGTGGGGTGGACCACGATCATTATCAAAACTGTGTCTGTCAACACACGAGCTGGTTTAGCATGATAACCTGGTCCCGTACATATATATGTCGGGCCGGCTACGGCGATGCATTCCTGGTGTGCGTCCAACGTGCAAGACAGAGTTTTGAATCCATTCTTTTTTCTTACCCGGCCGCATCCTATAAACCATTTATTTGGACAAGAGGGTCATTTTTCCGACGGGCCGAGCGGCTTTTGGACGAAATCTTTTTTGTGCCGTGGAACGCTTTCAAAGCAAGCAATGCATTAATTGCCTCCACACACACCCACACACCCTGAGCATGCTGTATGCGTCTGGGGCAGACTAGGAACCATACTAGCTTTTAACCAGTTAGTAAAAGGTCTTTCACTTACAGTTACCCGGCATATTCTGTACGCACCTGGTCGCTCGCAAACACGAGTGGGACGCATAGGGGTAGGACGATTGTTGGGATTGGGGGGGGGGGGGGGCATGAACATGGATTCTTGAAGGGGGGCGGGCACAAACATTAAGAATGCGTGTAAAATCCTTAGACTGAGGAGACCGTGGTGCACAGTCTAGAATAAATTAGCGGACAAAATCAAATTGCCGAGACGAGATTCGAGGTTACTGGCTTCATCGGCTGTTTTACAATCCCAAAAAATTCCAGTGCTCTCTGAAAACTTTGCGACAGAGGGGGGGGTGCTCTCTCGAAACTTGCGACCGGGCCGGGGGGTGGCAGCATGTGACTTATTGGGGGGGGGGGGCACAAAGATACCCGTGCCCCCCCAATATGTTCTTAGGGGGGGGGGCACGTGCCCCGGATGCCCCCCCGGTTCCTCCACCTATGAGACGTTCTTGCATCCCAGATCCGATAAAACGGTACCCAGTAGCGGATCTAGGAATCTAGGAATTTGCAAAGGGGGGATTTCTCTTTACAAAATTGTGACCGGGGGGACCGGGGGGCATTCTTCCTCAACAAGGGTCCCTTGAAAAAAGCATTACTTAATATTACCTTGTTTGAGGGGCACCCCCCCCCCCCCCTGATCCTCCACTGGTCTACAGAATGTCCCTCCCCCACCCCTCCCCCAGCTTCCAGTGTAAGTAACGCCAGTAACACAGGGGTCTGAAAGGGGTAAATGGCGACGCGCGACACAGGCATGCGACATTCGACATTCGACATTGACCCTCCAATTCCGTGACTGCAAATGTTATAATGCGCACTGAACACTGGACCCCCCCTCCCTTCCAAACCCTTTAAGATATAGACAGAACAAGTTTTCTTATATAAATCATAACGGTAGCAAGTATATATATATAAGCTTATATACGTTAGATACGTTGGATATATTTGATACCCGACAATATTACCATTGCTATTGTCTATAGATAGGCTGCATGAATATGAATACGGACAGGGGCGCGGATCTAAGAATTGGGAAAGGAAGGGTTGCGACCGGGGAGGGGGGGGGAGGCCGAACTTCACAGGGTTTGCTCACATTTCCAAGCGGAGGTTGCAACCCCCTCCGCCTAATCTCCCGCCTCTGACGGGAGCAAATAGCAAATACATATTGTTAAACTTACACTCCGATATGATCGTTGCAACGGGTGCACCAAAATAAACTTTTTCTACTTGCGTGTCTAAACAGGTGTTTGTGGCCATTAAAAAGTTGATCGCTGTGTCGATCGAGAGATGCCGAGAAGCACCAAAATAAACTTTTTCTACACAGGGTTTGCTCATATTTCCAAGGGGAGGTTGCAACCCCCTCCGCCTAATCTCCCGCCTCTGACGGGAGCAAATAGCAAATACATATTGTTAAACTTACACTCCGATATGATCGTTGCAACGGGTGCACCAAAATAAACTTTTTCTACTTGCGTGTCTAAACAGGTGTTTGTGGCCATTAAAAAGTTGATCGCTGTGTCGATCGAGAGATGCCGAGAAGCACCAAAATAAACTTTTTCTACACAGGGTTTGCTCATATTTCCAAGGGGAGGTTGCAACCCCCTCCGCCTAATCTCCCGCCTCTGACGGGAGCAAATAGCAAATACATATTGTTAAACTTACACTCCGATATGATCGTTGCAACGGGTGCACCAAAATAAACTTTTTCTACTTGCGTGTCTAAACGGGTGTTTGTGGCCATTAAAAAGTTGATCGCTGTGTCGATCGAGAGATGCCGAGAAGCAGCCATTTAGACCTGATTTCATCCCCCACTTTTGAGCACCTGCTGACTTAGAGGTTTATGGGGAAATCCGGCATGGGAAATTGGCGCTATGGGCGCTTCTGACATGTAGTCAGACATAGGTTTGGGCTAGGGCACCCCCTGTCGGTGAGAACGGTGAACAACGTACATGTGCGCACGTTTATGAGTTTCACCACAGGCACAAGTTTTGACTCTTGTGTAGAGAAAATTCGGATTGTATTGGTCATTGGCGGGATATGGTAGGTTTTTATAGTTTGTTATGAAACTTAAGGCCTTATATTTGTGTTCTTTTACGCAAAATTGACATTGAAAAAAAAAAACTAGTTATGGAACTTTAAGCTCTTTTTTGAGGAAGATTAGTACACATCATGTGGGAAAGTGGCTTTCTTGCGTACTACGTCATCCAAATTTGCACATTGTGGACGTTTTTTTACCTGCTTGTTTGTGAATGTGATGATTACCAGGGTGTTAGCCAGAGACCCGTCTCATAGGCGGGCAGTTTCAGTTTTAGCGGGCAGATTTTCAATTTGGCGGGCACTCAGGTGCTGTTTACCGCCCAAAAAGGCCTTTTTTGTCAGGAGGTTTAGAAGAAAATCGCAATTTTATATGACATCGATAAGTACTTTTATTTATAGAATTGTAAATTGCGAGCTCAAAATGCGACCTGATCGGCTGGCGTTATGTTGTGTGTACACTGAACACTCTTTTCTACCAGCCAAAATTTTGGCCACAAAAAAAATTCTGGCTAATACCCTGGTGGTGACACATCTATTTTGCATTGGATTAACACTTATACTGTGAGAAAATAGGTCCTGAACGTGTTTTCCAAAATATTTTGAAAATCATAATATAAGTGAAAAATTGCTGTATGAGCCGCTTTAATTCATTGAGCACTCCGGGCGAAACTCATAATAATCATAACGCCCCCTGCAAAGACCCCTGGCGAATCATAATCGAACTAGAGAATTTATTAGTGCGCATGCTCACGGACGCCGGAAACTTTACTGATATGTGAAGCAGAAATAACTGGCAGAATATTAGAAATACTTCTTTGTTTTCCACATTTCTCTGCATTCCTGGGACAAATTGGAATAACATGTTCATATAATGGCCGATCACTGTAAATTCTTGTGCATCTTTGCTTTGTCTTGGGGTGTTGGCGCGTAGAATGAACTCTGAATATGATTTGTTGATGTCCGGTGCTGAGTCTGGGGCCCAAAGTCCCGTCACTTATTATTGCTCATTTCGGGGCTCTGTGGGTCTGTTGTGTGTGAAGTCCCTTTAATAATAACGCCTGTAACATAACTGCCGGTCTGTGCTGCTGATCTCTCAACAGATACGTAGCGACCGATGGCCCTAGATCTATGGCATGTGCACGGAATGGCTGAGTAGCTAAATGAAAATGTGATGCATTTGTCAGAGACATTGAATGGCAAGTTTTTAATGTGCTAGCTGTCAGTGTCACTGTGACTTGTCGTGAGTGACAGCTTAAGGCCTAGGCCTATACTATTCGTGCTATACTCAGTCATGGCTCCCAGACCTTCTATAATTTCTGTATTTCCAATAATATTGTAGATCTAGGAGTTCTCTATATTTAGGCCAAAAGTGATATAATAATAAATCTATATTTTACTGGCTGCTAGATGGTCATGTCCCGGGATTAATATATTGTGATGTTGTATTTAAACAGTTACTTTCAGGCCTAAAAAATTCCAGTACTGCCTATGGGTGATGTGACTTTTATGGCTATGGCAGGTGGCATCGCCATAAGGGTATGATGGCTATGGCAGGTGGCATCGCCATAAGGGTATGATGGCTATGGCAGGTGGCATCGCCATAAGGGTATGATGGCTATACCAGGCTGCATGGCCATAAGGGTATGATGGCTATGGCAGGTGGCATCGCCATAAGGGTATGATGGCTATGGCAGGTGGCATCGCCATAAGGGTATGATGGCTATGGCAGGTGGCATCGCCATAAGGGTATGATGGCTATACCAGGCTGCATGGCCATAAGGGTATGATGGCTATGGCAGGTGGCATCGCCATAAGGGTATGATGGCTATGGCAGGTGGCATCGCCATAAGGGTATGATGGCTATGGCAGGTGGCATCGCCATAAGGGTATGATGGCTATGGAAGGTGACATTGCCATAAGGGTATGATGGCTATGGAAGGTGGCATGGCCATAAGGGTATGATGGCTATACCAGGCTGCATGGCCATAAGGGTATGATGGCTATGGAAGGTGGCATGGCCATAAGGGTATGATGGCTATGGCAGGTGGCATCGCCATAAGGGTATGATGGCTATGGCAGGTGACATCGCCATAAGGGTATGATGGCTATGGCAGGTGGCATGGCCATAAGGGTATGATGGCTATGCCAGGTGGCATCGCCATAAGGGTATGATGGCTATGCCAGGTGGCATGGCCATAAGGGTATGATGGCTATGGCAGGTGGCATCGCCATAAGGGTATGATGGCTATGCCAGGTGGCATCGCCATAAGGGTATGATGGCTATGGCATGTGGCATGGCCATAAGGGTATGATGGCTATGCCAGGTGGCATTGCCATAAGGGTATGATGGCTATGGCAGGTGGCATGGCCATAAGGGTATGATGGCTATGGAAGGTGGCATCGCCATAAGGGTATGATGGCTATGCCAGGTGGCATGGCCATAAGGGTATGATGGCTATGGAAGGTGGCATCGCCATAAGGGTATGGTGGCTATGGAAGGTGGCATCGCCATAAGGGTATGATGGCTATGCCAGGTGGCATGGCCATAAGGGTATGATGGCTATGGCAGGTGGCATCGCCATAAGGGTATGATGGCTATGGAAGGTGGCATCGCCATAAGGGTATGATGGCTATGCCAGGTGGCATGGCCATAAGGGTATGATGGCTATGGCAGGTGGCATCGCCATAAGGGTATGATGGCTATGGCAGGTGGCATGGCCATAAGGGTATGCTAGCTATGGAAGGTGGCATGGCCATAAGGGTATGATGGCTATGGCAGGTGGCATGGCCATAAGGGTATGATGGCTATGGCAGGTGGCATGGCCATAAGGGTATGATGGCTATGGCAGGTGGCATGGCCATAAGGGTATGATGGCTATGGCAGGTGGCATCGCCATAAGGGTATGATGGCTATGGCAGGTGACATTGCCATAAGGGTATGATGGCTATGGAAGGTGGCATGGCCATAAGGGTATGATGGCTATACCAGGCTGCATGGCCATAAGGGTATGATGGCTATGGCAGGTGACATCGCCATAAGGGTATGATGGCTATACCAGGCTGCATGGCCATAAGGGTATGATGGCTATGGCAGGTGGCATGGCCATAAGGGTATGATGGCTATGACAGGTGACATCGCCATAAGGGTATGATGGCTATGGCAGGTGGCATGGCCATAAGGGTATGATGGCTATGCCAGGTGGCATCGCCATAAGGGTATGATGGCTATGCCAGGTGGCATCGCCATAAGGGTATGATGGCTATGGAAGGTGGCTTGGCCATAAGGGTATGATGGCTATGGCAGGTGGCATTGCCATAAGGGTATGATGGCTATGGCAGGTGGCATGGCCATAAGGGTATGATGGCTATGGCAGGTGGCATGGCCATAAGGGTATGATGGCTATGGCAGGTGGCATCGCCATAAGGGTATGATAGCTATGGCAGGTGGCATGGCCATAAGGGTATGATGGCTATGGCAGGTGGCATGGCCATAAGGGTATGCTAGCTATGGAAGGTGGCATGGCCATAAGGGTATGATGGCTATGGCAGGTGGCATGGCCATAAGGGTATGATGGCTATGGCAGGTGGCATGGCCATAAGGGTATGATGGCTATGGCAGGTGGCATGGCCATAAGGGTATAATATCGCAAACATGCACATAAAAGTGTGTCTTTAGATAAAAGTTACATTTACATCTTTCAGTGATGTAAGTCATAAAAATATCTCCACATATTCGGATACACACATGATTGACATGAGATATATCCTATAAACTCATGCGCATAGCATGCCTATTCTAAAATAAGTCTTCATCACCTTATTGTTAAACCACAAAAGCAAATGTAGAGATTGGTTCTTCAGTACCTAAGACTATTAGGGGGAGGGGGTGAAACAATCTAAGGGCTGAGGTCAGACTCAGCGACTCAGACTTTGAATTCATGTCTAAATATGTAATTTACAGCCAGTCAGATTACATAATTACATTGTTTGCTCAAAGTTAATCAGGTGCTACTGCTGCACTGCAGGCTAATAATTAGATTGGATCAGGTGCCAGTCAAATAATTGGGCCAATCCTTCATCATAGGTGGAGTCAATGCAATCGACCCCTGCTTGTTAAACCTTGGATTTTGATATGATGATTTTGCAACATAATTTAACGAAGCTGCTTTTTTTTTCAGATAACCCCCACTTCCCTGATGACCTTCATATCTGTGGTGGCTGTCATACTCAATTCACAAACCTGGAAATGTTCTCCCAACACAAACATCAGGGGTGCTTCTCCCCACTGAAAGAGAAGTGTCGGACAGAAGATGGCAGTGGCTTGGGCCTTACGACCAATCTGCCTATTCCGACATTTCAGACCAGCCTGCTGACCCTGAGTGAGGGGGACATAGCCCACCACTCCGGGTCTCAGACCAGCCACAGGCACCACCAGTTGCTGGGTGGCCATGTGGTGAAGGTGGACACAGACCAGGACATCCAGGACTCGCCCAGACACGCTGTTCTGGAGGTGTCCCACACGGAGCTGGTGCAGCAGTACCACGATCAGCTGCAGCAGATCCGGGAGAGCCAAGCGGACGCACTCCAGACTGATGCAGAGACTTACTTAGATCATGAACGACTCTCCGAGGCGTCTGCCCAGGACGGAGGTGTCACTCCGTCCTTGTCGGGTGGCACCTTCCTCATGGAACGTCCTGCCCACCACCACCAACACCAACCCCATACCACCATGCTGGACGCCATCCACCCCCCCACCCTCACCTACCAGCTGACCCCCGCCAGCCCCGGGCCGGGGGTCGGGGGCGAGTCCCTACAGAGGAGCCTGACGCTGACCGCGATGAGGGACCCAGGGCCGCCCCCTCCCGGTGTCCCCGGGACGGTGGAGCTGCGGGTGCAGGATGGGGCGGGGATCGACCCCGCCATGCCCTCAGACCACCAGACCATGACCACCCTCAGACAAATGCTCGGCCACCTGCCGGATGTCGTGAACACTGCCCCGGCGGCCTTGACCTCTGAGACTGCTCTGGGTGACGGCGAGGCCGCAGGAACCCAGCACATGAGCGGGATCCAGGTTGTGGCGGAGGATCCGGACGAGGGGCAGGACTGCTCCGAGGTCAACCTGCTGCTGCTGTCCCAGTGTCTCTCCCAGCTGACGCCCACTGCCCGGAGCGAAGTCATGCAGCATATCCAGAAGGGAAACGTCCTCATTAACATTGTCCCCGCAGTCCAGTCCCCGGAGCCAGGTAGGTCTGTGACCGTCACTTCAGGGAAGGGTGGTGGGCGGTAATACATTATGTTACAATGCTCCTTTGTCCGGTTTGGTCTATGCATTAATACTATTGGCTTTAAGGGGAATTTGACATGCTCAGCAAGGTGGCCAACTGTAAGTATAGCTAAGGGAAGGACTTCAATACATCATTGACTGTATCTGAACTACTAATGATGCTGTGGG
This sequence comes from Arenicola marina, assembly GCA_964019135.1. Taxonomy (NCBI): domain Eukaryota; kingdom Metazoa; phylum Annelida; class Polychaeta; family Arenicolidae; genus Arenicola; species Arenicola marina. Next base: position 4,946,949 of record OZ025257.1, on the reverse strand, counting down.
TAAGATAAGAAGAAACAGCTGACAGCATGAAGATATTCTCAGTTGTTTGCAGTCGTCCATCTTCATTATTGCATATGATCCCATCACACTCCATCGATCCGCACCTGTACACACTATGACCACCCCACCCCCCTTCACGTGCCCCCTTCCCAGGTGAGGAGATCCCCCCGGCCGTGACCCCCCCTGCGGTCAGCCCCAAGGCCGAGAGGGGGTCGGCCAAGCGGTCCCCCGGCCTGACTCAGTACAGCTGCACCTACACGGACTGCGGCTACACGACGTGCTACGCCAAGGACCTGGCCCGCCATACGCTGCGCCACACGGGGGAGCGACCCTACGTCTGTAAGCAGTGCGGCAAGTCCTTCCAGCGCTCGGACAAGCTCTACATCCACCAGCGCTCACACACCGGGGTGAAGCCCTACAAGTGTCAGCACTGTAAGTCCGGCCGCCGGCCTCTGTAGGTCGATGTGGGCGACTCCCTAGCTGAGGGGGTAAGCGGGGTGCGTGAGCTGCCACCTGCATCACCACGCACCCCAGTTCATAGTCCAGGGAGGGAGGTGGGCCCAGTTTAGTCTCCATGAGCACAGACACAAGGGGCATGAAACATTAGCCTTTCGTCATCGCGGTGTTATATTGTGAGCCTACATTGCAACATGTTGTTGCATTGCACATGGGAATTACATGTATGGGGCTCCTTGTTTTATTTCTTTGCTTGATGGTGTATGTTACATCAATCATTAATTGGAATCAGTAACGAACAAATCATAGTATGTATGTAGATCTAAGTGTACAACATATAAGTGTATCTATTGGGCCAACCCCATGGTCTGCTGTTTAGTCACCCGCCTAGAAATTACACTTTACTTTGTCTGATCGTTCTTCTGTTTGTAACCAAGGTGACTACGCATGCGCGGACGCCAGCAGCCTGAAGAAGCACCTCCGGATCCACACAGGGGAGCGTCCCTTCAAGTGAGTTCTGGATCTGACCTTGGCGCCAGAGACCCCTGCGCTCCCCTCTCCTTCTGTACCAAGTACATTTCAAGGCTGTCATTATCAGTATGATAGTAGGACCTGTGACTTCCGAAACACATGTTAACTTAATTACCCAAGAACAATTTTATTCTGCAGTGGACTACATTATTTGAAATAAGAAAAATACCTTTTTTTATTCTTTTTTGTGTGAACAATATTTATTTACTATTAGCATAAATATTGTTTTCCAAAACAAATAATGGCTGATTATCTGAACAAGCAGATCTGCTGATGGGTGTTTTACCACCGCTTCGGTGGGTGCTGTACCCGTTATAACGGGAAAATATTGATGTAAGACGAGTGTCAGTTTGGTCTGAGCCTCCATGTGCCATCTCATAAGCCAATGGGGGGGCCTCCCTGGTGTAGTGGTTAGCGCACTAGACCGCAGATCAATAGGTCCTGGGTTCGAATCCGGGCTCGGGCACCTAATCTGGGGCATGTTTCATTTCTTCATCCTTCATCGTCCCGGGAGGTTCCTTGGCCCAATTTAGCCTGTATGTGCGCAAAAGTGGCCTAAAACACCAACATTTCATTTCATAAGCCAATGATATGCCATATAATTATTTAAACCCACAATGCTTTCTCTTATTGTAACATAAAACGTGCGACAACCATTTCATGGTAATAATTAAGTAAACAAATATGACCGAGCACTGACCTTTGTTGCAGATGTCAGATTTGCCCTTACGCCTCGCGCAACACGAGTCAGCTGACCGTGCACCTGCGCACGCACACGGGAGACGCGCCCTTCATGTGTTCCACGTGCGGCACGTCCTTCAAGGTCAACTCGGACCTGAAGCGGCACATGCGACTCCATACCGGGGAGAAACCCTTCCGCTGTGACCAGTGTGACTTCCGCTGCTCTGTCAAAAGTAAGCACCCCCTCCCGCACCCCCTCTCCCCGCACACCGTTGTACCTCATGCGCCTTGCTGAACGCACAGTGCTGATAGCGACGTGTGTCCTCATACGGACAGGGGGCCGGCCCGGTAGCTCAGTGGGTTAGAGCGCTCGCCGTGAGGGCGCTGGCTATCTGAGAGCCTAACGGCACGTGGGTCGGTGGCTCGGGCCCCGCTGCGGCCATGTCTGTGTGGTCGCACGATAAAGATCCCATGGCCTTCTTCGCAAAGAGTAGGGGGTTACCCCTCGGGAACATGGCTCCACTCTCCCTTCATTCTCCCATTGACGCGATATGACCAAAAGCAGTTAAAGCGTCCTCAATATACAACCAATCGTACGGACGGGAGTCCTGAGCTGCAGATCAGGACCACCCGTGGCCGAGTGGTAGAACGCTCGAGAGCACTAGGTCCCGGGTTTGAAACTCGGTCTACATATTATAATCTGGGGTATTGACCTAAAGCAGCTCTGAGTGTACAAAACGGCCATACAACAAGTACCATTTTATTTGAGCTGCCGATCAACAGAAGGGTACGCACCCTGGCATTCACATGTGAGGCAAGCTTCATCCAACCCCATTTCATTGCCCCGTTAGGTGTTTCCTTTACCCAATTTAGCCCTTATGTGCGCAAAAGCGGGCTTCATTTCATGTTTGGAGGCTTTTTTGAGACTGTCAGCACATTTATTGTGTTTGCCTGACCTGTGTTGTTTGCCCGCCAGGTAACCTGAAGAGCCACATGGCGGTGTTCCACAGCCCGGACAAGATGACCCAGTGCGCCCACTGCCAGTTCGCCTCCTCCTCCAAGAAGGCGATGCGCATGCACCGGAAGGACCACGTGCCGCCCTCCAGCAAGGTGTGCTGCCCCACGTGCTCCTACAGCTGCGCCTCGCAGTCACTCCTCAACAGCCACCTGCGCACGCACCTCGACGACCGGCCCTTCAAGTGCGACTTCTGCGCGTACTCCACCAAGCAGCGCGGCAACGTGCGCGTCCACATCAAGCGCAAGCACGCCGTGGAGCTGAGCGCCACCTACACGCTGCGCCCGCAGCCGGCCGTCGCGCCCGGCAAGCGCTACAAGGACGTGGCCGGGTGGCGGGAGGGGTCGGAGGGGCCGGCCAGCAGCTGTAGTAGTAGTGGAGGCGGCGGCGGGGGAGGCGGCGATGGACAGAACAGCAACGGTAGCGGGGGTAGTCTTGGCGCCGACGGTATGACGTCATCGAATAAGCGCAAAGTGAGCGCGATAAGACCCGTATGTAAGCAGGGCTTCCGGTGCAAGGAGTGCGGCGCGTCGTTTGTTCGGGAGGACTCTCTGAGGAGCCACATCCGGTGTCACCGCGCCGCCAAGAGGCGACAGCGGGCGGAGGCGGGGCTCCCGGCGGAGGAGAGCGGGGTGGGCGGCGAGGCGGGCGGCGTGGGCGGTCAGGGCGGCGGGCCAGGTCAGGGCGGCGGGCCAGGTCAGGATGGTGGGCCAGGTCAGGGCGGCGGGCCAGGTCAGGGCGGCGGGCCAGGTCAGGGCGGCGGGCCAGGTCAGGCTGGCGGCCCAGGTCAGGGTGGCGGCCCAGGTCAGGGTGGCGGGCCAGGTCAGGGTGGTGGGCCAGGTCAGGGCGGCGGGCCAGGTCAGGGTGGTGGGCCAGGTCAGGCTGGCGGGCCAGGTCAGGGCGGTGGGCCAGGTCAGGGTGGCGGGCCAGGTCAGGGTGGCGGGCCAGGTCAGGGCGGTGGGCCAGATCAGGGTGGTGGGCCAGGTCAGGGTGGCGGGGCCGGTCAGGGTGGTGGGCCAGGTCAGGGTGGCGGGCCAGGTCAGGGTAGCGGGGCCGGTCAGGGCGGGGGGGCCGGTCAGTGCGGCGGGCCAGGTCAGGGCGGCGGGGCCGGTCAGGGCGGCGGGCCAGGTCAGGGCGGCGGGCCAGGTCAGGGCGGCGGGCCAGGTCAGGGCGGCGGAGCCGGTCAGGGGGTGAAACGCTTCATGGAGGACTACATCGTGAGGGTTTCCCCCTCCCCGGAGCCCCGCCCCCCGGCCGACACTGGCCTGGCGATACGCCTCGACCCAAGCTCCCCCCTGGGCGAAGTGGCCACCCACGCAGTCAAGGTCGTCATGGCGACAGAGGGGCGCGAGTGTGCGGTCAGCCAGAGAGCCCCGAACCTGACCAGGGTAGCCAAGGGTGGCGATGTGAAAGGCGGAACGGCAGCCGTGCGCGAGCCGTCCCATGCCGGTGTAGACGGGGTTGCGGTCACCCTCGGGGTGGCGGCACCAGGGGTGAGGCTGGAAGCGAGCCGGGATGGCGCCGCCATCATGGAAGAGGTGGCTGGGGTCAAGCTGGGGTCGGGGACTCCCGCCGGCAGGTCCCGGGAGCAGGCGGTGGCGGGAGGTCCCGACGTCAAGGCGCGGGGGCAGGCGGAGGCCCGGGGGCAAGTGGAGGCCCGGGGGCAGGCGGAGGCCCGGGGACAAGCGGAGGCTCGGGGGCAGGCGGAGGCCCTGGGGCAGGCGGAGGCCCGGGGGCAGGCGGAGGCCCGGGGGCAGGCGGAGACCCGGGGGCAGGCGGAGACCCGGGGGCAGGCGGAGGCCCGGGGGCAGGCGGAGGCGGGCGGTAGTGCTGCCAAGGACGAACCTTCCACAGAGGCCAACTCCGGGAATACAAGGTAAAGATTCCGCATTACGAATAACTTCACTTTAGTATATATATTATCATAAATATTGCAAGATATATGTTTGGATAACGGATGAGAAATTGTCTATTGTTTGCATCCTATGACTTCTTCAACGACATCTTTGTATGTCTTGTAGAGGCTGCTGTAAAGGTAGATGTGTATACTTGTCAGAAACCACTGGTCTATGAGGCCACCAAAGCCTTCAAATTACAATGTAAGCAAATGTATATCAGCTAACCGGCGGGGCCGCCTCAACAAATAGGAAGATTCCACAGCTTATAATCGACTACCTTTGGGAATACGGCATTTTTTGTCCCTCTACATAGAGCTTGTTGCCATTAGTCAATGGGAAAAAGCCCTAAAATACGCACATTCCTACGATAAGATGTCCACTATTTCTACCGACTGATCTCCTGAAACGTTCCCGCCAGCTGTGTGTGACCCCGCTCGTCTAGTGTTTACTGTTTGTTGAACTAGATCTACTGAGGGTGCTGTCCTGTTGCTGCACTCACCTGTAAGATATTATTGTACCATATTATTGGCTGACGTTGCTGTTGTGTGTTTTGACAGGGAGCCATGTGCCGGTGCCGGGGTGCGACCTGCCCCAGCAGTCCACACCCACGTGTCACCCCTCAGCCACGACCACCTCTATAACAACACAGAGGCCGCGCCGCTCACCGCGCCCCCGCCGCGGGGGGGCCGGCGGGCTGGGTACCCCCGGAGCATGCGGCAGGCGGCGAGCAACCTGCTGGCCTTCACCCAGAACAACCAGAACCAGGCCATGGAAGACAACATGCACAACCTGGCCATCTGCCAGGACCGCCAGCAACAGGGCGGGGGGGAGGCCGGCGGGGAGGCCGGCGGGGGTCGCGGCGGCGGGCCCGGCAGGGCCGACGGCCGGGGGGCTGAGCAGAGCCAGCGGCCGGCCCCTCAAGGCCCCAGCGGCGACCCCCCGGCACACCCGCCGTCGGCCAGACCACCCCAGCCCCATGGAAACAGCACGGCGAGGACGCTACGGTTGGATCCTCAGCGAGGGGGTGACCCCCTAAGGGGGAGTAGTGACCCTCAGAGGGGGAGTGACTCCCAGAGAACTCTGCACTCCGAGACTTCCTCTAATCCGTCAGTCATCCGATCAGCGACCCCCAGTCGCAATCCCCATGGTAACACGGATCCCGCTCAGCCCAGGACCCCTCCCCCACCCACAGCTGCTCGTGTCCCCGCCCAGCACCCTGAGGCCGTGGACCGTGTCCCCGCCCAGCACCCTGAGGCCGTGGGCCGTGTCCCCGCCCAGCACCCTGAGGCCGTGGGCCGTGTCCCCGCCCAGCACCCTGAGGCCGTGGGCCGTGTCCCCGCCCAGCACTCTGAGGCCGTGGGCCGTGTCCCCGCCCAGCACCCTGAGGCCGTGGGCCGTGTCCCCGCCCAGCACCCTGAGGCCGTGGGCCGTGTCCCCGCCCAGCACCCTGGGACAGTGGGCCGTGTCCCAGCCCAGCACCCTGAGACCGTGGGCCGTGTCCCCGCCCAGCACCCTGGGACCGTGGGCCGTGTCCTCGCCCAGCATGCTGAGGCCGTGGGCCGTGTCCCCGCCCAGCACCCTGAGGCCGTGGGCCGTGTCCCCGCCCAGCACCCTGAGGCCGTAGGCACCACGCGCCAGGTCGTCATGACCGGAAGCTCCAATCACGTGACCGGCGCCGCCGAAAATGACGGCATAGTTGCGTCCGTGGCGACGAGTTCGGACTCAGGGGTCGGGCACCAGAAGACACAGGTGACACACAGCGGCACAGTCTTCACCCGCAACGGCAAGTTCTACTTCGTGCCCCAGGCGATCAGCCAGGCTGTTCCGCCCAGTGAGGACACCCCCCCGACTCAATGACGGAGTGCAACACTGGCCGGGTTCCCCTGTCACACCTGTAAAGTGACCTCGTGGTCTGGTGGTTTACTTGTCACACCTGTAAAGTGACCTGGTGGTTTACCTGCACACCTGTAAAGTGACCTCGTGGTCTGGTGGTTTACCTGTCACACCTGTAAAGGGACCTCGTGGTTTACCTGCACACCTGTAAAGTAACCTGGTGGTTTACCTGTAGTGACCTGGTGGTTTACCTGTCGCACCTGTAAAGTGACCTGGTGGTTTACCTGTCACACCTGTAAAGTGACCTGGTGGTTTACCTGTCACACCTGTAAAGTGACCTGGTGGTTTACTTGTCACACCTGTAAAGTGACCTCGTGGTCTGGTGGTGTACCTGTCACGCCTATAAAGTGACGAAGGAGGTGTTGAGGTCTTGAGCATGGCGTTATTCGTTTGTTCTTGATCTTATAGTGGAATGGCTTTGGTCACCATTTTGGACTTATACAAAGGTCTGGCCGACAACGTATCTTCTTATGAACGACATTTATCCTAATGACTGCTCGCCTGTTAAGTTTTTGATGTTTATTGCGATGCAACAAGTCATGTGGCTTCGATATTTATTCCCCAGGGAGACAGCTATTCTGCTGTGTGTGGAGAGTGTTAAGCGAGTGACTGACGCCCGTGGCTTAGTGTGCAACGTCCGCAGTCTGACAATCGAGTCAAATAATCATGTTTTTGTTTTCTCGACGCAAATGTCGAGTGGCAACCTTTGACAATAAATACACAAATCTACTGTGTTTTTTTCGAATCAATTGTCCAGTCTACATACTGTCCTCTTTGTGTCCTCCATTCAACAGCATACTACGCCACAAGGGCTAAACGAGGCAAAGGAGTAATGTGTTCTGCACCGAGGTGGCATCAGTTGGAAGTAGATCATAACGTACGCGTTTCTTGCTGATCACTGTTGAGTGGTTAAACGCCGGTTGGAGTGTTGCATACACGCCGTCAAGCCTTATGCGGTGTGCGCTATGACGAAACCCTCGTCTTCCCAAAATACGACGGTCAATTGTGCTCTGCTTGGGCCAGTCTAAGTATCAGGTGCCTAGTTCGACTCCCACCCGTGCAAATATTTATGTTTGTGACGGATAAAGATACCAAGTATTTTTGTCGCAAAGAGTAGGGGGTTTCTCCCGGGAGACCTGGCTCCTCTCTACCTTGACCCTTCCTATTTTCGCGATATGACCTTCAGAGGTTAAAGCGCCCTACTTAGACCAACGAACCAGGTTTAACTAGGTCCGTTTGAAACATTCGCATGCTTGAATGCAGGAAAGAATTGAACCGACATGACCGTGCCTTCGCCATACCCCCGGAAACATACTCCAGGGAATTTGGTTTGCCGTATTGCCGGTTATAGACCAGCATAATCTTACATTGGTCAACACCTGTCCGCCCTAAATATGCGTTACCTTTCGGTGAACAATTAACGTTATCGGTGTGCGTCCAAGTGAAGGTGATGGGCATTGTGACCTCTACAAGCATGAGACCTCTCCGGGATGGGGGGGGGGATCGGGGTGGGGGTGTAGAAGCCTTCCCTCCCAGACCGGCGGCCCCACCAACACAAAAACGGAAAAGCAATAAATAAGATTTTAACACAAAAGCTGTCGTGTCTATAGTCTATACGACACCGGGAGCTACTCGACCCCCAGCAGACCGAACTTAGTGCCGCCCTCTAGTGAGCTATTTCATAGTTAATTGGTACACACTTCAGGTGCGGATATAGGAATTTGCAAAGGGGGCGGTTGCTCTCTGAAAACTAGACTAGATGTTTTGGATTTAAATGCAACTGTTAAGAGTTAAAAAACAACATATGGACTACATATTTGTTGGTGTACCTTTAAACACATTACAAAGAGCTCCCCATGCTTCGTATATGGGGCGGTGAAGTGTCCTGTAGCCAAAATCAGATTCGCTAGAGGTGAGCGCTCGCTGTCTGTGATGTCACTTACAGACCCTATTGTCGAGACAAAACATACGATTTATGACCGCCCAGTGGAAAACAACATATTATCCGCGAACTTCCTAAATAGAGGGACTAGAGGTACATCATAACGAACGCGAGGTGAGCCCCAACCTGCACACATACTGCCCTCTAGTGAATGGCCAGCGAACTAACGCTATTGGTCACCCAGTGTGTGGCGCCACCTGTGGGGCGCATGGGGTGTATTGTGTTTTTCTCAAGTGACTGAATCGTAAGTCTGCTTTGTTAAGAAGCACAGTGGAACCGTGTGGGGGACCCTCCTACCCCCGTGTCCCGGCACGAGGCTGTGGGGGACCCTCCTACCCCCGTGTCCAGGCACGAGGCTGTGGGGGACCCTCCTACCGCCGTGTCCAGGCACAAGGCTCTAGGGGACACTGCTACCCCCGTGCCCCAGGGAGAGGCTATGGGTGGTCTGCGCCCCTAGCTTTGCTCGCTCGCTTAGGTTCGCCACGTGTTCAACATGGTGCATTCTGGGAAACATCACCACTGAGACATGCCGCACACGTGAGACGCTTTATAAAATATCCGAAAATGTTATATGTTGCATATCATACATTAAATAAAATATATTATGATAAAGGAAAATCCCCATGTAATAGTAGGCCTACATTATGATCAAGTAGAATGCCCATGTAACAATATATACATTCGTGAAAAAGAATGCACAGAGCGCAAGCCGTAGTATCAGTCCTTTTAAAATGTACATCGCATCTCTCTCTTCTGAAAGCGGTATGTGAGCTGATTGAAGCCACAAGTATGCTCAGCTTGTCTGCAGATTGCAAGATTAAATTTAGTGCTTGAAATCAAGGAACGACTCGTAGGCTACTTTATATTGATAAAAGAAAACATAGTTAAAATATTGATGAACAGATTTGGTTATTTGAATTCAAAAACGCTTACTATCGAGTATATGCCTATGGATTAATTTAAACAATTTGAATTACATTCATACGAGGGGAGTTCACTTCCATACAGGAGTGTAGATAGCGACATGTGTGGGTTTGAAAACTGGGTGCACCACAGTATAAGTATGTTGTTGATGGATAAGCTATACTTTGCAAAATGCAAACACGAAATACCTACGGCGTGTCTTTTGAGGAAAAGTTGTAAAAGGGATTTGTTCTTAACAATCAACTGTTATTGGATTGCTGAAAGGATATAAGGAAATGTCGGTATGTATCTTTGCCTAAGAAGACATCAGTCAGTCCATACCATTATCTCCCCGTCCCAACGAAACGTATGTTAGAACCCAAAACGTCATAGTGACAAAAACGTCATACCTTGGTAGAATGAAATACACAGTTTTAAGTTTGACTTCAACCATCCCGGTTATCGCCCACAAAACCCTGCGCAACATTTCTGAAGGAGACGGGACAGGGCCACTTGGGGACGAAGAAGTGATTGATTGACAATTAATGACCTCTTGGAGGCCAATATGCGCAAATAAGGAAATTGAAGGTTCAAGTCTATGAGTAAAAGGTTACAAGTGATAGACCCGGGGGTGGAGGGTGGGGGGGGGGTGGGGGGGGGACGATACCCTATATATTCCATCATTGATGAAATCATATATATCTAAAACTGAAGAGTTACTGCCTCATATATGCATAGCCCTGTCAATAGACACGGCGAGGCACGGTGTGAAACTATACATTGCTCCCAGATGGCACAGGGCGTGTGGTATGACATTTTCGTCATTATGACGTTTTTGGTCCTAGCAAACGTCTAAGAAATTGGTATAGACTCAATAAAAAAAATCTGTGACTTGTAAGGAAATATGTGAAACCGATATAAATGATTTTGAATGATTTATATGGAAATGTGTAAAACATATATCAATGATTTCTGAGGCAATGGTCCTGATGACCGTTATAGGGAAGTGGTGTCTACAGATACAACTGACATCCCTCCATGGTTGCAAGCGATGACATCGCAAACTGATGTGTTCTTTTGGAAAGGAACAGTGACTTGACGATGTTCACGCGAAAGGCATGGAAACAAACATGACCTGCACCCTGCTTAGCTGACAGGGGATTATCTCCTATATGGCAGGGCCACATGTTACATCAGCCAGGGATTATGTAGGTACTTACAGATAGGTACATACATTATAGAGTTCTCCCACAACACGTTTTCCATCATGACAGACCACCAACCTTCCTTTATGCAAAAAATATGCTACTAATGTCACTACTAGATTAGTTCTATCCTCACGGTCTACATATATATCCTGAGTTGTATTGGGCTTAATCAAACGACGTTGTGAGGTACTATATACACTATATACGATCTCTGCTGGTAACGAGGTAACGGGAGGATCGCGGTGTCAGAGATGAAAGATATGGCGGTCGGGGGGGGGGGGGTGCTGTAAGGCTGAAGGTAAGGATACATTTGCGGGGGTTTTTCATCGGGGAGTCTGTTTGTTGGGGGGTTTAGAAGCGAA